>JACEFZ010019233.1:0-20000 GCA_014155875.1 Cepaea nemoralis
GGAAGGGTAACCCTCATACCTCAGGGTCAGTGGCAGTCATATCCTAAGGCAATGGTTCTCAACCGGTGGGGAATTCCCCCTCAGGGGGGAATTTTAGGGTTTCCAGGTGGGAAATTAAGATTATTTCAAGATCGCGTTAATACAAGAACCGATTACTTTTGATTGTTTTTCTCTGTATACTGTACGGTTCTGTACGTCTCACCCTTCTAAAATTCAATTTATAAAGTAAGTAGACCCACAAATCATGTTTTATGTGGACATCTAGACTTGTTTTAGTATGTGATATTAAATTTAGCTTCCATTATTACGTATAGGCCTACTGTGTAGGGGCGGGGGCGGCATTTTTAGGTAGGAAATACGGAAGGGGGGGGGGGGGGGGGATTATGTTCTGAAAATATGGTGAAGGGGGCCACGGGTCCAATTTTTAGTTAGGAAATACGAAAGGGGGGGGGGATGACGTTCTTAAAATATGGTGAAGGGGGGGGGGGCACGGGCCAAAAAAGATTGAGAACCACTGTCCTAAGGCATAGACTATGATGCTATTTGGTTGCCAGCTCTCTATCTAGTTCATGTAATGTATGGCTCCACGTCCACACCACGGGAAACAATCTTGATCTTGGATGACTGACTGCTGACTACAAGGCCGTGCCGTGCTATGATACCGAGAGACGGCCGCATTAGGCGGCATCGTAAGGAGGCTTCATAAGGGGCGGCAGTTTTAGAGGGGGGGGGGGGAAACAGGTAAGGGTGGAATTTCGGAGACTTGCATCATACTGAGAAAATCCACCGCACGATACTGGCTGACTAAACTACATGAGTGAAGTGTAGGGATAATATCCTACAAAGGGAATTCCATCCCTAGTAGACAAAAGACGGACGTGAAAAAGATGGACAAATCTACATAGATCACAGCTTCGAAAGCGAAAAAACAGAATGGGTGGCAGACATGTGGCGTTTTCAGGACAAATTTATACTTAATAGTGAACATGGCTATTCCAAAATTATTTTTTTTTTTTAAATTAAAAAAAAACAAAAAAAAACAAAAGTGGGTCGTAAGAAATGAGTGACTGAAGAAATGTTACTCCCCATTTGCTGCGGTTGTTGCTGAACGCAGTGTTGCCATTTTAGTACTTTTCGCGCTAAATTTAGTGCTTTTTCAAGTCAGTTAGTGCGAACATTTTCCTTTTAGCGCGGCCGCGTAAATTTAGTGCTTCACAAAGTACGATACCGCGCAATATTCAACTAATTTAACTCCCTTTAATACGATTTAGCTGAAAGCGAACGCCATCTTGCAGACAAGTCCAAACGTCAATATATTAGCTTGTAATCGAGTTCATAATTTTGTGATGTCTACATTCTCCTTTCATTTAAACTTATTTGTGTTTCACCATGAGCAAGAAATATTGTCAACATTTCAGAGAACAGTGGCACAGTGACACGAGATTTCAAAAATGGTTGTTAAAAGTAGAAGGGGATAATACTAAGTGTTTTTGCAAATATTGCAAATGTTCCATTACAGCCAGGTTAAATGATACTGAGAGGCACAAGAATACAACGAAACATCAGAAATGACTCAGCCATGTGCACATGTGGTTTGGCGTCGCAGACAGCAGAGCACATACTCCAGGATTGCCCAAACTACAACATATCCAGGCGAACCTTCTGGCCTAGAGAGACAACAGTGGAAGATAAACTCTATGGACCGCTGAATGAACTAAAATAGACTGTTAGATTCATACAAGAGACAACATTGCAGTTATAAACATATTTTAGGCGACCGAAAGAAGAAGAAGATCAGAAAGCCGAACAACCATTCAGTACACAAAGGCAAACAACAATTGCATTTGACAAACTGAAAGATGATGTCAAAGAAACATAAGGATGCATGTCTTTGTTCATAGCTGGCCATTGTTCGCTTCGCGTTGTTGGCCATTTAAGTGAACTCTGCAAGGTACACTTTGGTGACAGCAAAGGTTGCAAGAAATTTAAGCTTAGGAGAACTAAGAGCAGAGCAGTTATTTCAAATGTACTTGCACCATATTTCACAACAGACTTGACAGCTGATATTTGTAAAAGTAAATACAGCTTATTGATTGATTAGAGCAATGACATTTCTGAAACTAAGCTACTTGGAGTAGCTATTAGGTACTATTCAGAGACAAGAAAGCAGTTTGTGGTTACTTACTTAGATTTAGTTGAACTGAGTGACTGCAACGCACAGGCAATATGCAATGCGTTAAAAGATTGTTTAAACAAGAATGGACTTGAGTTGCAAAGACTAGTTGCACTCGGCACTGACAATGCGTCTGTCATGACAGGTGTAAACAATGGAGTATATACAAAATTAAAATCCGAAGTTCCTCATCTGGTACTAATTAGGTGTGTATGTCATTCCCTTCAGCTGGCAGTGTCACAGGCTGCAGCTGCTTGTCTGCCCAGGAACATCGAGTTCATGATTAGAGAAACATATTACTGGTTTTCTCACTCAAGTCTTCGTCAAGCAAAGTACAGGGAGCTTTTTGCTTCAATAAATTATGGACAACATCCGCTAAAGATTGTTCAATTAAGCCAGACACGATGGATGTCCATTCAATCTGCCATTGTCAGAATATTACAGCAGTGGGTCGAGCTCAGAACTCATTTTGATGTAGCAAGACTCAACGAGCGCTGTTATACAGCAGAACTTCTACATTCTATGTTTAGCGACATGAAAAACTATGTGTATCTCATATTTCTCAAGCATATTCTCGGAGAAGTTCAAAGTGTGAATAAGAAATTCGAAGCAGATATACAGGATCCAACAAAACTACTCAGCGATCTTGTCCAGCTCATTGATTCTTCTTCTTCTTCTTCTGCGTTCATCCGGATTTTTTTTTTCCGGATGTGACTGCGTTGTGCCTGTTTACAGCAGAGCTGCGTTCTTGCGCCATTAGGCCGACACATCCGGCTTCTGCGGGCATTTGTTGACCGGGTTAACCTTCCCGGGCTCATTGATTCTATCAGTTCAAAGATTGCTATTTCTGGGGAAAAAATAACAGAACGTGATGCTGTTCAAGATTATTTAGATCCTAATCCCAACCTAGGTTATGAGTTTGAGAAAGAAATAGCAGACTACACATTTCCCGATGAGAAAGAAATTCGTGGAAGGTGCATCCAGTTTTTAATAAAGCTATTGACACAGCTGCGTTTACGTACACCCGATAACGTTCGAGTGTTGCAGTCCATGTCATGTCTTAGTGGAAGTGAATGTCTACAGCCAATGAAGCCCTGTATATTGGATCTTGCTAAAATGTTTGTAGAAGATGAGCTACTCTCACCCGCATCTATTTCCAGTGGAGAAAACTTCATCATATGCAGTGGACACAGACCTCTGACACACTTGGACTGTGGGCAGAAATAGCCTCATACAGGGATGCCACCGGTGAAAATCCTTTCCAAGATCTTACAGATTTAGCTTTAACTGTGCTCATTTTACCTCATTCTAATGCGGACGTGGAGCGTATTTTCAGTCAGATGGGAGTTATAAAATCAAAATTGCGGAACTAGACTTAGCATAAAGAGTTTGACAGCTTTTTTGACTATTAGATATGGAATGAAAAGATATGGCAAATGCTGTCATGATTATAAACTACCTAAGGATATTCTGCGAAAAATTGGATCACAGGAGACATATACACGTTTCTTTCAATCATCCTCCTCATCCTCATCATCGCAGGAGCAAACACAGCAGGAAATAGCTACAGAAACTGAAGAGGAGTTGTTTGACTGGGATTTGGCAGATCTGGAATAAACTTCATTCTAATATTCAGTGATAATAATAAATTATAATGTGCTACTTTATAACATTTTGAATGAATACCGCCAGGGCTTGTTTTAGTGATTTCCCCAAAAAATAGTAGTGCAATTTGGTGCTTTTTTGGCTCGAAAGTAGTTCTGATTGGGATTTGGCGGATCTGGAATAAACTTCATTGTAATATGAAGTGATAATAATAAATGATACTGCGCTACCTTGTTACATTTGTAATAAAAACAGTTGGTGCTTTTTTTTTTTCGGTGCTTCCTAAAAATTTTGGTGCTTTTTGGGGTCGATTTTGGTGCTTTTTCATCAAAGGAGAGATGGCAACACCGGCTGAACGTCTGGTACGCCGGATAGTTTGTGTCTTGTGCCACATTTTCCCAGTAGTTATATGTCAGCTGTGGCGTTATTCCCCGTGCTACCTCCGTGGCTTCCTTGCAGTTTCATTTGCCTGTTTCAAGGATAGTGTTTTTTTTTCCCTTTTCACTTACTCACTTTGAACTCAAGTATAGTCCACACACACTACTTCTAGTAGCACTGAATTGAATTTTGCTTGTGGATTAGCTTTCCCTAATAGTTTTACTAGTGTCCCTCGCTATCAGACGAGTCCACCCCGACTTCTGAGGTACTTGTCATTTACGTCCCAAAGTCAAGGACGAGAAGTCAATATTTTAGTTCAGCTGTCCGGTGTAGGGGTTGAACCCCCCCTCCCCCCTTACCTCGGCATCAGCACACCGGATGTTTAAGAGCACGCTTTCTTATCCATTCGGCCATGCTGATCTTCGGATAGTGTTTAAAGCTTGCGTCTGTACTTCCGCCTGTCTGTCTGTCTATCTGTCTGTCGATCTATCTGTCTATCTATGTGAGTGCGTGCGTGGAGGTAGTTAGATGTAAGCAGGTTACTACAGGGCGAGTGGAGGTAGTTAGATGTAAGCAGGTTACTACAGGGCGAGTGGAGGTAGTTAGGTGTAAGCAGGTTACTACAGGCGAATGGAAATAATTACTGTCCACGTTGACTGGTTGAAAGGGTGAAATATTAGGCACGCATTTGTGCCCATTTGGTGTCCCCTTGACAATAAAGTCCGTTCGCTTTGTCTGTCTGCCATTCTGTCTGTCTGTCTACAAATACTGTTTGTTACTATACGTAATTGCCTTCACCAAACTTTATTCGTCATGATGTTTGTGTTCGTTCACTAAACTTTGTTCATCATGATGTGTGTCTTAATTCACCAAACTTTGTTCATAATGCTGTAAATGAATCACCAAAAAATGAGAAGTAGATTGTGAGCTTTATTGAAACACGAATACAAGAAACAAATTGGACGTTGCGGCCAAGGCCTTCGTCAGCACAGAGCAAACAAACACAAACTGACACAAAACTACATGAAACACACTACATGATAATATTAAGGGTACTTATCTGAATCTGAATCCTAGGTTGGAGCGACTGACACGCGAAAGTCGTTTGTAATCGTGTTTCAGTAAAGCTCACAATCTACTTCTAGTTTTTTTGGTGATTCTTCCATTGCCCTTTTAAGCTTTTCTGCAGTTCCCCTTATTCTTGTTCATCTTGCTGTGTGTGTTAATTCACCAAGCTTCGTTAATCATGCTGTGTGTTCATTCACCAAGCTTCGTTAATCATGCTGTGTGTGTTCATTCACCAATCTTCGTTCATCATGCTGTGTGTGTTCATTCACCAAGCTTCGTTCATCATGCTGTGTGTGTTCATTCACCAAGCTTCGTTAATCATGCTGTGTGTGTTCATTCACCAAGCTTCGTTAATCATGCTGTATGTGTTAATTCACCAAGCTTCGTTCATCATGCTGTGTGTGTTATTCACCAAGCTTCGTTCATCTTGCTGTGTGTGTTAATTCACCAAGCTTCGTTAATCATGCTGTGTGTGTTAATTCACCAAGCTTCGTTAATCATGCTGTATGTGTTAATTCACCAAGCTTCGTTCATCATGCTGTGTGTGTTATTCACCAAGCTTCGTTCATCTTGCTGTGTGTGTTAATTCACCAAGCTTCGTTCATCATGCTGTGTGTGTTCATTCACCAAACTTCGTTAATCATGCTGTGTGTGTTCATTCACCAAGCTTCGTTCATCATACTGTATATGTTACACCAAACTGTGTTCATCATACTGTGTGTGTTAATTCACCAAACTGTGTTCATCATACTGTGTGTGTTAATTCACCAAACTGTGTTCATCATACTGTGTGTGTTCATTCACCAAACTTTGTTCATCTTGCTGTGTATGTTAATCCACCAAACTTTGTTCATCATGCTTTATGTGTTAATTCACCAACCTTTGTTCATCATGCTGTGTGTATTAATTCATCAATCTTTGCTCGTTCCTTCATGTAATTGTCCTGTGCCAATCTTTGTCTGTTCATTCATGTAATTGTCCTGTGCCAATCTTTGCCTGTTCATTCATGTAATTGTCCTGTGCCAATCTTTGCCTGTTCATTCATGTAATTGTCCTGTGCCAATCTTTGCCTGTTCATTCATGTAATTATCCTGTGCCAATCTGTTCCAGTTCATTCATGCATTTGTCCTGTGCCTATCTTCGCCTGTTCATTCATGTAATTGTCTTGAGCCAATCTTTACCTGTTCATTCATGTAATTGTCCTGTGTATTCATGTAATTGTCTTGTGCCAATGTTTGCTCGTTCCTTCATGTAATTGCCATGTACCAATCTTTGCTTGCTCTTTCACGTAATTGTCCTGTGCCAGACTTTGATCGTTCCTTCACGTAATTGCCCTGTGCCAATCTGTGCTTGTTCCTTCACGTAATTTTCACGTGCCAATCTTTGCTCGTTCCTTCACGTAATTGTCCTTCACTAAACTTTGTTCATCACGCTGTGCGTGTTCATTCACCAAACTTGTCCTATTCTTTCACGTAATTGTCCTGTGCCAATCTTTGCCTGCTCTTTCATGTAATTGTCCTGTGCCTATCTTTGCTCGTTCCTTCACGTAATTATCCTGTACCAATATTTGCTTGTTCCTTCATGTAATTATCCAGCAGCAATCATTGCTTGCGGCGTGGATAAGAAACCTAACACATCATGACAAATGAACGGATCACGGTTTGCTGGAGTGCGTCCGTCAAGTGCACTGTTAATTAATATCTCAAGTACTTGGTACAGTCGGACTGGCGTCTTTGTTACCTTCGGTACAAAAAACACTTGTTCATTTTTTCTGCCCATCCCCATTTTCTTCGCAGTTTCTGCCTCACTGTATTGCTTACAACTTGTGCTTAGTTTACTCAATATTCGTTATTATGAGTAAAATGTTAAAGATCATTATTCGTTATTATAAAGTAAAATCGGCCTCTACTACGATACAAGATGTGTGTAAGCGGGACATGATTGATACAGGCATTGATAATGCACAATGGGAGCAAGTCGCCGCTGAACGTGCTGCATGGAGGGCAACTATCAGAAATGGAATAAAGACAAAGGAGAAAATGATTGCAGATAGGTCACACACTGGATGTATGAGGCGTAAGATGGTACGTGATGGTGAAAATGACCATGTGTTCACATGCATCCATTGTAGACGAACATTTACAACGTGAATTGGCCTTATCAGTCACATTCGCTACCGCCATGGGTTGTAGTTGTAGTTATTAAGCCTTTTTGAAGCACAATGTAACAGACTATCGTCTGTCAAGATGGCAAGGTGCGAATGAATGAATGAAAGTAAAATATACAAGATCATTATTCGTTATTATAAAGAACAATGCGAAAGATCATTATTCGTTATTATAAAGTAAAATGTGAAAGATCATTATTCGTTAGTATAAAGTAAAATGTGAAATATCATTATTCGTTATTGTGAAGTAAACTGTGAAAAATCATTATTCGTTATTATAAAGTAAAATGAGAAAGACTATTATTCATTATTATAAAGTAACATGTGAAAAATCATTATTCGTTATTATAAAGTAACACCTGAAAGCCATTATTCGTTCTTATCAAGTAACATGTGAAAGATCACTACTCGTTATAATGAATTATACATGTCAAAGATCATTATTCGTTATTATGAAGTAACATATGAGAGATTATTTTTAGTTTAGTTTAGTTTAGTCATTGGATCAACATCACGGCACACGGGTTTAACCCATAAGTGCTCCGTTTTCCTCCTAACTCAAATCTGAGTCTGGAGAAACTCAGCTCAATGCACGAACTCCGTAGCAACGGCGAGGATCCTGAAATAATTTTGGGTAGATTTTAAACTCGAAATTTTGCCCGGGCAGCGCCGTTAGGTTACTCTTTTTCGATTTCCAACTGCCAAGGGATTTTTTACGTGCGCAACAATACACACGGGTGTCCGATCTCACTACCCAGAGACCAGGGGACATTGGAAGTCCATGTGGATTTTTTAAATAAATCCCGGTCCTCACCGGGGCCTGAACCCGGGACCTCCAGCACTCGAGGCGGACACCGTACCTCAAGACCACTCAGCCCCCTTATATGTGTGCCACTTCTATCCAACCTACACTGGGTGCCACATCTATCCAGCCTACGGTGGGTGCCACTTCTATCCAACCTACACTGGGTGCCAGGTCTATCCAGCCTACACTGGGTGCCACGTCTATCCATCCTACACTGGGTGCTGCATCTATGCAACCTACACTGGGTGCCAGGTCTATCCAACCTACACTGGGTGCTGCGTCTATCCAGCCTACACTGTGTGCCAGGTCTATCCAACCTACACTGGGTGCCAGGTCTATCCAGCATACACTGGGTGCCAGGTCTATCCAGCCTACACTGGGTGCCACGTCTATCCAATCTACACTGGGTGCTGCGTCTATCCAGCCTACACTGGGTGCCACTTCTATCCAACCTACACTGGGTGCCACATCTATCCAGCCTACGGTGGGTGCCACTTCTATCCAACCTACACTGTGTGCCAGGTCTATCCAGCCTACACTGGGTGCCACGTCTATCCAGCCTACACTGGGTGCTGCATCTATGCAACCTACACTGGGTGCCAGGTCTATCCAGCCTACACTGGGTGCTGCGTCTATCCAGCCTACACTGTGTGCCAGGTCTATCCAACCTACACTGGGTGCCAGGTCTATCCAGCATACACTGGGTGCCAGGTCTATCCAGCCTACACTGGGTGCCACGTCTATCCAATCTACACTGGGTGCTGCGTCTATCCAGCCTACACTGGGTGCCACGTCTATCCAACCTACACGGGGTGCCACGTCTATCCAACCTACACGGGGTGCCAGGTCTATCCAGCCTTCACTGGGTGCCAGGTCTATCCAGCCTACACTGGGTGCCAGGTCTATCCAGCCTACACTGTGTGCCTAGTCTATCCAGCCTACACTGTGTGCCAGGTCTATCCAGCCTATACTGGGTGTCAGGTATATCCAGCCTACACTGGGTGTCAGGTATATCCAGCCTACACTGTGTGCCAGGTCTACCCAGCCTATACTGGGTGTCAGGTATATCCAGCCTACACTGGGTGTCAGGTACATCCAGCCTACACTGGGTGTCAGGTATATCCAGCCTACACTGGGTGTCAGGTATATCCAGCCTACACTGGGTGTCAGGTATATCCAGCCTACACTGGGTGTCAGGTCTATCCAGCCTATACTGGGTGTCAGGTCTATCCAGCCTATACTGGGTGTCAGATATATCCAGCCTACACTGGGTGTCAGGTATATTCAGCCTACACTGTGTGCCAGGTCTTCTATTCAGCCTATACTGGGTGTCAGGTCTATTCAGCCTATACTGGGTGTCAGGTCTATCCAGCCTATACTGGGTGTCAGGTATATCCAGCCTATACTGGGTGTCAGGTATATCCAGCCTATACTGGGTGTCAGGTATATCCAGCCTATACTGGGTGTCAGGTATATCCAGCCTATACTGGGTGTCAGGTCTATCCAGCCTATACTGGGTGCCAGGTATATCCAGCCTACACTGTGTGCCTAATTTATCCAGCCTACACTGGGTGCCACGTCTATCCAGTCTATACTGGGTGCCAGGTATATCCAGCCTACACTGGGTGCCAGGTATATCCAGCCTACACTGTGTGCCTAATCTATCCAGCCTACACTGTGTGCCAGGTCTATCCAGCCTATACTGGGTGCCAGGTATATCCAGCCTACACTGGGTGCCAGGTCTATCCAGCCTATACTGGGTGTCAGGTATATCCAGCCTACACTGGGTGCCATGTCTATCCAGCCTACACTGTGTGCCAGGTCTATCCAGCCTATACTGGGTGTCAGGTCTATCCAGCCTATACTGGGTGCCACGTCTATCCAGCCTACACTGTGTGCCAGGTCTATCCAGCCTATACTGGGTGCCAGGTATTTCCAGCCTACACTGTGTGCCTAATCTATCCAGCCTACACTGGGTGCCAGGTCTATCCAGTCTACACTGTGTGTCAGATCTATCCAGTCTACACTGTAAAATAATACATGAGGTTCTGGAGGCACCTATCACAATCAGAGAACTGGAGCTAGCCATATCAAAACTAAAAGAGAAAGTCACCAGGAGCTGATGGTATCTCCAGTCAAATGACCAGGAACCTAGGAACAGAGGCCAAAGCAAAGCGTTTGCATATCTTCAATAACAGCTGGACCTTAGGCAGCGTTCCACAAGTCTGGAGAGAAGCAATCATGATACCTCTCCTAAAATTAGGGAAAGAAGTTCCACTGCCTTCAGCTACAGACCAATTAGCCTCACTAGCTGTCTCTGCAAAACAATGGAGCGCATCATCAATCACAGACTGCAGTGGTACATTGAAAGTGAAAACATCCTTGTGCCACAGCAAGCTGGCTATAGGCAGTGCTTCTCTACGGAAGATCAGACAATCTATCTCTCTCAAGAAATTGAGGATGCATTCCAAGAGAAGAAGCTGGTGCTTGCGGCATGGATAGATCTAAAGAAAGCCTTTGACAAAGTCTGGAAAGAAGGTCTGAACAAGAAACTGAGAAACTAAAGTCAATGGAAGAATGTACAAATGGATGAAAGCATACTTGCACAACAGAAGAGCCCGAGTACAGATAGACGGACTCAAGAGCAAGAAAGTACTATTGCGTCACGGTGTTCCCCAGGGCGGAGTCTTGTCCCCCACACTTTTTCTAATCTTCATCAATGATCTTGTTGCTAATCTACCGCATGGAATTAAAGCGGCAATGTACGCTGATGACCTGGTTCTATGGAGCACAAGTAAACATGCATCAGTGGCCACCAGATCGCCATCCTGAGAAACTAAGTGAAACCAAATGAGTAGCCAGTGGGAAACTACTTAGCAAAGTTTCTTTCTTTTTTTTCTTTTCTTTTTCGCTCGCTCGCTTTGACCTTAAGCGTAGTCCATACACACTGGTTATAGTAATGATGGACTGAATTTTGCGTGTGGATTAGCTTTCCCAATTAACAGTGTCCCTCGCCGCCACGCGAGGTACTCTCTCTGACTTTAGAGGTACTTGTAATTTACGTCCCCAAGTCAAGGACTACAGGCCAACATTTTAGTCCAGCTGTCCGATGTAGGGGTTGAACCACTAACCTCGGCATCAGCACACTGGATGTTTAAGAACACGCGTTCTCATCCATTGGACCATGCCAACATGCGACAGAGGAGGGATGAGATTAACCCCTATAGTGGAGATGGAGAAGATGGGGAGGACACATGCGCCGAGAGAGCGCAGAGATACGTGAAAGCTAATACAAGCAGAAACGTCCTCAGCTTGCTAGGCCACTCTATGAAGAACAGATTTGAAAACTTAGCTATGGGGCGGTTGAATAGAAGCAGTTTTATCCTACAGGCCAAACGACTGCAGAGAAACCACCGATCTGCCCACAGTTGGTATCCCCGTGAAAACTATTCAAGAGCGAAGTCCATGGAAAGAGGAACATAGACTACAAATCCAGACAAAAGTGAGAGAAATATTTGATAAGAAAGAACAGAACATTGTCCAGCGCAGAACAGTCACTCTCAGCTTCCTTGATGAAGAATACCCACAGGACCTCTGGATCCGAGTCTACACAGATGGGTCAGCACAAAATGCTGTTCGAAATGGAGGAGCGGGAGTGTACATAGAATACCCAAATAATACTAGGGACATAGCCAGAGTACCGACAGGAAAGTACTGCCATAACTACGATGCTGAAATTGAGGCACTCAAGATAGCCACAGAGAAATTACAAAATACCAGCCATGGTACACAACCTGTGGTGATATTGACAGATGCAAAATTTGTAATAGAGGCGTTCCTGTCTGGGAAATTGCCAGTAGCTAAGGACACTACTTTCTGAACTTAGCAGTCAGCATAAGGTCACCACACAGTGGTACCATCTCACCGAGGAGTACCAGAAATGAGAGAGATGATCGATTAGCTAAGGAATGAGCAAAAGAAGAACAGCCTTATGTACCCGTTCATACCACCAAAAGAAAAGAATGATCAAATCAGTCAGAAAGCTATCAAAACCTGCTCAAGACGACTACCACATTATGGACAGACCAGAACAAGGCATTCTTCTGCGCCTCAGAACAGGACACAATAGATTACACAACCACATGTATAAAAAATTCAAGATTGGTGAATCAGCCATGTGCACATATGGATTGGCGTCGCAGACATCAGAGCACATACTCCAGGACTGCCCAAACTACAACATATCCAGGCAAACCTTCTGGCCTAGAGAGACGACAGTGGAAGATAAACTCTATGGACCGCTTAGTAAACTAAAAAAGACAGTTAGATTCATACAAGAGACAACATTGCAGTTATAGACATATTTCAAGCGAACGAAAGAAGAAGAAGAAGAAGAAGAAGAAGAAGAAGAAGAAGAAGAAGAAGAAGAAGAAGAGAAGAAGAAGAAGAAGAAGAAGAAGAGAAGAAGAAGATGACACAGTGTTTTGACTTGTCTGTGAATTTCTTCTTATTTGGCAAGATTATTGTTGTTGTTTCTTCTTGTTTCCATTGGTTTCCTGCAATGTTTTGAGTGTGGCTTGTGAGGTGTTGACAGTTTCATCCGGCTGCCTGGGAGAACGTGCAGCAGATCGGTTGGACACCAGATGAGTGTGGGACTTAGGATTGCCTTTGAGTTCTCTGCCTTTGCCAATGTCCTTGTGAGGACAAAATATAGCCAACACTAGTCCTTGTCAGGACTAAATGAGTTCAAGATCAGTCCTTTTAGAGTAAGCAAACCAAAAACTGGGAGGCTATTGAATCTGCAAGGTCCTCCTAAGGACCAGTCCTCATAAGACGGGTGCCTCATAAAGGGCCAATTCAATGCAAAAATGAAAATGCCAATCAGCGCGAACCCTTTAAGACTCAACCAAACTCGAAGAGCAGAGATGAGAAAATATAACCAGTGTAAACTTGAAGAGCAGAGATGAGAATATATAACCGGTAGAAACTCGAAGAGCAGAGAGGAGAAAATATAACTATAATAGTGTAAACTCCAAAGCAAACAAAGACAGGAAGGAATATCAAAACGCACACACAAACAACGGACCACGATTATAACCGACGTGCAAAAGCAGGTTGAACGAAGTAGGCTGAGCTGACAGATGGAAATAGAAATATGGGTAGGCACATAAATAAATAGGTCATGTAGGTAGATAGGACATTTATAGACAGACAGACAGATAGACAGGGTGGTAAATAAGTTAGCAGCAGTGTTTATGTGTGAGCGTGATTTGACGGCAGTGTGTACAGTATATCGTATGTGAGCGTGAATGACAACAGTGTGTACAGTATATCGTATGTGAACGTGAATGACAACAGTGTGTATGTGTTTGTGATCGCGAATGGTAGCAGTGCAGGCAGGCAGGCACAGATAAAGATGGGCCGTGTGTGGGTGTCTGTGTGTGTGTGTGGTGTTTACCTCTCGCTGGCAACCTTCCCCGCCGCGACCTGAAATGTTGCGCACTTGAAACCAGTTGAAGCGTTACCATTGTGTGTGTAGACGGCCCACAGCCAGCCCGCTACACGATCAGTCTCCGACACCTAGGTCAGGCCGTCAAGTCAGCCAATGCCTGCTTCTAGTCTACACACGAAAGTTGTATAACGGTATGTAGATATTTTTTCTCAGTTGTTTCTGATCGTGGAATAATTCATGGCAACTGGAGATTTCTTCTGGTATGCGTCTTCCTGTAACTAACACGCTCTTTGAAAACTCTATTCTCCACCTTCTAGAACTCAAGAGCTGAGACTTTGTGTTCTTTCTTCTCTGGTAGATTTGACTCGGAAAACGCGTTCAGGAATTATTGCTATACTTACTATATACTATATTATATACTAGCTGACCCGGCCCGACTTCGCCCAGTCCCTGGCGGAGATCGATGTCTGTCTGTCTGTCTGTCTGCCTGCCTGCCTGCCTGTCTGTCTGTCTGGAAACTGCAGACATTTTAATTCGAATGGCATATCTGTTGAAATCATTGGGATGCGAGGCAACAGTACATCTTCTCCTTTAAATTTCACACTTAAAATTGTAGCTTCATCATTGTATGTATATTTTATTTATATATAGCGTGCATATGGAGTGGAAGTGCTAGGTGTTGTAGAGTGGAAGTGCTGGGTGTTGTAGAGTGGAAGTGTTGGGTGTTGTAGAGTTGAAATACTGGGTGTATATAGAGTGGAAGTGCTGGGTGTTGTAGAGTGGAAGTGCTGATTCTATATAGAGTGGAAGTGCTGATTCTATATAGAGTGGAAGTGCTGGGGGTATATAGAGTGGAAATGCTGGGTGATGTAGAGTGGAAGTGCTGTGTGTATATAGAGTGGAGTTGCTGTGTTACATAGAGTTGAAGTGCTGGATGTATATACAGTGGAAGTGCTGGGTGTTGTAGAGTGGAAGTGCTGTGTGTATAAAGAGTGGAAGTGCTGTGTTACATAGAGTGGAAGTGCTGGGGCTATATAGAGTGGAAGTGCTGTGTGTATATACAGTGGAAGTGCTGTGTGTATATACAGTGGAAGTGATATGTGTTTATAGAGTGGAAGTGCTGTGTTACATAGAGTGGAAGTGCTGTGTGTATTTACAGTGGAAATGCTGGGTCTATATAGAGTGGAAGTGCTGTGTTACATAGAGTGGAAGTGCTGTGTGTATATGCTAGGTCTATATAGTATGGAAGTGGAAGTGCTAGGTCTATATAGTATGGAAGTGTTGTGTGTGTATACAGTGGAAGTGCTGGGTGTTGTAGAGTGGAAGTGCTGTGTGTATATAGAGCGGAAGTGCTGTGTATATATAGAGTGGAAGTGCTGTGTTACATAGAGTGGAAGTGATGGGTCGGTATTCAGTGGAAGTGCTGTGTGTATATAGAGTGAAAGTGCTGTGTGTTTATAGAGTGGAAGTGCTGTGTTACATAGAGTGGAAATGCTGTGTGCATTTATAGTGGAAGTGCTGGGTCTATATAGAGGGGAAGTGCTGTGTGTATATACAGTGGAAGTGCTGGGTATTCTAGAGTGGAAGTGCTGTGTGTATATATAGTGGTCGTGCTGTGTTACATAGAGTGGAAGTGCTGTGTGTATATAGAGTAGAAGTGCTGTGTTACATAGAGTGAAAGTGCTGGGTCTATATCGAGTGAAAGTGCTGTGTGTATATACAGTGGATGTGCTGGGTGTTGTAGAGTGGAAGTGCTGTATGTATATAGAGTGGAAGTGCTGTATGTATATAGAGTGGAAATGCTGTATGTATATAGAGTGGAAGTGCTGTGTGTATATGGAGTGGAAGTGCTGTTTGTATATGGAGTGGAAGTGTTGTGTGTATATAGAGTGGAAGTGATGTGTGTATATAGAGTGGAAGTGCTGTGTTACATAAAGTGGAAGTGCTGTGTGTATATGGAGTGGAAGTGCTGTGTTACATAGAGTGGAAGTGCTGTGTGTAAATAGAGTGGAAGTGCTGTATGTATATAGAGTGTAAGTGCTGTGTGTATATACAGTGGAAGTGCTGGGTGTTGTAGAGTGGAAGTGCTGTATGTATATAGAGTGGAAGTGCTGTGTTACATAGAGTGGACGTGCTGTATGTATATAGAGTGGAAGTGCTGTGTGTATATGGAGTGGAAGTGCTGTATGTATATGGAGTGGAAGTGCTGTGTGTATATGGAGTGGAAGTGCTGTGTTACATAGAGTGGAAGTGCTGTGTGTATATAGAGTGGAAGTGCTGTGTTACATAAAGTGGAAGTGCTGTGTGTATATGGAGTGGAAGTGCTGTGTGTATATGGAGTGGAAGTGCTGTGTGTATATGGAGTGGAAGTGCTGTTACATAGAGTGGACGTGCTGTGTGTATATAGAGTGGAAGTGCTGTGTGTATATGGAGTGGAAGTGCTGTATGTATATAGAGTGGAAGTGCTGTATGTATATAGAGTGGAAGTGCTGTATGTATATAGAGTGGAAGTGCTTTATGTATATAGAGTGGAAGTGCTGTGTTACATAGAGTGGAAGTGCTGTATGTATATAGAGTGGAAGTGCTGTATGTATATAGAGTGGAAGTGCTGTATGTATATAGAGTGGAAGTGCTGTATGTATATAGAGTGGAAGTGCTGTGTTACATAGAGTGGAAGTGCTGTATGTATATAGAGTGGAAGTGCTGTGTGTATATGGAGTGTAAGTGCTGTGTGTATATGGGGTAGAAGTGCTGTGTGTATGTAGATTGGAAGTGATGTGTGTGTATATAAATGGAAGTGCTGAATGTTGTACAGTGGAAGTAGTGTGTATGTTGAGAGGAAGTGCTGTGTGTATAAATAAATGGAAGTGTTGGGTGTTGTAGAGTGGAAGTGCTGTTTGTATATAGAGTGGAAGTGTTATGTGTATATAGAGTGGAAGTGCTGTGTGTATGTAGATTGGAAGTACTGTGTGTGTGTGTATATATAAATGGAAGTGCTGAATGTTGTACAGTGGAAGTAGTGTGTATGTTGAGAGGAAGTGCTGTGTGTATAAATAAATGGAATTGCTGAGTGTTGTAGAGTGGAAGTGTTGTTTGTATATAGAGTGGAAGTGTTATGTGTATATAGAGTGGAAGTGCTGTGTGTATATAGAGTGGAAGTGCTGTGTGAATATACAGTAGAAGTGCTGGGTGTTGTAGAGTGGAAGCCCTGTGTGTATATAGACTGGAAGTGCTCTTTGTAGATAGACTGGAAGTGCTGTGCGTATATAGAGTGGAAGTGCTGAGTGTATATACAGTGGAAGTGCTGGGTGTTGCAGAGTGGAAGTGCTGTGTGAATCATCATCATCATCATCATCATCATTATCATGATCATCATCATCATCATGTGCCCTGCCAGCTAGCGTAGGCGTTCATGGCTCTCCACAGATCTCGGTCTTTGGTGTTCTGGATCAACTCTGCTGATGATATTCCTCCATGCTACCGTCTCAATCCATCTAGCATAAGTTCTCTTGGTCTACCTCTCCCTCTCTTTCCCTCAATTTTTCCAATTGTCACGATGTTTTCCAATGCCTTTCTTCTCATCACATGACCAAAGAATGCTGTTTGTCTCTTTCTTATTGTTGTACATAGTATTCTTGCAATATTCGCCATAGGAACTGTAGCGTAGCATAAGCTACGATGATAAAATTATATCAAAGTTGCTGCGGATAGACTTTCTATGGATAGAAAGATAAGTCACTAGAGAAGACGAGACTGAATAGCTCGTAATTCTAGAAGGATCAAAGGTCCCAGAACAGCTCTCGTCTTCTGACAGTGTTCAGGCAGACAGGAATACAACTATACTTGTATAATAAAGACAGTCTGCCAAAGTTGTCTCACTACGTTTCCTGAAATAAAAGCTCGAGCCCCCTAACTCTAATCACTCTCACCGACACGGAGAAAGACAGAGTAAAATATATAAAGAGACAAACTTTCGTATCTTCTCACACTACTGCTTAACCTAATATTTTATATTGAGATAACAAACTAGTTAGTTTCAAGTAAAAAATCACAACACCTACATTTATTGTTTAAAACACTCGGGGTGCTCCACAGGAGGCATATAAGGGATACACTTCCCTGTACTATGTTAAAATCCTATCTTGAAGTAATACTACTCTCTTGCCATGTGCTGATTCATCTAGAGTGTTTCTAATCCTTGATGCAACTTATTTGACCTGAAATAGTAACTTTTAAGTGGAATGTTGATGGTGGTGGCCAACAGGAAATCTTGGCCACTTATCTGGTGAATCTGGTCCTCCGTGAAGTCAGCAGGTTCGTCAGCTTTCGTCTCAACCTCTCCTCTATTGAAATGACATTCCGGAATTCCATGTCTTCCGGTCTGACAGAAATTCACTCTAAAACAATTAGTTTTAACCAAAGTCACTAAGGTAATAGTGCACCAGGCACTTTAAATAAATCTTCTCTGGAGTACCGAGTTTATGTGACCGTAACAGGTTTACGATTGTAGTGCGGTGAGCAGTTTGTCACTGTTAAGTCAAAGTTCCTGACTTCTCCCAAACGTGATGCCGAAAGTGTCAAATCTGGGGAATATATTCAGCAAGAGCAAGTGAATATTCTGTCAAGACTTCTGTACGCATCTAAGATCGGCCATGAACTAGTCACTGATGGCCATTTACATCTCATACATGCAGGAACAAAATAGCATGTGCTATCTGTCCCTGCTCCCTACCATTCCCTATCCTAGGATTAATAACATCACAACAAACTTATTATATTCTGTCTTCTTATCAGTGAATATAAGAATTATTAAGTAATAATTAAAAATGTAATAATATAATACATATAATAATTATATTATTAAAATATAATAATTCACAAGTAATCTAGATGCAGATACACACACAATCTTACACAGATTACTGGCATAATAATATTTATGTTCTAATTCTGAGGTTATATTCCTAGCATATATTTAATAATTATTCTATTTAACATATATTTTAAAATACACACAATTTACTTAATTATCATTACGGAATAGACTGATAGACTGAAGGTTAATGCAGTGACAAGCAAAATCAGTGCTGAGAATTGGTGAGAAATCACAGATGAGAAATAGTGAAACTGCCTAGGGTCCCCTACGCTAGTATTTGACCTTCAACTCTGTGTTTAGTAAGATTCCCTATTTTCGCGGCACCACTGATTCTCTGTTAAATATATTTAATTCACAATCACCACCACATCCTCAAAATATCACACGCTACTGAAATGCCTCATGATAGTTCCCAAACTAACCGCTCCATTAGGATAGCTGTATTCTACTTGTATAAGGATTCATAAAAAATGCGTTCTAAATGACTTCACTAATTTTGCGATTATCACACATCATCTCCACCATTCTAAATCTCACGTTAAGGTAATTCCAGATGCGGTTATGTTTACCCATTTCCCCATGTGGCTAAGTACTACCATTACTAAGTATAATATGCGCAATTGAGTTTAGCCATTAAAATAACCTATTATCGGCGGTTTAAATTCACAAAGAGATCGGGCGTACATGACAATTATATCGACACAAATAAATAGTTACCCTTCCTAAAATCAGACCACACTTGTCGGGTGACTATCGCCTTAGGAATCCTGTCACTCATCTCATCTCATTTCATCATGTTCCTCTTGTACCTTGCGGTGTTGAGGTGAAGTATAAACATCAGGAGAGTGCCCGATTATGGGCTTCATGTATCGATATTCCCATTGACTCTGTTATTCCCTGCGTCCATCGTTTACGTGGTCGGCCTCTTCCTCTGCTTCCATCTGGTCTTTATATCATTGCTTGTTGTGGTATGCTGTTGAATGGTAACCTACTTGCATGGCCAAACCATTTGACTTGCTGCTTACTAATAAAACCTAGTGCGGCTATAACCCCCACTATTATATTTATAACAGCTTGGCTTTAACACGAGCCTTAGGATAATTTCTATAACTCTACTAGAGTTTTCTGATAGCCTACGTACAAGCGATGTCTCCAGTCAACGGTTAGAACTTAAAAAGGCGGTTTCTCTGCTAGCTCTTCCTGACTGGAAGCCAGTCGAATCAGGGAGTTCGTTGTCATTAAATTCTCCGATCAAATATGGAAATGTCGTAGCCATATTTGTAGATTTGGCTGCGTACGCTGATTTGTACATTATAACTCTCCCACTACACTAATTAAAGCAGCAAGAGAAGTAGGAACAGCTTGGCTACATAGACTATTCAACCATGTTCGGGTAGAACAATAGACACCACGAGACTGGGGAAACGCCATAATTATCCCAATTTGGAAAAACAAAGGCAGCACACAATACAGAGG
>JACEFZ010019233.1:22500-397435 GCA_014155875.1 Cepaea nemoralis
AGCCCATAAGTGGGCACTCTTCCGCTGTTTATACTTCACCTCGACACCGCAGGGTACAAGAGGAACATGATGAGATGAGATGAGACTACACTAATGTAATGTATCGCTCCATAATAAATTAATAACATAAATAGAAGTTAATTTATACTGTCATCATCATCATCATCATCTTCCACTTCTGCCGTCAAGCGTCGTGGGGATTTATACTGTAGACATGGAATATATATATATATATAAGAATATAAAATCTTATAAAATTACATAAGGGGTTTAAAGAGATTTTCCCCCAATCTAAGCAAAAGGAGATGGGGAAGCTGGGGACTTCGTCACAGGAACCACAACTCTGTTGCTTCCAAGTTTTTCCTAATTTGTTCATTTACATTCCAAGATTCCCTGCCATACAGGAATACAGGTTCTATAAAGCATTTTAGCACTCTCTTATATTCATTGATAGTGACTTATTGCATAGGATACTCTTCATTTTCCAAAATGCAGCCTTGGCTTGCCATATTCTGTTCTTAATCTCTGTTGTGCATCTTCCATCTGATGTTATAAATGCCTCTAGGTATTTAAAACTATCCACTTTGTTAAGAATTTTACCTTCTATTTCTATTTCACATTTTTCTTTGATATCACCATTATTACTGTTTTCTTGATATTCCAGAGGAGTCCTTTGCTTGCACTCTCTGTTATTACAATGTCCAGCAATTGTTGTAGATCTGTTGCATTATCCGCCACCAATACTGTGTCATCTGCATAGCTTCTATTGTTTATATTATAACCTTCGTTTAGTTAGTGTCTTAGTCAGATATGACTGAGCTACCGTATAACAGTAGACGGTACTACCTGCTTTCTGTTAGCGCCGAACGTTGGGCGCGCTTACCAAACCCGACACCCCACATTGTGCCAACGGCTTTGGGCAGAAGAGCGCAATTGGGAGGGTACAAGCCTTACCCTGGTGCGAGGAAATGCAACCTAAAAACAAAATGTCATGGCAGGGCAGACCAGGCCCTAAGCCTTGGTTGGCGGCTGGTCTAGGATTGAAGCTCTGACAGGCGGACAGTTAGAGCATTGTTTTGTTGATCCGGCAGCTTCTGCAGCTTGTCTTGTTCCAGATGTAGGGGTGTTACCTTTCCTCTGGAGTGAACTAGACAGGCCGAGAGAGGGATCATGTTGCATGGGCAACACATGATCTCTATATTTTAGCCCAGGCTTTGTGCTATGGAGAGCAATGTGAACGGACATTTACAGCGCAAATTGGCCTTATCAGTCACATTCGCTACCGTCATAGGTAAAAGTTATTATGCCTTTTTAAAGCACAAACTATCATCTGTCAAGACTGCAAGGTGCCAATGAACAATGAACGTTTAGTATTCCTGGCTTCTCTTTGATCTCTCTCATTATTACTTCGCTATAGAGGGAGAAGAGATCCAGTGACAGAACACATCCCTGTCATACTCCTAGCTTTATTTGTTCATAATTGCCCTCTTTATTTCCCATTTTAATGGCAGCTACTTGGTTCCAGTAAATATTCTTTATTCCGAGATCCTTCCCATCAATGTTAATATCTTCCAATATTTTAATCAATTCATTATGTTTTATTTTATCAAATTCTTCTTTTTCAGCATTCCGAGCCATTGAGGTTCTTTACTGCAGATACAAGCCGTCTCCATTCGTCTCTCTGGTGGACCTTCTCTTGCAAGTCGTTGATTCCAAGTGCTTGTAGGTCTGTATGTATATTATCTCTCCACCGTCTTCTTGGTCTACCTCGGGGTCTACAGTCATTTATTTCTTGAGTGTAAGCGAGTTTTGTTTCCCTATTATCTTCCATTCTTTCTATATGCCCCAGCCATTGCAGTCTATTAGCCTTCATGATACCAGTGATTAGCGGGGACTTAAACAGATCACAAATGTCTTTGTTGCTTCTTCTTTTCCACTCTCCACTGTGTGTATCCCTAATGGGCCCAAAGATGCGTCTTAAGACTTTGTTCTCAAAGGTTTGTAGCAAGGCTTTGTCTCCTTTAGTTGTACTCCGGGTTTCAGAGCCATACAGCACAACTAGTCTGATCAGTGTTTTGTATATTGTGATCTTGGCATTACGAGATAGCGCCTTTGATTTTAATAGATGTTGTAGTGCATAGTATATCTTATTTCCAGAGTTGATTCTACCTTGTATTTCTTCCCTTATGGTGTTGGAGCAGTTGAAGATTGTACCAAGGTATTTGTATATTTCCGTTCTTTTAATGGTCATACTATCTATTTGTATGTGGCCAGAGTTTCTAGCCGTTCCTTCTCTTGAAATTACCATATATTCTGTCTTATCTTGGTTGATAACCAGCCCCATTTTTTGAGCTTTGTCCTTTAAGTGAGTCAATATTTCCACTGTCTTTTGTTCATTTTCCCCTATAATATCTATATCATCTGCATAACCAAGCAGTCTGGATGTTCCTCCAATAGCACATTCCTCCTTTACCTTCCTTACAACTTTCTCTAGAGCCAGATTGAAAAGGAGCGGCGATAGCGCATCGCCCTGTTTATATGTTTCATAACATAATAGTTTTTACAAAGGTGGAGATGTTAACCCCACGCTTCAACCCCCAACCTGGAGTATAATCTATGAAGCACAAATATATGTCTTTCTGTTTCTCTATTGATCTTTCTATTAGTGTTCCTAACATATATATATATATATATATATTGAATTGTTTGCACCCTTTCCTTCCACAAATCCATACTGTTCTTCACCAATTTCCGTTTTTATTTCCTTTCTTGTTCTTCTCATTATAATTCTGAGTAGTAGCTTTGTGACATGGTTGTGTGTATATGGAGGGGCAATGCTGGGTGTATATAGAGTGGAAGTGCTTAGTGTTATAGAGTGGAAGTGCTGTGTGTATATAGAGTGGAAGTGCTGTGTGTATATAGAGTAGAAGTGCTGGGGTTGTAGAGTGGAAGTGCTGTGTGTATATAGAGTGGAAGTGCTGAGGTTGTAGAGTCCAACTGCTGTGTGTATATAGAGTGGAAGTGCTGTGTGTATATAGAGTGGAAGTGCTGAGTGTTATAGAGTGGAAGTGCTGTGTATATAGAGTGGAAGTGCTGTGTGTATATAGAGTGGAAGTGCTGAGTGTTATAGAGTGGAAGTACTGTGTGTATATAGAGTAGAAGTGCTGGGTGTTGTAGAGTGGAAGTGCTGAGTGTATATAGAGTGGAAGTGCTGAGTGTATATAGAGTGGAAGTGCTGTGTGTATATAGAGTGGAAGTGCTGAGTGTTGTAGAGTCCAACTGCTGTGTGTATATAGAGTGGAAGTGCTGAGTGTTGTAGAGTCCAACTGCTGTGTGTATATAGAGTGGAAGTGCTGAGTGTTGTAGAGTCCAACTGCTGTGTGTATATAGAGTGGAAGTGCTGAGTGTATATAGAGTAGAAGTGCTGGGTGTATATAGAGTGGAAGTGCTGTTTGTATATACAGCGGAAAAGCTGAGTGTTGTAGAATGGAGGTGTTATGTTTATATAGAGTGGAAGTGCTGGGTGTTTTAGAGTGGAAGTGATGTGTGTATATAGAGTGGAAGTGCTGAGTGTTGTAGAGTGGAAGTTCTGGGTGCTGTAGAGTGGAAGTGCTGAGTGTTGTAGAGTGGAAGTGCTGGGTGTTGTAGAGTGTAAGTGCTGGGTGTTGTAGAGTGGAAGTGATGTGTGTATATAGAGTGGAAGTGATGTGTGTTGTAGAGTGGAAGTGATGTGTGTATATAGAGTGGAAGTGCTGGGTGTATATAGAGTGGAAGTGATGGGTGTATATAGAGTGGAAGTGATGTGTGTGTATATATAGTGGAAGTGATGTGTGTATATAGAGTGGAAGTGATGGGTGTATATAGAGTGGAAGTGATGGGTGTTGTAGAGTGGAAGTGATGTGTGTATATAGAGTGGAAGTGCTGGGTGTTGTAGAGTGTAAGTTCTGGGTGCTGTAGAGTGGAAGTGCTGAGTGTTGTAGAGTGGAAGTGCTGGGTGTATATAGAGTGGAAGTGCTGGGTGTTTTAGAGTGGAAGTGATGTGTGTATATAGAGTGGAAGTGCTGGGTGTTTTAGAGTGGAAGTTATGTGTGTATATAGAGTGGAAGTGCTGGGTGTTTTAGAGTGGAAGTGATGTGTGTATATAGAGTGGAAGTGCTGGGTGTTTTAGAGTGGAAGTTATGTGTGTATATAGAGTGGAAGTGCTGGGTGTTTTAGAGTGGAAGTGATGTGTGTATATAGAGTGGAAGTGCTGGGTGGTTGTAGAGTGTAAGTTCTGGGTGCTGTAGAGTGGAAGTGCTGAGTGTTGTAGAGTGGAAGTGCTGGGTGTATATAGAGTGGAAGTGCTGGGTGTTGTAGTGTGGAAGTGCTGGGTATTTTAGAGTGGAAGTGCTGGATGATGTAGAGTGGACGTGCTCGTGTATATAGAGTGGAAGTGCTGTGTGTTGTAGAGTGGAAGTGCTGGGTGTTGTAGAGTGGAAGTGTGGTGGTGTTGTAGAGTGGAAGTGTAGGGTGTTGTAGAGTGGAAGTGCTGTGTGTTGTAGAGTGGAAGTGTGGGGTGTTTTAGAGTGGAAGTGCTGGGTGTTGTAGAGTGGAAGTGTGGGGTGTTGTAGAGTGGAAGTGTGGGGTGTTGTAGAGTGGAAGTGCAGGATGTTGTAGAGTGGAAGTGCTGGGTGTATATAGAGTGGAAGTGCGGGGTGTTGTAGAGTGGAAGTGCGGGATGTTGTAGAGTGGAAGTGCTGGGTGTTGTAGAGTGGAAGTGCTGGGTGTATATAGAGGGAAGTGCTGGGTGTTATAGAGTGGAAGTGCTTTGTGTTGTAGAGTGGAAGTGCTGGGTGTTGTAGAGTGGAAGTGCTAGATGATGTAGAGTGGAAGTGCTGGGTGTTGTAGAGTGGAAGTGCTGAGCATATATAGAGTGGAAGTGCGGGGTGTTGTAGAGTGGAAGTGCTGGGTGTTGGAGAGTGTAAGTGCTGGGTGTTATAGAGTGGAAGTGCTGGATGTTGTAGAGTTGAAGTGCTGGGTGATGTAGAGCAAAAGTGCTGGGTGATGTAGAGTGAAAGTTCTGTGTGTTGTAGAGTGGAAGTGCTGGGTGTTGTAGAGTGGAAGTGCTGGGTGTTGTAGAATGGAAGTGCTGGGTGTTGTAGAGTGGAAGTGCTGGGTGTTGGAGAGTGGAAGTGCTGGGTGTTATGAGTGGAAGTTCTGGATGTTGTAGAGTGGAAGTGCTGGGTGATGTAGAGTGGAAGTGCTGGGCGATGTAGAGTGAAAGTGCTGTGTGTGTATAGAGTGAAGTTATGGATGTTGTAGAGTGTATCTACCTATAACTAGTGTATCTACCTATAACTAGTGTATCTACCTATAACTAGTGTATCTACCTATAACTAGTGTATCTACCTATAACACATATATCTACCTATAACTAGTGTATCTACCTATAACTAGTGAATATACCTATAACAAGTGTATCTACCTATAACACATATATCTACCTATAACAAGTGTATCTGCCTATAACATATGTATCTACCTATAACAAATGTATCTACCTATTACAAATGTATCTACCTATAACAAATGTATCTGCCTATAACAAATGTATCTACCTATAACAAGTGTATCTACCTATAACTAGTGTATCTAACTATAACACATATATCTACCTATAACTAGTGTATCTACCTATAACTAATGTATCTACCTATAACTAGTGTATCTACCTATAACTAGTGTATCTACCTATAACAAATGTATCTGCCTATAACAAATGTATCTACCTATAACAAGTGTATCTACCTATAACAAGTGTATCTACCTATAACTAGTGTATCTATCTATAACACATATATCTACCTATAACTAGTGTATCTACCTATAACACATATATCTACCTATAACTAGTGTATCTACCTATAACACATATTTCGACCTATAACTAGTGTATCTACCTATAACTAGTGTATCTACCTATAACTAGTGTATCTACCTATAACTAGTGTATCTACCTATAACACATATATCTACCTATAACAAGTGTATCTGCCTATAACATATGTATCTACCTATAACAAATGTATCTACCTATTACAAATGTATCTACCTATAACAAATGTATCTGCCTATAACTAGTGTATCTACCTATAACAAGTGTATCTACCTATAACACATATATCTACTTATAACAAGTGTATCTACCCATAACATATGTATCTACCTATAACAAGTTTATCTACCTATAACTAGTGTGTTTGTCTGTAACAAGTGTACTTATCTGTAGTAAGTGTATCTACCTGTAGTAAGTGTATTATCTACCTGTAGTAAGTGTATCTTACTTTAGTTAGTGTATCTACCTGTAGAAGTGTATCTAGCTGCAGGAAATTTATCTATCTGTTACAGGTGTTTTTATCTGTATCATGTGTAGGCTATCTACCCGTAGTAAGTTTATCTATCTATAAGAAGTGTATCTAGCTGCAGGAAATTTATCTATCTGTTACAGGTGTTTTTATCTGTATCATGTGTATCTATCTGTAACATGTGTATTTACCTGTAACATGTGTATCTATCTGTAACATGTGTATCTATCTGTAATAAGTGTATCTACCTGTAATATGTGTATTTACCTGTAACATGTGTATCTACCTGTAACATGTGTATCTATCTGTAACAAGTGTATCTACCTGTAACATTTGTTACAGATAGATACACCTGTAACAATTGTATCTATCTGTAACATGTATATCTGTTTGTAACATGTGTATCTATCTGTAACATGTGTATCTACCTGTAACATGTGTATCTACCTGTAACATGTGTATCTACCTGTAACAAGTTCATCTATCTGTAACATGTGTATCTACCTGTAACAAGTTCATCTACCTGTAACAAGTGTATCTACCTGTAACATGTGTATCTACCTGTAACAAGTTTATCTATCTGTAACACGTGTATCTACCTGTAACATGTGTATCTACCTTTTATTTTTCCCCGCATATCCTATTACAGGACATCTCTGTCAACACCAACATTTTATCGCTGTTGTTGATTTCTTGGCAAAATTACGCTCAGTAGTTTGCCATTGAGTTCTGAGTGGCCGGCTCACATATCCTGTAAGTAATGGGCACTGCGAGAACAGCTACCAATTCTCGCACAGATGTGTTTGCTTACGTGGATAAAAGGGATTATGGAGAAAGTTGCTAACCCCTAGGCCAGGGAGACCAGCATATCTACCTGTAACAAGTGTATCTATCTGTAACTTGCTATCTATCTATTACATGTGTATCTATCTGTAACAAGTTTATCTACCTGTTACAGGTGTATCTATCTGCAACAATCGCATCTACCTGTAACAAGTTTATCTACCTGTAGAAAGTGGCTGACATTATGTGTTTCCAACAGGTGACCATAGCAGGTACAGTATGATGATGGTGAAGGAAGTCAGTCAAGAGTGGTTCATCTCTGCGCCAGTATTTCCCAGACACACTTTCTTTGGGATGTACATGTTTCTGATAGTCATGTGTGCAGCCTCAGCAGGTATGTCATTATCACTGATTCCATCACCTTTTCTCACCTGGATACATCATCAGGTGTGTCATTGTCACTGATTCTATCACCTTTTCTCACCTGTGATATCAGCAGATATGTCTTTACAAATAATTCCATCATCTCTTCTCACCTTTGATACATCAGCAGATATGTCTTTACAAATAATTCCATCACCTTTTCACACCTGTAATACATCAGCAGATATGTCTTTATAAATAATTCCATCACCTTTTCACACCTGTAATACATCATCAGGTATGTCTTTATAAATAATTCCATCATCTCTTCTCACCTGTGATATATCAACTCTTCTCACCTGTGATACATCATCTCTTCTCACCTGTGATACATCAACTCTTCTCACCTGTGATACATCATCTCTTCTCATCTGTGATACATCAACTCTTCTCACCTGTGATATATCAACTCTTCTCACCTGTGATATATCAACTCTTCTCACCTGTGATATATCAACTCTTCTCACCTGTGATATATCAACTCTTCTCACCTGTGATATATCAACTCTTCTCACCTGTGATACATCAACTCTTCTCACCTGTGATACATCAACTCTTCTCACCTGTGATATATCAACTCTTCTCACCTGTGATATATCATCTCTTCTCACCTGTGATATATCAACTCTTCTCACCTGTGATATATTAGTGTCATGACAGCGCCTGGAACAACCAAGCGGAGGCTGCTGCTTGTGTCAGAGTTGAGAACAGATAGAAGATGTGGAGGGAAGATGTGGAGGGAAGATGTGGAGGGAAGATGTGGAGGGAAGATGTGGAGGGAAGATGTGGAGGGAAGATGTGGAGGGAAGATGTGGTCATCACTATCAGCTCCAGACCAAGTAGCTGCAGAAGAAGATACCAGCATTGATCTTAGACACACCCCAAGATACCAGCATTGTTCTTAGACACACACACCCCCCCCCACCCCCCACCCCCCCCCCCCCACCCCCCCCCACCCCCCCGGAAGGTTAACCCGGTCAACAAATGCCCGCAGAAGTCGGATGTGTCGGCCTAACGGCGCAAGAACGCAGCTCTGTTGTAAACAGGCACAACGCAATCACATCCGGAAAAAAAACTCCGGATGAATGAAGAAGAAGAAGAAGACACACCCCAAGATACCAGCATTGATCTTAGACACACCCCAAGATACCAGCATTGATCTTAGAGACAACCCCCAGATACCAGCATTGTTCTTAGACACACCCCAAGATACCAGCATTGATCTTAGACACACCCCAAGATAGCAGCATTGATCTTAGACACACCCCAAGATACCAGCATTGATCTTAGCACACCCCAAGATACCAGCATTGTTCTTAGACACACCCCAAGATACCAGCATTGATCTTAGACACACCCCAAGATACCGACATTGATCTTAGACACACCCCAAAGATACCAGCATTGATCTTAGACACACCCACCAAGATACCAGCATTGATCTTAGACACACCCCAAGATACCAGCATTGTTCTTAGATACACCCCAAGATACCAGCATTGATCTTAGACACACCCCAAGATACCAGCATTGTTCTTAGACACCCCCCCCCCCCCCCCCCCCCCCCCGGAAGGTTAACCCGGTCAACAAATGCCCGCAGAAGTCGGATGTGTCGGCCTAACGGCGCAAGAACGCAGCTCTGTTGTAAACAGGCACAACGCAATCACATCCGGAAAAAAAAAACTCCGGATGAACGAAGAAGAAGAAGAAGACACACCCCAAGATACCAGCATTGATCTTAGACACACCCCAAGATACCAGCATTGATCTTAGAGACACCCCAAGATACCAGCATTGTTCTTAGACACACCCCAAGATACCAGCATTGATCTTAGACACACCCCAAGATAGCAGCATTGATCTTAGACACACCCCAAGATACCAGCATTGATCTTAGACACACCCCAAGATACCAGCATTGTTCTTAGACACACCCCAAGATACCAGCATTGATCTTAGACACACCCCAAGATACCAGCATTGATCTTAGACACACCCCAAGATACCAGCATGGATCTTAGACACACCCCAAGATACCAGCATTGATCTTAGACACACCCCAAGATACCAGCATTGACCTCAGACACACCCCAAGATCCAGCATTGATCTTAGACACACCCCAAGATACCAGCATTGATCTTAGACACACCCCAAGATACCAGCATTGACCTCGAACACACCCCACTGGTGTCTGGACTTCTATGGGTAGTGATTTGTAAAGAAAAGCATCCCAGGAAGTTGACAATGTGAGTGTGAGTGTGTAATGTGCAAGTCATTCCCACCTTAGTGATGCTCCTGGTTCTTTCACATGCTTGAATTCTGGACACAACACAGGTTTTCCAGCATATTGATGGTCTGGTTACGGATATCCTTGAGTATAGGATGTGTCGTCACATCCACCCAGTGTCCACATACTCAGGTGTAGTTAAAAAGGGGGAATCTGAAGGGGAAAAAAACAACAACAACAAACAATCCCCCGGTGAATAACCTATGCCATGTTCCACCATTCACACTCCAACAGTCCACACTCCCCTCCCTCTGTTTCCCCCTGCAGCTCTCCCAAGAACAGACTCCAAAGATCTGCCACAACCCATCGTGTTCATCACGACCAGAAAGATATTTCTCTATGAAGCATTCCCAAGGCAGAATCGTGATATTTCAAAAGAATCCTATATCCAGACATGATAGAGATAGTAATTTATCCTCCTTCCTGAATCCTCCATCCTAGAAAGTAAAGACACTAGGGACCAGAATACCCACAGGGGGAAATTAGAGAGTAAACTTCCTAGATCGGAACGCCTCAGACTGATGGAAAGGCAAAGTTAACCAAACTTTCCAAGAAAAGAGTCCAACGCTTCTGCTAAACTGGCAGAGACCTAATGCCAAGGTTTCCCTGTGATTAAGTGTCTCTAACTGGCGATAGGACCGATGGAACCTAACAAAACTATCTGAAGAGAATGAATAACCCTCCCTAGAAAATTTGCAACCTATATATTGGACCATTGCTCTTGATACTCACCCTTGAACTAGAGGCACCTTTCTCCTCATAGACTGTCCTCCCCAAGGGCATAGGAACCAGGAAATTATAGTATCCTATAGGCTTACCTCTCTCCCGACAAAAATCATCTGAACAGGACTGGTCAACGTATTAGAAACTTGATGAGAAACAAGATGTACACTTGAACGGCTTTCTTGGACGACCTGATAGCAACTATGAAAGAGTCCGTGACAACCTCTAAATCACTCACAGAACATTCAACTATAGTGTAAGAAAACCTTCGCTAAAAGAAAGATACACAGGGTTTTCCTGACTATATCTAAATCCGGTATATCTTGGAGCTAATTATAAAGATATACGAGGTATACCAGGATAGCATACATAAAAGAATATGATTTTGTGAATAAATTGTGATGGTCAGACCGGGAAGAATGACATGAAACAATCCAGCGTATCTGAGAGTGGCCTATTTTGCCACACACTCGAAATACCAGCATTGACCTGGGACACATCCCAATATACCAGCATTGACCTGGGACACACCCCAGTATACCAGCATTGACCTGGGACACACCCCAGTATACCAGCATTGACCTGGAACACACCCCAGTATACCAGCATTGACCTGGGACACACCCCAGTATACCAGCATTGACCTGGGGACACACCCCAGTATACCAGCATTGACCTGGGACACACCCCAGTATACCAGCATTGACCTGGGACACACCCCAGTATACCAGCATTGACCTGGGACACACCCCAGTATACCAGCATTGACCTGGGACACACCCCAGTATACCAGCATTGACCTGGGACACATCCCAGTATACCAGCATTGACCTGGGACACACCCCAGTATACCAGCATTGACCTGGGACACACCCACAGCACATCTCTAAGAGGATATCACATTCTAAGAATACTATTACTCGTTATGAATGTCAGCATATTGTCCCCTTCCCACCTCCTCCCTGTCTCCCCCAGATGATGCAAAGTGCCAACACATGCTGATTCAGCAACCTCAGTGTCAGAATTCACCAGCCTGGATGTCAGAATTCACCAGCCTCAGTGTCAGAATTCACTGGCCTCAGTGTCAGAATTCACCGGCCCGGATGTCAGAATTCACCAGCCTCAGTGTCAGAATTCACCGGCCTCAGTTTCAGAATTCACCGGCCTGGATGTCAGAATTCACCAGCCTGGATGTCAGAATTCACCAGCCTGGATGTCAGAATTCACCAGCCTGGATGTCAGAATTCACCAGCCTGGATGTCAGAATTCACCAGCCTCAGTGTCAGAATTCACCAGCCTGGATGTCAGAATTCACCAGCCTCAGTGTCAGAATTCACCAGCCTGGATGTCAGAATTCACCAGCCTCAGTGTCAGAATTCACCGGCCCGGATGTCAGAATTCACCAACATGTCACATGTGGCACATCTATTAAGATATAAGTTAAGTAAATCAGTATGGGAAGACAAGAAAGTTAATCACTCTTCTGGAGACACCATGAAATTGATAGACCATCAATTCCCAGCCTTGTCCTTGGCTCAACACCCTAACATTATGGCCATGTGGTCAATAAAGAAAAGGCAATTTATTTATATTCACTGTCAGCTAAATGATTACTCAAATATGCTCTTGGGTGTTTGAAAACCTTGTTGTGCAGACATAAAGACTATTGATCTCATATGTGATCTGACTCTGAGTTCGCACCTGGCCAGATGCAGCAAAATATGCCAGGCAAAACATTGTGCAATCTATTGTTTATTACTTCTGTGTTGAAATTCACTCAGAGAGTAACATGATTGAATGTATACATTCAATGTCTGCTATACGATCAATTTGGGGTGCGCGGGAAGGGGGGGGGGGGGGGGGCTGAGTTGTCTCAAGATATGGTGTCCGCCCTGAGTGTTCGAGGTCCCAGGTTCAAGCTCTGGTGAGGGCCAGGATTTTTTCACATGGACTGCTAGTAACAAAATTTCCTCTGGTCTCTGGGTAGTGAGATCGGACGCCAGTGTGTATTGTTGCGCACGTAAAAAAATCTATTTGCAGTTGGAAATCGAAAAAGAGTAACCTAATGGCACTGCTGGGCAAAATTTTGAGTTAAATATCTACCCTAAGTATTTCAGGATCCTCGCCAGTTATACGGAGTTCGTGCACATAACTGAGATTCTCTGGACTCAGGTTTGAGTTAGGAGTAGAACAGAGCACTTATGGGTTACACCCGTGTGCCGTGATGTTGATCCGTCGACTAAACTAAACTAAACTAAAATTATATGATCAATTCACTCAGGGAATAGCATGTTTAAATAGGACTTCCAGTTGCCAACATGGCGGTTAGGCATTGAACCGTTAAGGCCTGTGGCGTGTTTACGCTTGTAGCTATGGTTTGCAATTGCATTTTCCTCATGTTGGACTGGTAGTACATGGTTCCGTCGCCCTGCTACTGAGTGAGTGTGTGGGCGACACTGTGAGCTGTGAAATTCATGTGGAATGCTTTTACATCTGTCCTGTATAGTGACCTGCATGTTCGGAATAATGGCTACCGGCTGTTGCTGAACTGACTGATTTGCCTTTTCGGTTCACGAGTGCAGTTTTCAGGAGACTCCTGGAAGTCGGTGCTGAAGCTGCGGAGTTCTTGCTTTGTGCGACACTTTCGGCGGGTCGCCCTGCGGAAAAAGATCGAGCCATGTAAGAAAACCCAGGTCAATGAGGTCTTTCTGGTGACTGCCGAGCCCATCGACGATGAACTGTGGTTTTCATGGATGACTTTTGTGTTGGCATTCTTGCGGCGGCAATATGCATAGTGTACCTCTGCGGGCTGTTTGATTGCCGAGACTCCTGTATATTCCACTTTTCACACTGGACAGTGGGGAGCATTTTGTATGATATTCACAGGCACAGGAATGGAGCATAATGGGGACGACCCATGGCCGTGAAGTTAGAACCTCAACTAACTAACTAACTGACTGACTAACTAACTAACTAACTAACTAACTAACTAACTAACTAACTAACTATGTTTGAATACATATATTGAATGACTGTAATATGATCAGTTCAATCATTGTTCAAACTCACAGACTACTTTTGCTTTCAGATAGTGACTTTGACAGAGAAGAATGTTCAACAGGTTTTAAAGGAAATCACCATACAGCTTTATGCATCTCAATGACAAGAGAGTACTGGAAACATAAGACAGAAATCTGTCGTAGAAATGATCACATTCAGATTATGGGTTTTTTACTGCATGTTCCAGCCACGAATGCCCAGCCTATGTGTGAGACTGTGTCCAGCAGATTTTACTACAACACTACCTTGGACATTTCTTGCATGATGAAAAACAATCTGAAGGAAACGAAGAAACTTTTACAGCAGATCATGGAAGGATTCAGTGGCAAGCTCCCATCTGAAGTGAACTCATCACAGGTCATGGACGAGTTTATCAACAACAACTTATTTGGATTACCAGACTTCACATTGCTGGATCTGAATTATACCTGCTTCAACAGTAAGTCACACTACATAGATCTAAACTATACCTTCTTCAACAGTAAGTCACACTACATGTATCTGAACTATACTTGCTTTAACAGTAAGTCACACTACATAGATCTAAACTATACATTCTTCAACAGTAAGTCACACTACATAGATCTGAACTATACCATCTTCAACAGTAAGTCACATTACATAGATCTGAACTATACCAGCTTCAACAGTAAGTCAGACTACATAGATCTGAACTATACCATCTTCAACAGTAAGTCACACTACATAGATCTGAACTATACATTCTTCAACAGTAAGTCACACTACATGTATCTGAACTATACCTGGTTTAACAGTAAGTCACACTACATTGATCTGAACTGTACCTGGTTTAACAGTAAGTCACACTACATTGATCTGAACTATACCTGCTTCAACAGTAAGTCACACTACACTGATCTGAACTGTACCTGGTTTAACAGTAAGTCACACTACATGTATCTGAACTATATCTGCTCCAACAGTAAGTCACACTACATTGATCTGAACTATATCTGCTTAAACAGTAAGTCACACTACATAGCTATGAACTAAACCTGGTTTAACAGTAAGTCACACTACATTTATCTGAACTATAACTGCTTCAACAGTAAGTCACACTACATAGATCTGAACTATACCAGCTTCAACAGTAAGTCACACTACATAGATCTGAACTATACCAGCTTCAACAGTAAGTCACACTACACAGACCTGAACTATACCAGCTTCAACAGTAAGTTATACCAGCTTCAACAGTAAGTCACACTACACAGATCTGAACTATACCAGCTTCAACAGTAAGTCATGTTTCTAGAACTGAACTATACCTGCTTCAACAGTAAGTCATGTTTCTAGAACTGAACTATATCTGGTTTAACAGTTAGTTAGTTCGTTAGTTAGTCGACAGATCATCCTCATTGCACATCGAACCATTCAGTTCATAAGTGCTCGGATCCCCTCCTCAGCAAATCCTGCAACGTGTAGCGGCTAACGACGCCAGTTCTGTGTTGGTTTATAAATCTTCTTTGGCTTCCTGCATAGTGTTCTTGTTTGCCCACCCCTCTTTTAATTTGCTGCTCTCGCAGTCTGGCCATTGTTGTAGATTCACAGTCATCACTTGGTTCTCGCAAAAGTCTTACTTCTCGTAGAGCATTCAGAATGTCGGCCTGGTCCATGGCGCGTCCGCCCTCCACAGTAGCCTCACCTGCGAGCTTGTCAACCCGCTCATTTCCTTGTACTCCCGCATGCCCTGGCACGAAGATGAAACTAATCTTTGCCAGTCGAGACCGCTCCAGAGGCAGCAACCATTCTCTTCGGATCGACCCCTCCTCTATCCTCTTGATCATGTTCATTGAGTCGCTAAGGAAACAAGCTCTAGTGAATGTCTGTGTCTCGAGCCATGTTATTGCTTTACTTACTGCCATGACTTCCATGGTCAGGCTACTTGTGGTTTCAGTGAAAGCACCTAGAGTCCTCCTTCACAATTCTCCCTCCGGCCCGAGCTGTAAAGGCCCATGAGCTTCTCACATGTCGGACGACCGACCCATCTGTGTAGATGACCGCGTCACCGTCTAGCGAATTCTCGAAAATCAACGCTTGTACTTCAGCCTCAACAGCAGCCGGATTTTCTTGTCTGCATTTTCTATCTAGTTGGATGCAAACTGAAAAGGATGTGCAGAAGTCTGTTGGCACTTGCACCCACTCCTCGCCAGGTTCTAAGTCCTCAAGTGAACACACCTGTTGAAGAATGTCTTCGGCTTGACCCATCCACGACCGTCCTCTTTTTAACCTGCTGCCCTTCACCTTCCTAATTTCACTATGCAGTGGATGTTGTGTGTTTGCGTTAATTCTGAGGTAGGTGCGTGCCCTGCAAACTTGCATTCTCTCTTCAATGGTTGGAAAACCAAGAAGGTAGCGCATCGCCCTGCATGCTGTATCACTTGTACATCCAAGAATAATGCGCATAGCTTCATTCTGTATCCTTTCCATCCTTTCTATCTGCTTATGGCTGAGAGTCAGGATTGCCATTGCATACTCCAAAACAGACATGACCAACCCCTCGTACAGAAGACATAGATGGCGCTGCTCACAGTTTGCTGCCGCCATCACCCGCATCGCTGCCAAGCCCCGCTTGGCCTTTGTTATCACCTGGTCTATGTGCACATTATAAGCAAGGCTTCGATCAAACCGTATCCCCAGGTAATTCATTGGTTTAACAGTAAGTCACACTACACAGATCTGAACTATACCTGCTTCAACAGTAAGTCACACTACACAGATCTGAACTATACCTGCTTCAACAGTAAGTCACACTACACAGATCTGAACTATACCATATTCAACAGTAAGTCACATTACATAGATCTGAACTATACCAGCTTCAACAGTAAGTCAGACTACATAGATCTGAACTATACCATCTTCAACATTAAGTCACACTACATCTCTTCTATCTATAAGTGTGTGTGTGTGTGTGTGTGTGTGTGTGTGTGTGTGTGTGTGTGTGTGTGTGTGTGTGTGTGTGTGTGTGTGTGTGTGTGTGTGTGTGTGTGCACGTGCGCATGCATGCATGCATCAGTGTGTGTATGTGTGACATTATCACATTGTATGAGTGTGTGTGTGTGTGTACACAATAATACTGTAAACTCACTCACTCACTCACTCACTCACTCACTCACTCACTCACTCACACACTCACACACACACACACACACACACACACACACACACACACACACACACACACACACACACACACACACACACACAATGATACTTTCTGTACAACATAATGTCAACATTGATCTCCTCTATTTGCTGACTGTACAACATAATGTCAACATTGATCTCCTCTACGTGCTGACTTTACAACATAATGTCAACATTGATCTCCTCTATTTGCTGACTGTACAACATAATGTCAAATTGATCTCTTCTATTTGCTGACTGTACAATATAATATCAACATTGATCTCCTCTATTTGCTGACTGTACAACATAATGTCTATCTCTTCTATTTGCTGGCTGTACAACATAATGTCAACTCTTCTATTTGCTGACTGTACAACATAATGTCTATCTCTTCTATTTGCTGGCTGTACAACATAATGTCAACATTGATCTGTTCTATTTGCTGTCTGTACAACATAATTTCAACTCTTCTATTTGCTGACTACAGAGGAAGCCGGAATTATCCCATACGTGGATATGTGCGCTTCTGTCAATATGACAGACGATGCCCAGCTTCATACAGGCTTCAATGTGACATCATATGGGCAGTTGGCAGGATCGCCAGGCTGCTCGTGCGTGATCACGTCAGCCAGGAATGAGTCTGTCAGTGTGAGAGCCATCGATGTCAGACTTGAGGGCGACACCCAGCTGCGCTTGTCTGCTGCAGACACAATGTAAGTGTCAGATTATTTCTATCAGCATATACATATCTCAGTTTTCTATTCCTGTCAACATACAGATATCTCAGTTTTCTATTCCTGTCAACATATACATATCTCAGTTTTCTATTCCTGTCAACATGCAGATATCTCAGTTTTCTATTCCTGTCAACATATACATATCTCAGTTTTCTATTCCTGTCAACATGCAGATATCTCAGTTTTCTATTCCTGTCAACATGCAGATATCTCAGTTTTCTATTCCTGTCAACATGTACATATCTCAGTTTTCTATTCCTGTCAACATGCAGATATTTCAGTTTTCTATTCCTGTCAACATGTACATATCTCAGTTTTCTATTCCTGTCAACATGTACATATCTCAGTTTTCTATTCCTGTCAACATGTACATATCTCAGTTTTCTATTCCTGTCAACATATACATATCTCAGTTTTCTATTCCTGTCAACATGTACATATCTCAGTTTTCTATTCCTGTCAACATGTACATATCTCAGTTTTCTATTCCTGTCAACATATACATATCTCAGTTTTCTATTCCTGTCAACATGCAGATATCTCAGTTTTCTATTCCTGTCAACATATACATATCTCAGTTTACCTTCATATCCCAATGGAAATACAACATCTTGAATCCAGGAATTAATACACACCACTTACTTAAGGCATACATTCTAGCACTGATTAACTAAGCAAACCACCCATTGCTGGCTAGCTCAAGCTAAAACCTTATCACTATGACTGCCTTTAGCCTCACACAATATAACTGTAAATATAATATGTCAACATACCTCACCATCCTAAGAATGTATTCACTAAGCAAGATAATTAACACATTACTTCAAGGCTAGTAAATTACCCAAATCTACTTACACATAGCAGTGATAACATCATTGTATCTGTCACTAACAAGGCATATAATAGTAATCTACAATCATTACATTCTATCAGCTCTACTAACAACAGATTTACACATCTAATCAATGGCACAAATAACACAGGCCTGATGTTTGACACCCACAACAGCTGTAGCTACTAACTACATCTGACCTAAATCTTCGCTAGCCGATCGATAAAGCTCATTATAAATGCAGACAGGCATGCGAACAATTCTAACCGGCACGGTGGCAATTATTTTATGTTCGGCGGTAAAGTATTTCAGCTACCGGCGTTCTACCTAAGGATGACGGTTATTTAATAACTTATTACTGCTTTACCTTGACCATAAGAATCATCTCACTTCACTGCTGTCTCGCTCTGGCCACGACAACCGACATCAATTTCTTCTAGCAGCGAGTAACAGCGGCCGCATTTGACAATGCTCGACTGGCGACTGACGGCCGATAGCTAAGTGTGCACTCACAATTACCTCTTTGGGCCTAGAGAATCCCATGGATCACGGAGAAATTCAAAACCCTGTGAGCCCCAAGCAATTGTGGGTCCAACGTGCTAGCTAACCTCACGTACGCACTATGCCTAGGATATTCTAGAAGGATCTAAATTCTGCTCGAACTTACCCGACTATGACGTCAGGGACTAATTTAGCCGGGGATTCCCAACCCGTCTTATTCCGTCCAAAGGGAAATAATGCAGAGAACAGACGGAATCTGATCCGTTTTGTCACAACCGTTCAAGTCAAAAGCTTCATCTCATCTGCCTAGGCCTTCGGCCTGGGTCATCTATCACGTGGGGTATCACCACATGTTACCTCGCTTGGTTTGTCGTTGTCCTTGGCTGGTAATGCGTCTTTGCGTCTTAGCATTACCTTGTCTTATCCTTCACCTAGGGGTTAGTCCGTCTGTTGATACTAACTGTCTTATAATTAACTCATGCTGGCCTGTCTGTCCATGGTCGTACTGTCCTATCCCGTGCTACCCTTATCCTGTCTTCGGGATCTGTCCTATGGAATTGACTAAGCTATCTAGGGCTCTGACAAATTCCAAAAGCTTTAAATGAGATTTTCAGAGTGTCTTTAAAGTGTTTCCTCTGGCCGCCTTGGGAGCGTTTACCACAATGCAGCTCACCATAAAAAATTTGTTTAGGGAGCCTGTGAGCTGGCATACGAGTTAAGTGACCAGCCCAGCGAATCTGATTTTTTTATTAGTAGAGTGTGGATACTGGGCATGGATGCTCTTTCTAGAACTTCAGTGTCTGGGATCTTGTCTTGCCATTTAATCTTCAATAGCTTCCTAAGGCATACTGTGTGGAAGTGGTTTAATTTCATACCATGTCTCTGATAAACAGTCCATGATTCACAAGCTTATAGCAGTGTGGATAGTACAACTGCTTTGTAGACTTTCAGCTTTGTTTGCAGGCTTATTCCATTTCTGTCCCATACATTCTTGTACAGTCTGCCAAAGACCACACTGGCCTTGGAGATTCTTGCATTCACTTTGTTGTCAATTGTGGCAGCTTGTGACACAGTGCAGCCAAGATAGGTGAATTTGTCCACAACACTTAGTTATGGGTGAATTTGTCCACAACACTTAGTCTATGACCATTTACCTTGATATTCAGCATGGTGTGATTATTCCCTGGAGCTAGCTGGTACATAACTACAGTCTTCTCCAAGTTGGTATTGAGCCCAAAGTTGGCACAGGCATGTGAGAAAGCTGAAACATTGTGTTGTATGTCTGCCTCTTAGTTGGCATATAGAGCACAATCATCAGCAAACAGGAGCTCTCTGATGGTGTCGCTGTTAATTTTGGTTTTAGCTTTCAGTCTTCTGAGATTGAATAACTTTCCATCCATGTGGTAGTTGATGTCTATTACAATGTCGTTGTTTTCGAAGGCATTCATCAACATAGCTGAAAACATGAGGCTGAACAGTGTTGGTGCCAGGACACATCCTTGCTTCACCCCATTGGTGACAGGAAAGGCTCAGACAGTTCACCATTTTCCTGTACTCTTGCCTGCATGCCATCATGAAATAGCCGCACTATTTAGACAAACTTTCGTGGACAGCCATATTTTGCCATAATCTTCCACAGTCCTTCTCTGCTGACTGTATCAAAAGCCTTGGTAAGGTCAATGAAAGTGGAGAACATTTCGCAGTTCTGTTCCTGACATTTCTCTTGCAGCTGCCTCATGTCAACAGTTCCACGTTCTTTTCTGAAGCCACATTGACTCTCAGGAAGAAGACCTTGATCGAGATGAGCCATGAGGCTATTGAGAAGAATTCTGGCGAGTATCTTCCCTGCGATTGAGAGCAAGGAGATCCTCAGTGGTTGTTACAGGATTGGCGGTTTCCTTTTCGTTTGTAAAGGTGGACTATTGACGCTGTCCTTGAAATCTTGTGGCATGGTCTCATTCACCCATATGGTTGTAAAGACTTGGTGAAGCTGCTCAATTAGGACCGACCCACCTGCCTTCTATATCTCTGCTGGGATGGAGTCAGGACCAGGCACCTTTCCACTGGAAAGTTGCTGGATGGCTTTGTTTAGTTCCACTGTGGTTGGCAGGTCATCAAGAGTATCATTAGTGGGAACTTGAGGAAGGGAGTTAATGGTTTCATTGAAGAAGGAAGTTGTATTTAAGATGCCATAAGATGTGTAAGATTGCATAAGATGTTGCTGAAGGGCTCTTTCCAGTGTTGAAGGAATTCTTTCTTATCCGGTGATCAATGTTCTCCCATCTGCACTGAGGAGGGGAACTATGCCTGGTGATGTAGGACCATAGACCGCTTTCAGTGAGTCGTAGAAGTTTTTCATATCATGTCTGTCAGCAAAGCCTTGAATTTCCATAGCCTTGTTGTAAATTATGTCCTTTAGGGCTCTTCTGCATTCTGTTTAGCTGCAGCATTTGCCTTGAGGCGGTCCTCCAGCATATTTTCAAATGACAGCTGCATTTTTTTGCTGTTTAGGTGGGTGACATTTAGTTTTTTTTTGCAATAAAACCCCTTGAGGACACCGTTGTGGTTTGATGTGTATGTTTATTTTCGAGATAATGAGACGATGGTCTGTCCAACATTCGGCACCACACATGGATTTTGTCACCCGGACATCTTGTCTGTCACTCTTTCTGATGATGACATAGTCAATGAGGTGCCAGTGTTTCGAGCGAGGGTGCATCCATGATGTCCTATTTCTCGTGGGAAGACGGAAAATTGTGTTCGTGATCAGATCGTGTTTGGCACATGTCTGAAGGATGAGGAGCCCATTGCTGTTAAATTTCCGACTCTGTACTTTCCAATGATGCCACTCCAAGAGGCAATGTCCTTGCCTACTCTGGCATTTAAGTCCTCAAGGAGTATAAGTTTATCTCCTTTGGGAACAGATGTTAACACGTTGTGCAGGTCTTCATAGAACTTGTTTTTGACATCATTTTCATTTGTCATGGTTGGTGCTTAGACACTCACAATGGTTTCACGCTTCTTTCCTTTGAGCAGGGGTAACTTAATAGTCATAAGCCTGTCATTTATAGCCTTCGGAAATTCAACTTGTTTGCCAACCATGGCCGACTTAATGGCAAATCCCACACCGGATTGGCGTCTTTCCTCGCTTTTCCTTCCACTCCAGAAAAATGTGTAGCCGGCACCTATTTCACAGATTTGGCCTTCTTCTGTATGTCGTGTCTCACTCAAGGCTGCAATGTCGATGTTGTACCTGCCCAGCTCTCTCCCAATCAGTGCTGGTCGTCTCTCTGGGCATGACGTGCCGTGTCTATCAAGTAAGGTGCGTACATTCCAAGTTCCGATTGTCAAGGGAATATGGTTAGCTCTTTTAGCTTTACCTGTTTTTACTTTGTATGTCGACCGCAGTATAGGGTACCCACCAACCACAGCTAGCTGTTTAGGTAGTGATGGAGCAGACAATGTTTAGAGCACCTTTTCTAACCCCTTCCTCATGCTATGGAGGTGAGCAGTGCGTTCCTCTAGAGAGCTGCTGAGTAGCTAATGGGGCTGTTGAATCCTACTGCTGCTCCGGTCAGTAGAAGACAACCACATGGCCTGAGCCGCCTGTGTGCAGGTCTGTGATGACTGCTGCCAGCATACCCATGCCTGGCACTTCGCCGCTCGCCCATCGCCACAGGGCTTGAAGGTGATATATGACGTTGGATGAAGAATGACATGCGCGATGAAATGGATTAAAGTGAGGAAGAGTTGCGCAATTCATCAACCTCCCTCTCTCGCCTGAGTCCATCTGAATCCAGTGGCAAGACAAGTCGAGACTGACTGGAGACGAATACAGGTGCAGTGGATAACTAGGGCACTCTGCGTGCCTTGCTGTGCTCATTACGTTCCACAACACTTTGCAGGTAAATGCCGTCTTGCCCGTTGAATCATCAGTGATTTCGTCCGTGCAGTCTGCCGAATCCTGTCTTCACATGCTGGGTAAGGCATACCCTTGTTCGCCGCTTGGTTTGACACCAAATTGGCTACCCATGCCTGGTTTAGCCAGCCTCTCACAGCTGTTACCCGGGGGGTGGCTGCTGTCGCATGCTGACAGCTACTAGGAACCACAGGCGTGAGCTGGATGTCAGGCTTGGACCAGTGGGGGATGGGTCCTGAAGAGGACATGAGAGTCATCCTTGCCAAAGGTGCTACCAATGCCTAACACCCCGTACCCCCCACATACATTATAATGATAATATCACAAATGTGGGGAAATATTGTCACATACGTTATAATGATAATATCACAAATGTCAGAAACACGTTACATTCATGATAATGATAATATCACACATGTGGGGAAATATTGTCACATACATTATAATGATAATATCACAAATGTGGGGAAACAATGTTACATATGTGATAATGATAATATCACAAACGTGATAATGATAATATCACAAATGTGGGGAAACAATGTAACGTACATGATAATGATAATATCACAAATGTGGGGAAACAGTGTTACATTCATTATAATGATACGTTGGATGAAGAAGACTTGCGCAATGAATTGGATTAAATTGAGGAAGAGTTGCGCAATTCGTCACCACACTGTCTCACCTGAGTCCATCTGAGTCCAGTGACAAGACAAGTCAAGATGATTTGAGACAAATACAGGTGCAGTGGATGAACAGGGCGCACTGAGTGCTTTGCCGTGCTCGTTACGTTCCACGATTACCTTTGCAGATAATCGCCATTTTGCCAATTGAATCATCAATTATTTCTTCTGTGCAGTCTGCTGAATGCTGTCCCCACATGCTGGGTAGGCATACCCTAGTTCACCGATTGGTTTGAGGCCAAATTGGTTACCCACACCTGGTTTAGCCAGCCTGTCACAGTCATTGCCCGGGGGTGGCCGCTGTCGCATGCTGACAGCTACTAGGAGCCACAGGCATGAGCTGAATGTCAGGCTTGGACCAGTGGGGGATGGGCATGTGAAGGGCATGACAGTCTTCCTTACCAAAGGTACTACCATTGCCTGACATCCCAGACCCCCCTCATTCACACACACACACCCCCACTCACATACCATCTCACACACACCCTCACATCCCCACACATGTGAATGTTATGCTTATTCTCAGGAATACATTGATTGGATTGTTTCAGAGTCATGGACAGTTCCCGTCTCTATTGGTGGCAGGATGGTGTGTTGCTCTCTTCACCAGGAGCACTTGTTCTAGATTTGACAAACATCAACCCTTCAGCACTTCCACACTCCATCTGGCTGCAGGTTTCAGGTAGAGTCCATATCCATCCATCATGTGCCATTCCGGTAAGCGTGTGCAGTCATGATTCGTCATGTTACTAGATCACCAGAGTCGTAGATCAGCTCACTCTTCTTGTCTTGACCATGCCTTGTGGTCAAGCCATGCAGGTATTTACTTCTCTGTCTTCCCCTTGTTCTCTTCCTTTCACTCTTGCCAGTTGTCACCAAGTTCTCCAATTTATTTCTTCTCATAACGTGTCCAAAAAATTTTGACTACGTTTAATTTCTCTAATCAGTTTACAATTTTCATTTGTTTCTTGTAGGACTTGGTCAATGGTTTTTGTGTCTGTCCATAGTATTCTTTGCATTCTCCTCAGAAACCACATTTCCACAACCATCAGATGTTTTTCAACTTGACTGGTCAGTGTCCACGCTTCACATCCATACAAAAGTACAGGCTCTGTGTATCACCTCAACACTGTGTGTTCATAGATGAGTCAGTCAGTCAGGTAGAGTCCATATAGCTGTGTGTATAGATGAGTCAATCAGTCAGGTAGAGTCCATATAGCTGTGTGTATAGATGAGTCAATCAGTCAGGTAGAGTCCATATAGCTGTATGTATAGATGAGTCAATCAGTCAGGTAGAGTCCATATAGCTGTATGTATAGATGAGTCAGTCAGTCAGGTAGAGTCCATATAGCTGTGTGTATAGATGAATCAATCAGTCTAGTAGTCCAGATAGCTGTGTTTATAGATGAGTCAATCAGTCAGGTTGAATCCATATAGCTGTGTATAGATGAGTCAAATAAAAGTCCTTGTATATCAAGCCTGTGTCCTTAGTACTCTTCTTTATGGCAGTGAAACCATGACAACTTACTCACACCATGAGAAACGTTTAAACAGCTTTCATATGCGGTGTCTACGAAGAATTCTTGGTATTAAGTGGCAAGACAAAATCACAAATACTGAAGTATTGGAAAGATCAGGTTGTGTGACGGTGTATTCCATGCTCAGTCTTCGTAGACTTAGATGGATAGGACACATTAGGAGGATGGATGATGGTAGAATACCAAAGAACATCTTTTTTGGTGAATTACAGACGGGTAGGAGATCTCAGGGTCGGCCTCTACTATGATACAAAGATGTGTGTAAGTGGGACATGATTGATACTGGCATTGATAATGCACATTGGGAGCAAGTCGCCACTGAACGTGTTGCATGGAGGGCAAATATTAGAAATGGAATAAAGACAAAGGAGAAAATTATTGCAGATAAGTCACACACCAAGCGTGCGAGACGTAAGATGGTGTATGATGGTGGAAATGACCATGTGTTCACATGCATCCACTGTGGACGAACATTTACAGTGTGAATTGGCCTTATTAGTCACATTTGCCACTGTCATGGGTTGTAGTATTAAGCCTTTTTGAAGCACAATGTAACAAACTATCGTCTGTTAAGACGACAAGGTGCCAGTGATAATGAATCATAGATGAGTCAGTCAGTCAGGTAGAGTCCATATAGCTGTGTTCATAGATGAGTCAGTCAGTCAGGTAGAGTCCATATAGCTGTGTTCATAGATGAGTCAATCAGTCAGGTAGAGTCCATATAGCTGTGTTCATAGATGAGTCAATCAGTCAGGTAGAGTCCATATAGCTGTGTTCATAGATGAGTCAATCAGTCAGGTAGAGTCCATATAGCTGTGTTCATAGATGAGTCAATCAGTCAGGTAGAGTCCATATAGCTGTGTTCATAGATGAGTCAATCAGTCAGGTAGAGTCCATATAGCTGTGTTCATAGATGAGTCAATCAGTCAGGTAGAGTCCATATAGCTGTGTTCATAGATGAGTCGATCAGTCAGGTAGAGTCCATATAGCTGTGTTCATAGGTGAGTCAATCAGTCAGGTAGAGTCCATATAGCTGTGTTCATAGATGAGTCAATCAGTCAGGTAGAGTCCATATAGCTGTGTTCATAGATGAGTCAGTTAGTCAGGTAGAGTCCATATAGCTGTGTTCATAGATGAGTCAATCAGTCAGGTAGAGTCCATATAGCTGTGTTCATAGGTGAGTCAATCAGTCAAGTAGAGTCCATATAGCTGTGTTCATAGGTGAGTCAATCAGTCAGGTAGAGTCCATATAGCTGTGTTCATAGATGAGTCAATCAGTCAGGTAGAGTCCATATAGCTGTGTTTCATAGATGAGTCAATCAGTCAGGTAGAGTCCATATAGCTGTGTTCATAGATGAGTCAATCAGTCAGGTAGAGTCCATATAGCTGTGTTCATAGATGAGTCAATCAGTCAGGTAGAGTCCATATAGCTGTGTTCATAGATGAGTCAATCAGTCAGGTAGAGTCCATATAGCTGTGTTCATAGATGAGTCAATCAGTCAGGTAGAGTCCATATAGCTGTGTTCATAGATGAGTCAATCAGTCAGGTAGAGTCCATATAGCTGTGTTCATAGATGAGTCAATCAGTCAGGTAGAGTCCATATAGCTGTGTTCATAGATGAGTCAATCAGTCAGGTAGAGTCCATATAGCTGTGTTCATAGATGAGTCAATCAGTCAGGTAGAGTCCATATAGCTGTGTTCATAGATGAGTCAGTTAGTCAGGTAGAGTCCATATAGCTGTGTTCATAGATGAGTCAGTTAGTCAGGTAGAGTCCATATAGCTGTGTTCATAGATGAGTCAGTTAGTCAGGTAGAGTCCATATAGCTGTGTTCATAGATGAGTCAGTTAGTCAGGTAGAGTCCATATAGCTGTGTTCATAGATGAGTCAGTTAGTCAGGTAGAGTCCATATAGCTGTGTTCATAGATGAGTCAGTTAGTCAGGTAGAGTCCATATAGCTGTGTTCATAGATGAGTCAATCAGTCAGGTAGAGTCCATATAGCTGTGTTCATAGATGAGTCAATCAGTCAGGTAGAGTCCATATAGCTGTGTTCATAGATGAGTCAATCAGTCAGGTAGAGTCCATATAGCTGTGGTCAGACGAGTCAATCAGTCAGGTAGAGTCCATATAGCTGTGGTCATAGATGAGTTGATCAGTCAGGTAGAGTCCATATAGCTGTGTTCATAGATGAGTTGATCAGTCAGGTAGAGTCCATATAGCTGTGTTCATAGATGAATCGATCAGTCAGGTAGAGTCCATATAGCTGTGGTCATAGATGAGTTGATCAGTCAGGTAGAGTCCATATAGCTGTGTTCATAGATGAGTTGATCAGTCAGGTAGAGTCCATATAGCTGTGGTCATAGGTGAGTCAATCAGTCAGGTAGAGTCCATATAGCTGTGTTCATAGATGAGTCGATCAGTCAAATGCCCTCTCCACAATGGAGGTGATTGCAAAAGATGTCCAACTCTTCCTGTCTTTCTTCTTGATGCTTGACTTTGAGAGATTACATTTCATCTTTGAGAGATTACATTTCATCTACCTTTTGAAATGATGATTGGCTGCATTTTGTTTGCCTGCATACAACTTTGCCTTCTTGTATTGTTATTAAAACAGTATTTCAGGATCCTCGCTGGTGCTACAGAGTTCGTGCACTGAGCTGAGTTTCTCCAGACTCAGGTTTGAGTTAGGAGGAGAATGGAGCACTTATGGGTTGCACCCGTGTGCCGTGATGTTGTTCCATCGACTAAACTAAACTAAACTAAAACAGTTCTATATCTTGAATGTTGTCAGAGTATGTGATTTGCCATATGTTTGTTTCTTCTGTCAGTTCTCTTGTCATTTCTATAGAGCTCTACATTTTTTGCTTGTATTTTCATGGAAAACCACCTATTCTTCTGTATATTCACATTTATAGAGGCTTTATTTGGTTGTCTAATTACATGTTCATCATTGGACTTTATGTATACCCACATTTATAGAGCTTTTATATGATTAATTATATGTTAATCACCATACTTTATGTATATGTGCATGTGTAGTGCCTTTATTTGAATGGTGTAGACAGAGGCACACTGGTTGTGTTTGACGGCGTCACTAATCAGGTGTCACTGATTAGCCTCAAGATGAGCATCTCCCAACCAACTGGGCGCTGATCTGCCTCAGCCTGCCTGCTTCAATGGGTGCTTGGAGATAGAACAAAATCTGAATTGCGGGCTGTAAAACCAATGCACCAGGCACTAAAAAGAAAGATAGAAACCTGAAACTATGGCTTGCAACCTGGAAAATAAGAACCATGTGTTTGGGACTTTCCACTGATTTGGCAAATATTGGTGATTTGAGAACAACGGCTGTGATTGATGCTGAACTAAATCATCTTAACATTGATATTGCTGGCCTGCATCAGACTTGCCTCTCTGAGGAAGGGTCATTCAGGGAAAACTATTACACCTTATTTTTGGAAGGATAGAGGGCAGAAAAAAACAAGACAACATGGAGTGAGCTTTGCAGTGAAGAATTCACTACTGGGAATGATTGAAAGTCCATCTGTAGGTAATGAAAGACTTATCTCTGCACTGACACTCACTTCCGCTGACAATGTGAAGGATTCCTTCTATGAGGAGTTAGACTCTGTGATCAAGACAGTACCACAATCCAACTACATTTATATGCTCGGTGATTTCAACGCTTGCATGGCAAATGACTCAAGTTCCTTGTCAGCGTTCCTTGGAAAATACATCGGTCGCATGGATGAAAATGGACAAAGGCTGCATTGCACTAGAAACAACCTATGTATCATAAACTGCTTTTAGAAGAAAGAAAAAAAGAGTGGCATGAGGTCACATGGAAACACCCAAGATCCTGCCATTGGCACCAGCTGGACCTCATCATCATATGTAGACAACATTTAAATCAAACATCATTAACTCGAAATTACCACAGTGCTGACTGTGATACGGATCATTCTTTGGTTGTTGCAAGGGTTAGACTGAGACCAATGAGAATCTACACAGCTAAACACAAATCTAGCCCCAGGATTAATATTATTAACACCAAAGATTCTGATTAGTGTTTTGAGTTCCCACAGCAACTTGAAGATGCTCTCACTGATACATCAGAACATTGAACAGCAAGTGAAAAGTGGGGTATATGTAAGTAAACTCTTTATAACAAAAACCTTAGGAGTTTACGGCACTGTGGATCATAAGAGGCAGGACTGGTTTGAGGCAAACAGCCAGACACTGCAGCCCTTGACTGATAGAAATGTAGATAGCTCTCTTAAGAAACAAGAAAAAAACAACTCAAAACGCTCTCAATGAGCTGAAACAAGCTATGAAGAATGTGCAAACAGCTGTCAGACAGTGTGCAAACAACTGTTGGATCAAGTTTGTAAGTCCATTCAAAATGCAAGTGATAAGGGAAACATAAAAAATGTGTATGAAGGGATAAAGAAGACTTGCTGTCCAATAATTAAAAGAAGTGCACCACTGAAAACCATGACGAGAAATCATCACTGATAAGAAGCAGCAGATGGGTAGAGTACTATTTGGAGCTTTGCTAAAACAAGATCAAACTGGCGGATGGTGCCCTTAGTGCATAACAGAAGTTAAGTGTGCTATAAATGAACTTGCGTCTGGCAAGGCTCCAGGTAAGGATGGGATTCCAATAGAGGTAATCAGGAGTGGGCAAGACACACTCGCTCTACAGATCCACCAGCTAATAGAGCTGTGCTGGCGAGAAGGACAAGTCCCACAGGATTTCAAAGATTCAAACATCATAACGCTGTACAAGAACAAGGGCGATCGGAGCGACTGTAACAACTATAGGGGTATCTCACTTCTGTGTATTGTTGGGAAAGTGGAGGAAAATGCAAAGAATACCATGGATAGACAGACAAACCAATGACCAAGTCCTACAAGAAACACATGAAATCATACACTGATTTTTGCTTTTTAATTCGCATATCCTTTACAGGACATTGCTATCAACAGCAGCATCTTTCAGCTGTCTGTTGATTTCTTGGCAAGATTACGCTCAGTAAAACGCTCAGTAGTTTGCCATTGCTTTCTGAGCGGCCGGCTCAGTTATCCCGCAAGTCACCAGCTAGAGTAGAACCGTTTCCAGCTCTCACCCGCTATGAGACTCTGCGCGATAAACGGGATTACGGAGAAAGTGGTGTAACCCCTCGACCAGAGAGACCGGCATACACTGATTAGAGAAATTAAATTAGACCGTCACAATTGTTTGGTCACGTTAGGGGAAGAAATAAATTGGAGAACTTTGTGACAACTGGTAAGATCAAGGGGAAGAGAACAAGGGGATGGCAGAGAAGTAAATACCTGGATGGCTTGGCCACGTAGTACGGTCGAGACAAGAATATTGAGCCTATCCACAACTCTGGTGATCGAATGAGATGGCGAATCATGACTGCCCATGCTTATCGACATGGTACATGACGAATGAATGAAGACAGTCATACATTTTTGGGCACGTTATGAGAAGAAATAAACTAGAGAACTTGGTGACAACCGGCAATATTGAGGGGAAAAGAACAAGGGGAAGGCAGAGAAGTAAATATCTGGATAGCTTGACCACATGACATGGGCGGGACAAGAACATAGAGCTGATCCACAATTCTGGTGATCACGTGAGATTCATACTTACCGGCATGGCACATGAAATCATATTGCATATTTCATTTCTCACGTTTTACTATATATTTTTTGTAACTATAATTCATTTCTTCTTTCATCATATAAATCATATAAATATATATCAGGTTTAATTTCTTATGCTTCATGATATAAATTATATAACTATATTTCATGTTTCATTTCTTGTGTTTCATAAAATGTGTCAGAAATAAGCCTACTCTTGTTTGTTCTTCTGGTCCTGATATCTGTGTACTGCTCTCATCCTCCCTCTAGGTCATGAACTCAGCATCAGGTGTGGAAATTACACCTGGGAATCCTCGGACTTTGCAGACGACATAGAAAATCATCTCTCATGTAAGAAATGGTAACTTTTTTTAAAAATAGGAATGAAGATGGTTAGCACAATATGAATATCAACATTTTCTGAAAGACAAGATTATCTAAACAATTTGCAAAAGCTAGAGTATAATACAATATCAACATTTTCTGAAAGACAAGATTATCTAAACAATTTGCAATAGCTAGAGTATAATACAATATATCAACATTTTCTGAAAGACAAGATTATCTAAACAATTTGCAAAAGCTAGAGTATAATACAATATCAACATTTTGTGAAAGACAAGATTATCTAAACAATTTGCAATAGCTAGAGTATAATACAATATCAACATTTTGTGAAAGACAAGATTATCTAAACAATTTGCAATAGCTAGAGTATAATACAATATCAACATTTTCTGAAAGAATAGATTATCTAAACAATTTGCAATAGCTAGAGTATAATACAATATCAACATTTTGTGAAAGACAAGATTATCTAAACAATTTGCAATAGCTAGAGTATAATACAATATCAACATTTTCTGAAAGACAAGATTATCTAAACAATTTGCAATAGCTAGAGTATAATACAATATCAACATTTTGTGAAAGACAAGATTATCTAAACAATTTGCAATAGCTAGAGTATAATACAATATCAACATTTTCTGAAAGACAAGATTATCTAAACAATTTGCAATAGCTAGAGTATAATACAATATCAACATTTTCTGAAAGACAAGATTATCTAAACAATTTGCAATAGCTAGAGTATAATACAATATCAACATTTTCTGAAAGACAAGATTATCTAAACAATTTGCAAAAGCTACAGTATAATACAATATCAACATTTTCTGAAAGACATGATTATCTAAACAATTTGCAAAAGGTAGAGTATAATACAATATCAATATTTTCTGAAAGACATGATTATCTAAACAATTTGCAAAAGCTAGAGTATAATACAATATCAATATTTTCTGAAAGACATGATTATCTAAACAATTTGCAAAAGCTAGAGTATAATACAATATCAACATTTTCTGAAAGACATGATTATCTAAACAATTTGCAAAAGCTAGAGTATAATACAATATCAACATTTTCTGAAAGACAAGATTATCTAAACAATTTGCAAAAGCTAGAGTATAATACAATATCAACATTTTCTGAAAGACAAGATTATCTAAACAATTGCAAAAGCTACAGTATAATACAATATCAACATTTTCTGAAAGACAAGATTATCTAAACAATTTGCAATAGCTAGAGTATAATACAATATCAAAATTTTCTGAAAGACAAGATTATCTAAACAATTTGCAAAAGCTAGAGTATAATACAATATCAACATTTTGTGAAAGACAAGATTATCTAAACAATTTGCAAAAGCTAGAGTATAATATAATGTCAACATTTTCTGAAAGACAAGATTATCTAAACAATTTGCAAAAGCTAGAGCAGGGGTCACAAAACTACAGGCCCGCAGCCCGGATCCGGTCCACGATGTCAGTTCATCAGGCCTGCCGACAGTACTCAAATTTGCTTGATAAAACATATGGAACACGAGACAAATTGATACAATTTAAATTTAAATATTATGTTTAGAATACTGGGAGATCTTCACACGTGCAGAGACCTCCTGGTTGCTATGTGCCTTAAATTTATTATTTTCAATTTTAAATTATTGTATCTAGATTTTCTTGTTTGTTGTAATGTTTGCTTATTTCATGCTATTCCAAGTCCTCCACCACTCATTGTAGCTTTGCCAACGTTCTGACGTTACCATGGTTTCCAAGTAACTTCACTCAAACACACATCTTTCCTGCCCTCAGATGCGTCCGGCTGTCAACACAAGTCTGATGCTCCAGAAATATTTACTTCTTTTTGTCTGTCATCCATTGTATAGGTATGTAACAAGGACTTCTTTGTTTGACAGTGATAGGTAAGTTGAGTTGAGTTATGAACTGACATCAATGCACTCAGGAAATTTCCCTCCGTCCCCTAGTTCAACAGCCAGCAAAGAGTCATACTACTAATCGTTCCCACTGCTATCTGATTTAAAGTTAGCCTCGTCTTCCTTCTCAGTGTTGAGATTCTTCCAGAACCCATGCTGATCCCCCTGCAGTCTCATTCTTTCCAAATACGGATTCTCAGTCTGTTCCCCCGCCTTCTCCACCTGGTCCCACAAGCGCACGACCACATCCCCCTTGTCCATAGACATTCTACCACCAAGAGGTGCATTCCCTGCCAGCCTATCAACCTGTTCATTCCCCCGCATGGCCAGAGCAAAATGTCAATACAATTCTCACAGTATATGACCTCTGAAGCGATGATAGCCATTCCACGTGAAACATTCCTTTCTCCACCTTACTAAGGATACTCTTTGAATCCATAATGAATGCAATGTGTGTTGCAGTAGTCTCTTCTAACCAACGGAATGCCGCTATTACTGCTTCCACCTCTATTCTCATATCGGAGGTCGTAGTCTTATATTCCAGACTCTCCTTTTTCAAGACTCGTTCATAATCCTTTGCTATAAAATCCCAACCACTATATCTGTTTCTCACCACTGACCTATCAGTGTGATGACTTTGTCACCTTGATGTGTGTTACTCTGGATAAGTTGTTGCACTTCAAACTCAGTGTGGCCCGCTGTCCATTCTCTGTAAATAGAGGCAATAAAGTAGCAAACATAGCATAAAAATGTCAAAAAAGCCTTGTGTTATTACAAGAGTATTATCCCCAGCTCAGAAAAATTTCCCTGTCAAGGTGTTGATTGAGCTGGTCTCTAGGCCAGTGTTTTTCAACCTTTCTGCTGATACAGATCCTTACGCAAATGTTTAAGTTGCTCAAGGAACTCTGTATGATGATCCAAGTGACTGTCCTACTTTATTTAATAAACCAGATGGGCAGAAATGTTGCATTTAGGTGATTACAGTCTGTTTCAGCGGAACCCCTGGCTGCCACTCACAGAATCCAGGTTTTAAAACACTGCTATAGGCTGTTTATTCAGGCTGGCCCTATTTATATATTTTGCAAACCTTATTATGTGATATATTCTATTACCAAAGGTACCTATAAACTTTATATGTATCTTTGGTGAGCCGTAGGTTCACCAGTGACACCTAGTCCTCTGCTTTTCTTGTGTTTCAATAGGATTGTAATTATTTTTCTAATTCAGTGTCTTTTTCATTTTCAGATCTCATTTACTTTTACTTCACCCTTCATTATGGCTACTAAGAAAAGAAAAGTGGGCGCCGAGTGTCGCGTTTTCAGTGAAGAATTTGGAGTAAAGTACTTCTTTGTGGAAACAAAGGACGAGAAAATGAGTTGCGTAATATGTGTGTAAAAAGTGTCGCCGTTTTGAAAGAGTAAACATCTATAAACATATTCAAAGTTTTCTGGAAAGTTACGCTCTGAGAAATATGAGTCCATGAAACGTGGTTTAGAAACACAAAGAAATCTCTTCACGAGAAAGTTTGCAGAAAATGAATCTGTTACTCATACAAGATACAAAATAGTGCATAAGATGGTAGAATGAGGAAAACTGTTTACTGATGGTAACTTTATCAAAGAGTGTATGATGGAAGCAGCAAATGACTTGTGTCCTGAGAAAACCGATGTGTTTGGAACCATCAGCTTTTTAGCAAGTTCAGTTGTGCATAGAACAAAAGAACTTCGAGAGAACATAGTGCTACAGATATGCGATAAAGCTAGGAACTTGTTATGGTATTCTCTGGTGCTGGATGAGTCTACTGATCTCTCAAGTATGTCACAACTTCCTGTGTTCATTCTTGGTGTCAATTTGGACTTTCAGATAATGGAAGAGTTGGCATCAGTTTGCAGCATGCACGGAACAATAACTGGAAAAGACATTTTTGTGAAAGTGCAAAAAATATTGCAAGACTATAGCCTTCAGTGGAATCAGCTCTTGAGCTTGAGGTCTTACAGTTGAAGGAGGAAGAAACATGACTGCAGTGAGGAATGGTCTGGTGGAGCAGAAGATTTGCAAATTTTGGGTGCTCTATTCATACACTACATCATACATCAGCAAGCACTTTGGGAAAGACATAGATATTTCTTGTGTACTGAAACCAGTCATGTCTGCTGTGAACTTCATTCAGGGACATGCACTCAATCACCGTCAGTTTCAGGCTTTTCTTGAAATAATTGATTCTTAATTCTGTGACTTGCCTTATCACACATCAGTGAGGTGGCTCAGCTGCGGTAAATTCCTGTTTCATTTTTGCAAGCTCCAAAACAAAATAGATATTTTCCTCACTGAAAAAGATAGAGCTGATCCACAGCTGTCAGATCCTACCTGGCTGTCAATTTGTCATTTTTGGTTGAAATCACATCCCACATGAATGAACTGAACGTGAAACTTCAGGGAAAGGATAACCTCATCTCTGATCTCTACAGAATCATCAAAGGATTTTGGAGAAAGCTGTCATTGTTTGAAGCACAACTGAAAGGAGAAAACTTTTCTCATTTTCACTGTTTCAAAGAGTTTTGCACTACAATCACCAAAGATGTTAACCTCGAATTTCTGAGAAACAATTATTTGTGACTTGAAGAAGCATTATTTGTAGAGATTTTCAGATCTTGACAGAAGTGAGAGTGACATTCTTCTGTTCCAGAATCCGTTTGATTGTAACCTTGATGATGTGCGAGTTAAACTACAGTTAGAGCTCATTGATTTGCATGCAAATGGCTTGTTGAAAGAGAAGCACAGAGAAGGAAAACTTGTTATCTATAGAATATAATGCAACATCAACTTCAATATATGATATGACAATAAATATGTCTCTTCAACTGCTGGGTATTTTTATCACAGACATTATCAGTGGCATCGCATAACATCATCATGTGCCATTATGACGCTATACTTAGATGAGAATTTAATTTTGTACATCAGCACTACTGTAGTTAGCGTGATGTTCTCAGAATGATCTAGGGGTCATCTTGTCACACAGATGTTTTTTATTTTGTTATTATTTATATTATTAATATTGTGTAGAGGTGTTACCTTTCCTCTGGAGTGAACTAGGCAGGCCGAGAGAGGGATCATGCTGCATGGGCAACACATGATCTCTATATTTTAGCCCAAGCCTTGTGCTATGGAGAGGCAATAGCTCCATCCCTTACAAACTATCGTCTGTCAAGACGGCAAGGTGCCAATGATATTATTATTATTATTATTATTATTATTATTATTGCAATTATTATCATCATAATTCACACATAAATAGTGTTGTAATTGTAAAGCAATGCTTGGATCAAATAATCATGTGTGTTTGCAGATGCTGCCTTTGTTGGAATTAGTGCTGGAATTTTGGTGTTTTTTGTTTTACTTGCCTCTGTCGTATGGAGATGTGCTTGTAGAAGGTAAAGGTGTGTTTGTAGAAGGTAATTGTGTGTTTATTGAAGATTAATGTGTGTGTAGAAGGTAATTGTGTGTTTGTAAAGGTGAGTTTGTAGAAAGTAACTGTGTATGTAGAAAGTAAAGGTGTGTTGTAGATGATAACTGTGTGTTGTAGAAAATAAAGCTGTGTTGTAGAAAGTAATGGTGTGTTGTAGAAGCTAACTGTGTGTTGTAGAAATTAAAGGTATGTTTTAGAAAGTAAAGGTGTGTTGTAGAAAGTAAAGGTGTGTTGTAGAAAGTAATGGTGTGTTGTAGATGCTAACTGTGTGTTGTAGAAAGTAAAGGTGTGTTGTAGAAATTAAAGGTATGTTTTAGAAAGTAAAGGTGTGTCATAGAAAGTAATGGTGTGTTGTAGATGCTAACTGTGTGTTGTAGAAAGTAAAGGTGTGTTGTAGAAAGTAAAGGTGTGTTGTAGAAGCTAACTGTGTGTTGTAGAAAGTAAAGGTGTGTTGTAGAAATTAAAGGTATGTTTTAGAAAGTAAAGGTGTGTTATAGAAAGTAATGGTGTGTTGTAAAAGCTAACTGTGTGTTGTAGAAAGTAAAGGTGTGTTGTAGAAAGTAAAGGTGTGTTGTAGAAAGATAAGGTGTGTTGTAGAAAGTAATGGTGTGTTGTAGAAAGTAAAGGTGTGTTGTAGAAAGTAAAGGTGTGTTGTAGAAAGTAAAGGTGTGTTGTAGAAAGTAAAGGTATGTTGTAGATGCTAACTGTGTGTTGTTGTCACCAACTGGCTGGGGTTAGATCCCAGATAGGCAACCACTCAGCCAAAATCATTTTCTTCTACTGGTGTTTAGTTCTGGATGCAGTTTAAGATCCCCTAACTCTGTCAGAAGGGACTAATTAACACCCCAGATCCCAGAGAGAAAACGTGGAACAAATGTCTGTTATGCTGATTTAAGACACTGTCCCTGATACTCAAGAAAACAGCCAAGAAGTGGCTCGTTGAAGATAGAATATATCTATATATATAGATGTGGCTGTACTTGGTATCACCAGAAGTGAGAAAGGAGGAGTTAAGACATGCAACGTAATCTGGTTACTTATGACTGCATAGGCAAGATACCTCCCGGACATAGATTCCCACTTCTGGACAATATGTGCGAACCCCCACTAAATGATATAAGGTGTGTACTTGATTAAGCTACACAAACATTTATAAACATTTAGAATTATACAGACAACTGAGTTTAAAATACAACAACTGTGTTTATTATTGCTATTGATGATCATATGATGATGATGATTATATTATGGTATACGTAACTCATCTGGCTGAAAAGCTCAGAAGCACATAGGTCATGCTTCCCCCAGTGAGACGCAGTTCACTGTCAGATTGAAGGAGTCCAAATTGGTCCCTTCACAAGGCTAAGTCACTTCCGGATATGGATTGTTGACTGCCCATTGCTCCTAAGAGATCTGGAATGAAACGAACGGAGATGGGTAGTATCTACGTCTACACATCTCAAACACATATGTCTATACATTCATATAAACATACATTCAAGTCATAATATATGATGGTATGATGATAGATGATGGCATGTTACATAAACATATATCAGTTATAAATAAATAAATATATATGTATATATTCATAAAACCATTTAGAACATCTATAGCTCAAAACATACATCATCACATACATTTATGTAATGGGGTGTTTCCCATATAAGTTCACCTCACTTACTCTTTCCCTTTCTGATTCATTCATACTGTCTTGTCGGAAGGGCTGGTCGCACAGTCCTGTCGAACATTAAATGCCTTCCCTGAATCTGTCTGGGATATTGAATGTCCTAAGTCATGTCTGTCCTCATGCAGACATCATGCAGACAAGGTGAACTGGTGCCATTCCTCAAACCAAGTGGTTTCACCACAATCTTGGTAGGCACTCAAAGTGTTGGTCCAAATAATCAATGTTAATCGGACGCTATCAAGAGACTGGTAGCTCTCAGGAATTTCTCCTAAGTAGTCAGTCTCTCCAATGTTTAACATCATACAGGATGAATCTAAATGTATCTCCTGTACATGAATAAGCCACACGCTCATGTAGCTTGGATAATGGATTTCCCCAAATTATCACATACAACAAATCAGACAACCAAGTGGTGAATGAAAGAAGAAGATAAAGTTCACAGTGTAATAGTAAATCTAGAAACTGGAACATTAAGTACAAAGAAAATCCACCAGTGTAAAGTTTTGGAGAATAAACAGAAACAAGAAACTATAAGGCCTTCAGACTAGCAGACAAACTCAGAATAATGGTATTACCTGGGTTATAGCTAGGAAATCCTGTCATACGACGTTGTATCGAAGTAACAAAACGAGAGGGCAATCTCTCACCAGAAATTAAAATTCCGGCTTCCCTGGTACGCTATTGTGAATGCGTCTGAAGTCTTGCTGGCCTCTGCTCGTAGTTTTATTCTCTCTGTTCCTGGCTAGTTTCCACGCTAGCTAATTACTATGTCCAAGTTCCTGTTGGCTCCACCTATTTTTCATGTAGGACGATTTACCTAGATGGATTAAGTGCCAAATTCTTCTCACCCCTCCTCCTTTCCTGTGAAGGGTAGTTTCATCTGTCAATCAAATTTACCGATGCCCTGCCACATTCCTGAAACAATGAAACATGCTTTGGCGGCGATGCAGTTGCGTCATTACATTCCAATCTGCTGGTAACACCCTGCCTTCCTGGGTTGCTGGCAAAATGTGTCAGCCATGTGTTCCTACTTTGCCGCCCGTATTGCAGTGAGGTGTTAAGCATCTGGTCCTAATTGCTCCTTTGTGGTGGCAATTACAGACATCCCGGCTCCACAAAGTCTGGACTTTTAGATAGGTGTTAGGCCTGCATTAAATTGCCGTGTTTGGATCACACGTTTTCCCCTGAGTAGCACTGCCATGTATTTCAGATGGGTCTGGCTGACCCTCTTATCTCCCCTTCTACTGAAAACAATGAGTTTTCAACCTTTGATAGCACCACCGCCGCCTGGTGCCGTGGTGTCTGTGTGTTACGTTTGATCTTGACATCAAAGCTTTCTCAGACCTAGCATTACAGAAATGATGGGGCGTGCGTGGTCAAAATGTAATTTTCTCTTGTTTTCAATCTCTGTTAGTTTTTCCTTATTCCTTGGTTGGGGACTAGATTATTTTATGGTGGACCATTATTCTTTTACTTAGAGAATGATAGAATAATTCTTGTGGGCTCTTTAATTCCTTTCAAACTTGTGTAATACGGATGCTGCCGGGGCTGTCCCGTCACAGTTGTAGAAAGTAAAGGTGTGTTGTAGAAAGTAAAGGTGTGTTGTAGAAAGTAAAGGTATGCTGTAGAAAGTAAAGGTGTGTTGTAGAAAGTAATGGTGTGTTGTAGAAGTAAATGTGTGTTGTAGAAAGTAAAGGTGTGTTGTAGAAAGTAAAGGAGTGTTGTAGAAAGTAAAGGTATGTTGTAGAAAGATAAGGTGTGTTGTAGAAAGATAAGGTGTGTTGTAGAAAGTAAAGTTGTGTTGTAGAAAGTACAGGTGTGTTGTAGAAAGTAAAGGTGTGTTGTAGAAAGTAAAGGTATGGTGTAGAAAGTAAAGGTGTGTTGTAGAAAGATAAGGTGTGTTGTAGATGCTAACTGTGTGTTGTAGAAAGATAAGGTGTGTTGTAGATGCTAACTGTGTGTTGTAGAAAGTAAAGGTGTGTTGTAGAAAGTAAAGGTGTGTTGTAGAAAGTAATGGTGTGTTGTAGATGCTAACTGTGTTGTAGAAAGTAATGGTGTGTTGTAGAAAGTAAAGGTGTGTTGTAGAAAGTAAAGGTGTGTTGTAAAAAGTAATGGTATGTTGTAGAAAGTAAAGGTATGTTGTAGAAAGTAAAGGTATGTTGTAGAAAGTAAAGGTGTGTTGTAGAAAGTAAAGGTGTGTTGTAGAAAGTAAAGGTGTGTTGTAGAAAGTACAGGTGTGTTGTAGAAAGTACAGGTGTGTTGTAGATGCTAACTATGTGTTATAGAAAGTAAAGGTGTGTTGTAGATGCTAACTGTGTGTTGTAGAAAGTAATGGTGTGTTGTAGAAAGTAATGGTGTGTTGTAGAAAGTAAAGGTGTGTTGTAGAAAGTAAAGGTATGTTGTAGAAGCTAGCTGTGTGTTGTAAAAAGTAAAGGTATGTTGTAGACACTATAGTGTGTTTTTTGTTTGGTGCCTCAATATAAAATTCAATATCTCAGTAACCAACTGAGGGGAAATGATGAGATTTAGTATATAACCTTATCATTATGTCCACTTAACAAAAAAATTTTTGTTCTGGAGATTTTACAGCAGATTTCAAAGTTAGTTTATATGCGGTATATTAATTACGATTTAGAGATTACGTCCATGATTTTAACAGTATTACAGCTTCACCAAGAGACGTCCCAGCAGATTTTGAAATTTTCACGTGATTTCCGTTTTGAAACAAACAGCACGAAGATTCAGAGGTGTCTCCAAATGGGGGTTCTTTCATGAAACATGATTATATAAATAAACTAGCTGACAAGGCCCGGCTTCTGGCAGGGATCTATCTATCTATCTGTCTGTCTGTCCGTCCGTCCGTCCGTCCGCCCGCCCGCCCGCCCGCCCGCCCGCCGCCGCTTATCTATCTATCTATCTGTCTGTCCGTCCGTCCATCCGTCCGTCTGCCCGCCCGCCCGCCTGCCTGCTTATCTATCTATCTATCTATCTATCTATCTATCTATCTATCTATCTATCTATCTATCTATATCTATCTATCTATCTACCTATCTATCTGCCTACCTGCCTGAGTGCCTGTCCACCGGCCGGCCAGCAGACCGACCGACCGATATCTATCTATCTATCTATCTATCTATCTATCTATCTATCTATCCATCTATCTATCTATCTACCTGCCTGCCTGCCTGCCTGCCCACCCGCCCGCTTATCTGTCTGTCTGTCTGTCTGTCTGTCTGTCTGTCTGTCTGTCTGTCTGTCTGTCTGTCTGTCTATCTGCCTACCTGCCTGCCCGCCTGCCTGCCCGCCCGCCTGCCTGCTTAAACAAGCTACCAGAGTTATCTTCTATTCTTAATCAAAATTTTCATTTATTCGGCCTTAGTGAAAGTAGGCTTAATGATACCATTTCAGATGAGGACATCTCTATTAAAGGGTACAAAGTTCTTAGAAGGGATCCCTGTAGGAAACAAGAGACAGGCATAATAACCTATGTTTCTAATTTACTAAATGCTCACCGTAGGCTAGACTTTGAAACTTGCGAAATAGAATGTATCTGGCTAGAGCTAAAACTTCAAAACCGCACACCCCTGATAATTGGCTACCTTTATAGAAATCCCAGTGCTGGACACGTCTGGTACGAAAACTTTCACTACCATGATGGATGTGGTTTTCGCTTCTGGGAAGGAAATTATACTACTCGGAGACTTTAACATTGACACCAACAAATCTAACATAATATGGGGAAATATAATTGCATCATACAATTTCCAACAAATAGTACAACAAGCTACTAGAGTAACAAAGTCATCTTCAACAGTCATAGATCACATTTATGTAACTTGCTCAGACAACATCATAGAATGCACCGTACCAAATTGTGCAATGAGCGATCACTACCCAATATGCTGCACGTGGTCTAAAAAAGGAATTAAAACTCCTAAACATAAACACATAAGTGTAAAATATAGAAGTTACAAAAATTTCAACCAAAACGCATTTTTACAGGACTTGCTCAGTTCACCTCTAGACAATGTTTATCAGCTTCCTGACCCGGATGATGCTCTGGAATTCTGGATGAAAACCTTTATTGATGTTTTTGATAGACATGTGCCTGTCAAGGAAGTTCGAGTAAAACACAACGTCAAGCCACCTTGGATCACCCAGGAAATACTTGAAATTATGAGAGACAGAGATAAAGCACATAAAAAGCGGGATCTCAGTGCATACCGTACTCTTAGAAACAAAGTTCAATATAGCATACGACGGGAAAAGAAAAATTACTTTAAGAACTTAGTAATGGATAAAACAAATAGTAAGGATATATGGAAGGCAATTAACACCTTGACAAACAAGTATAACTTCCGAAATTCTTTACCATCAAATCATATTATATGCGACCAATTCAGTAAATTTTTTCAAACTGAAATAGACCAGTTGAAGGCTTCAATACCTAATTCTCCTTGCAACTTATCTTTATTGTCATCATTTTGCGAGAATAGATGCTTCCGCGATATTCTTTCCGACATACCGCTAATGACAATCACTGAAGTATTCACTTACCTCAGTAACCTAAAACACACAACCTCATCTGGGTTAGATGGAATCAGCAACCGGATTCTCCGTTGTGCTGCGCCAGTGATTTGTACATCACTAACCTATGTATATAATCAGTGTCTAACCAAAGGCCACTTTCCATCAGCTCTCAAAATCGCTAAAGTGTACCCTCTTCTTAAATCTGGTTCATTGGACAATGGTCTCCCTAACAATTACAGACCCATTTCCTTACTATCATCACTATCTAAGCCACTAGAAAAACACATCCATAAAGTAACATTACAGTATCTAGTTCGCAACAAGCTTATTGTTGACAGCCAATCAGGATTTCGACCAAAATATTCTTGCCATACGGCCCTAACAAACATGATAGAAAATTGGCACCAGAATATAAACAACAACAGTCTATGTGGAACTGTGTTTATTGATTTCAAGAAAGCATTTGATATGATAGACCATGTTATTTTAATTAAAAAACTCGAGACAATGAAAATTGGCCTTAATGTAGTCACTCTAATATCATCTTTTCTATCAAACAGAAAGCAAGTAGTATCACACAATAAATCTCTGTCTCAAACCACTACCTTCAATATTGGAGTACCGCAAGGCTCTATTCTTGGCCCTCTATTATTTGCCATATATATTAACGATCTACCTTTGCATCTTTCGTCGTCCTGCGATCTATTTGCAGATGACTGTACGGTGTACACAAACGCTGAAAACTGTATTTTACTGGAGTCGTCTTTACAACAAGAATTAAATAATGTAGTTAAGTGGAGCTATTCAAACCGTATGCAAATTAACATCACTAAAACAAAAGCAATGTTATTAACAACCAGACAAAGACTTCAAACTCTAAGCCCCCACACATCACTTCAACTTCACATCGATAACATGCCAGTAGAAAGTGTAATTGAGCACAAAACATTAGGCCTAATCATTGATAGAAACCTAACCTTTAATTCCCATGTTCAAGCGCTCATTAAACAAACAGCGAAAAAAGTCTATCAACTCGCCAAGATTAAAAACTTCCTTGATGAGGACACAAGGAAACTATTCTATACTTCTCATATACAGACACACTTTGACTACTGCTCTACAATCTGGGACGGTTGTTCTAATTCAAACACCAAGCGACTTTACTCACTCCAGAAACGGGCCATGAGTCTAATTTATAGCAAACATTTATCTGACAATCCTAGCCTGTATAAACGCCTTCAGTTACTACCATTCCGCAAACGCCTGCTTTTCAATAAAGCTAAACTAATTCACAAAATCCTGCATCGGAATGCCCCAAATTACCTTTGGCCTTTGTTTAAATATAATGCTAGACACAGTAAACGTTTAAATATACTACACATTCCGAAGCCTAGGATTGACTTATACAAAACAAGCCTAACGTACTCTGCATCTCAGCTGTGGAACAATCTTCCACAAGAAATCAAAGACATCACCAATCCCTATTCATATAATCGCAAATTATTCGAACACTATCTCAATACGGATTACCTTCCCCCTTAATAATTGAGATAATAATAATAATAACAAAACCCTAGTATAACAGCCAATCACCTTTTTGTAGGCCAGTATATTCCACATGGCTAATAACAAGTGTCAGACCATTATCTAATATTACTGTGTCGTGTACTTTTGATGTTTGCATTTTGCCCATGCCTTTATAATGCATATCTTTTATATTGTTACTGTTCTTTGTTAGCCTTGAACGATGTGTGAATGAAATAATGTATGAAAGAGAGTGATAGAAGGGCAGAATGTTAGACGGGCCTGCGTGCCCAATTCTTAACCCTTTGAAAATAAAGTTTGTTTCGTTCGTTCTATCTATCTATCTATCTATCTATCTATCTATCTATCCATCCATCCATCCATCCATCCATCCATCCATCCATCTACCTGCCGGCCGGCCGGCCGACCGTCCGACCGACCGACCCACCCACCCACCCACCCACCCAGTCAGCCAGCCAGCCAGCCAGCCATCCACCCACCCACCCACCCACCTACCTTTCTGCCTACCTACCTATCTACCTACCTTTCTGTCCTGTCTGTCTGTCTGTCTGTCTGTCTGTCTGTCTGTCTGTCTGTCTGTCTGCCTGCCTGCCTGCCTGTCTGTCTGCGCTATTAAATATTAATAAAAGTTACTGGAAAAAACGTCAGGACCATGAGATGAAAGAGGAAGAGGACTATTGGAGAAAGGATGGATTGAAGGTTGTATGTTCGATTCTGGGCCGCGGCCTTCATTTCAGGAGTGCATTTTTTTGGACACTCCCGAGGGTCGTCGCTGGAGCTACGGAGTTCGTGCTTTGTGCGACGCTTTCCGCGCTGCGGAAAGAAACTGAGCCATATGGGATAAAAACCCGGTGCAATGCAGCCGACCCTGTCGATTGTAAGCTACTTCTTTCATTGCACCCACTCCCATATGAATCCGGATACGCCTTTGTTTGTCATCTGAATTTGCAGGTCCCCATTTCCGTAAACATAACTTTTTTAGCGAGAAATCACTAGTTGTTAAGCAAAACATCAAAGGAATGTCGCCGCTTTCAATGATTTCAGTTGTTTTTGGACCTATCAAAGACATATTCCTTGGGTGGGGGTAAATATAAGACGGCTGGACAAATTTCATAACGATGCAACAGACAGTTTTCAAAATAATTGATCGTGAATGAAGGCAAACAAATGTGGACATACTATAACTGTGTGTTGTAGAAAGTAAAGGTGTGTTGTAAAAAGTTAAGGTGTGTTGTAGACGTTGACGATGATTTGCAGAATGTAAAGTAAATTTAGTAAACTGACTTTACATAAGTATAATGTATATTATATCTGTAATTCTGTTGTTTGTTAGCTGACTTTGTTAACTTGCTTTACTTGATGATAATGATTAGTGTATCTTGAATTACGTTGACTGTTAACTGACTCTCATGTCAGTGTACCTGCAGGATGACACATTTATAGACAAATGTCATGAGGAAATAACATGGGTGCCCTTCTGTGTAAGAAGCTAGAAACTAGTCAAACTGATGTGACAAGATCCATACAAGAAGCTAGAAACTAGTCAAACTGATGTGACAAGATCCATACAAGAAGCTAGAAACTAGTCAAACTGATGTGACAAGATCCATACAAGAAGCTAAAAACTAGTCAAACTGATGTGACAAGATCCATACACAAAGCTAGAAACTAGTCAAACTGATGTGACAAGATCCATACAAGAAAGAGTTCTCTTCCAGATCTCAAGCGAGCAAGGAATATAAAGTAGTGTGTCCAAAGACTCCATGCCATGAAGCAAACAGCTGTAGAGTTCCTAACACACCAGTTCAAAATGAAGATGAATCCATGTACAAGAGTTTGCCTTCAAATGTTTACTATGAAGTTGAACCTAACTATGGAGAAGCTCAGTCATCTTGCAACGCCACCAAGACCTTTCACCCAGGAGCAGATATGGAGGTAACTTGTAACTGTGTACCAGAACTTCTGGTTGAAATGTCTGTTTCTGAAAGTTCACACTTCTGACAGTCATCATCATTATATAGTAGGTCCTTGACAGAACATCACTCTTAACACCATCATTATATAGTAGGTCCTTGACAGAACATCATTCTTAACATCATCATTATATAGTAGGTCCTTGACAGAACATCATTCTTAACATCATCATTATATAGTAGGTCCTTGACAGAACATCACTCTTAACACCATCATTATATAGTAGGTCCTTGACAGAACATCACTCTTAACACCATCATTATATAGTAGGTCCTTGACAGAACATCACTCTTAACACCATCATTATATAGTAGGTCCTTGACAGAACATCACTCTTAACACCATCATTATATAGTAGGTCCTTGACAGAACATCACTCTTAACACCATCATTATATAGTAGGTCCTTGACAGAACATCACTCTTAACATCATCATTATATAGTAGGTCCTTGACAGAACATCACTCTTAACACCAGCAAGGTATTCATCATCTCTTGTTAGTCCCTCTGCCTGGTTCACTGTCATGCCCAGGGTACCTGTACTGTCCCTCGTCCACCATCATGCCCTGGGCACCTGTACTGTCCCTCGTCCACCATCATGCCCAGGGTACCTGTACTGTCCCTCGTCCACCTTTGTCCACCGTCATGCCCCTGCATCTTCTTCTTGGAAGCACACCTCCCATCACTGTCCTCTCACACCTTCCATCACTGTCCTCTCACACCTCTCATCACTGTTCTCTCACACCTCCCATCACTGTCCTCTCACACCTCCCATCACTGTCCTCTCACACCTTCCATCACTGTCCTCTCACACCTGCCTGTCACTGTCCTCTCACACCTCCCATCACTGTCCTCTCACACCTCCCATCACTGTCCTCTCACACCTCCCATCACTGTCCTCTCACACCTTCCATCACTGTCCTCTCACACCTTCCATCACTGTCCTCTCACACCTTCCATCACTGTCCTCTCACACCTTCCCATCACTGTCCTCTCACACCTCCCATCACTGTCCTCTCACATCTCCCATCGCTGTCCTCACACACCTCCCATTGCTGTCGTCTCACACCTCCCATCACTGTCCTCTCACACCTCCCATCACTGTCCTCTCACACCTCCCATCACTGTCCTCTCACATCTCCCATCACTGTCCTCTCACACCTCCCATCCACTGTCCTCTCACACCTCTTATTGCTGTCATCTCACACCTCCCGTCACTGTCCTCTCACTCCTCCCATCACTGTCTTCTTACACCTAACATCGCTGCCCTCTCCCAGACACAGAGACCTTTAACATGGTCAAATATTTCAGCTTCTGAGACCTGCTGCAGTCTGTGAGTCAGCACCATGTTCACATCTTGTAGAGTGTTTTCATTTCTCCGGATCCACAGTTTCCTGGCATACTGACTGGACCATGTCCTGGCATACTGACTGGACCATGTCCTGGCATACTGACTGGACCATGTCCTGGCATACTGACTGGACCATGTCCTGGCATACTGACTGGACCATGTCCTGGCATACTGACTGGACCATGTCCTGGCATACTGACTGGACCATGTCCTGGCATACTGACTGGACCATGTCCTGGCATACTGACTGGACCATACCCTGGCATACTGACTGGACCATGTCCTGGCATACTGACTGGACCATGTCCTGAGATACTGACTGGACCATGTCCTGGCATACTGACTGGACCATGTCCTGAGATACTGACTGGACCATGTCCTGGCATACTGACTGGATCATGTCCTGAGATACTGACTGGACCATGTCCTGGCATACTGTCTGGACCATGTCCTGAGATACTGACTGGACCATGTCCTGGCATACTGACTGGACCATGTCTGTTACAACTACCTTTTTCACTAATGTCAGTTTCACTAGATCTTCTATTACTACCAATATTACTCATACTACTTCTGTTACTTAGATAGCATAATGACACTTACATAAACCTGAGACCTAGAATAATACATAGACACAGAGGTATATTGAATTTTAAAATAATATCTCACAGACACCATTATGATGCTATTGTTTTGTAAAGAAACCTAGAATGACTGTGATGCATGGATCAGTTTCTGACAATTACTAAAACAGCAGTTTTATTTTCTCGCCCAAAGAAGAGATGGTAAATAAATGTGGGATAAGAAACCCACAATGTAATATACGACCCAGTAACACTCAGATACAATCATGCCAGCACACCCAGATAAGTTAAATCAATTCATTGACACACATGCCTGACCTACCGGGCATCTACCTTGACCACCAAATCGCATTTATAAGCCACACCTCCCATGCAATCAATTCTGACACATTCCTGAACTACCCACTATGCCACATCTGGTCCAATCCACTCCATACCCCATGGCTGAGGCACGCCAATATCTGAACCTAACAATCTAGCACCTCAACACCCCTGGACCTATCCGCGGAACCCCAAAATCCTAATCCATACCTCTAAACTTGTGTATGATGATGGTGTTTCTGTAATGTATAATGATATTATTTTACTCACTACACCCAGTGATAACCACCATCTGTAACATTTTACGGTATTCATTTGAAGATAGAACACAGGTCACTATACAACGCTCACCAAGACACTCCACCCCTCTTACTTCATTGAGTCATGCCCACCTACACCTGTGTATGATGATGATGATGTTTCTATAACACTTATGATACTAAACCATACCCCTCCCCTTTCAACAATCAGCGGTTAGTTTTCAAATCCCTAACATGTGTACGATGATTCTGTTTCTATAAGACTTATGACACTAAACCATGCCCAGTCCCTTTTAATAATCAGCAGTAATTTTTACCCCCACATGGAATGACACTATCCAGTGCCGCCCATTGGGTGCTGGAGGGCAAATTATTCCTCCCCATGACGCTTGACGGCAGAAGTGGATGATGATGATGATGATGATATAAGAAATGTGCGCCACAACAATTTACCGTGTTATACTACTCTGGGATACTGACTAGAACATGTCCTGGGATACTGACTAGAACATGTCCTGGGATACTGACTAGAACATGTCCTGGGATACTGACTAGAACATGTCCTGGGATACTGACTGGAACATATCAGCTGAAGATTTCCAGTTTTCTTCTTTAGTCTGTGAAATAGTCCAAGACACATCCACATGTTGCCATGATTATGACATGGTCCATGACTTGTATCCACATATTGTGCCATGATTATGAAATGGTCCATAACACACATCCATATGTTGCCATGATTGTGATATGATTCATGACTTACATCCACATGCTGTGCCATAATTGTGAAATTGTCTATAGTGCCTGCCATGACGAGGCTAATGATGTACTATAGTTTCTTCATGCTGTTTAACCTCTATAGTACCTGTCATGACGAGGTTGTTTAACCCTTGCAGTGCCATGACCAGGCTGGTGATGTACCATAGGTTCTTCATGCTGTTTAACCTCTACGGTGCCATGACCAGAATAATTCTCCATTTTCATTCATTATGTCTACTCATGCTTTCCCATAATCTCTTCATAGCCAGTGTTATCCATGTAAAGGTTTTAAAGGGGGGAGAGGGACTTTTCTCTCTATGGCCTGAGAACAGAACTGTTTCATCTATGCTTCAGAGCTTATTTGTCTGTTGTAATCCACCTTGTTTTGTCTGTTGTAATCCACCTTGTATTGTCTGTTATATTCCACCATACAGATAGACTTCCTAAGAACAGAAAGACTAATCACTGACAAAGAAGAGGCCAAATGGCTCATAATTCTAGATTGATTCAGAGGTCCCAGAACTGATCTAATCTCTCACAGTGTCAGGCAGGAGAGGGATGGCGAACAACAGTGCTTAGACTAAGACCATAGACCAAGATTCTCCAGCTATTTAGCCTGAATAATGATTGAGCCCCCAAATCAGTTCAATCTCACAAACAAGGAGATAGACAGATTAACATAAAAGTCACAAACCTTTTTCGCCTATTCTACTAAACTGGCTATACTAATCTTACTTACTAGGATAACAAACTAATTGGATTGAATTATAAAATCACAACAACTGCATTATTTATTTAAACACACCCCGGGTGATCCACAGGATACTACCCTGTTACCCTGTGTGTTTATCACTTTACCAGTCAATTATTAATTTTCTATATTATTATTTCTATTTTCTGTCCTGTTCTTCTATACTATTCAACTATGATAACTGTTAATCACTGACAGTTGTAAATTGGGCCTGAATTGTTTTAGGCTAGCGTTTAATAGCTATGATGGTGGCCAACAGGTTGTTGAGAGCCACTTATCTGTTGGGTCTGGTCCTCCTGACTGGTTAGCGGGTACTTCAGTCTCTTCTTGGTTTCTCCTCTTCGGGTGAATTGATGTACACAAATTTCCGGCCGGGTGGCTCACTTATTTCTTTAATTTCAATTTCAAAGTCCTTCCTTTTTGTTTAATTTTAATGAATAAAATGTTCACAAGTGATTATATCTTAGTTGTTGCGGCAAGGGCACTTAGAACAATGTTCGATCTTCAGAACTATATTTGATTGTATTATGGTGAATAGTGATTTAGCCAATATGAGATTCTTGACTAGTTGAGTATCACAATGCTGGTGTAGACTCTGTGGACATATTTATCGAGAAGGGGTGAATGTTCTGTTTAAATCAACTGAACAAAATCTAAGATTGACCATGGTCCTATGCACTGATGGCCTTCACATGTCACATACATCAAGGACAAAATAGCACATGCTATCTACCTTTAGCTACTATAATTCCCTATTGTAAGATCAACAACAACACACTAATCTAAGGAAAACAACACACAGACTTTATTCTATCCCTTCTTCTTACAATTAAATGTAATATGTATAGACACACAGACACTCTACTTCACAGACTACTGACATAGCAACATCTAAATTCTAAGCCTGATCAATTATGGAAACACATTAACTACAAATCACACGCTGAGGTATTATGGGCAGATCATCTGCGACGAGACCAAGAGGACGTCCAAGAAGAAAATGTATTGATGACATCAAAGACATTGTACAATCACACGGAATGACACTATCCAGTGCCACCCATCGGGCGCTGGAGCACAAATTATTCCTCCCCATGACACACAGCAGAAGTGGATGATGATGATGATGATTAACATTTTTTATAGCACCTGTGCTGTTTTCTTACTTATTCATTCATTCATTCATTCATTCATTCATTCAGTAGCATGTCCTTTGCAGAATCTCGCTCTCATAACAACCTTCCGGAAAACTTCTTGATCACAAGCAAGAAGTTCCGTGTCTGATACACCCATCTGGAGATCATCTGCCACATCCTGTACCCATCTTCTCTTTGGCCTTCCTCTTCCTCTCTTCCCAGGCATATACCCCTCCATTATTGTTCTCTCCAAACTTTCATGACATTTACTTATACATAGTTTTTACATTTCTTATAGCACCTGTGCTGTTTTCTTACTGATACATAGTTTTTACATTTCTTATAGCATCTGTGCTGTTTTCTTACTTATAATAGTATTAACATTTCTTATAGCACCTGTGCTGTTTTCTTACTTATACATAGTATTAACATTTCTTATAGCACCTGTGCTATTTTCTTACTTATATATAGTCTTAACATTCCACGTGCCAATCCTGGAATTTCCTAGGTGAAAGGAAGTTAATCTGTGCTTCAGACGCCTTGCAGCTTTCTCCACAACATGTCATAAGTCTTCTAGAAAAGCCTCCTTTCCTCTTGGTTGGCTGAGTTGTTCTTGTGTCTTATGCGACCTCTACTCTGAAGCTGTTACGGCTCCAGAACATAGCACAACACAATTATCATGGACCAGGCTGTAGAACTTCTGTCATGACAATGAGATGGAATTCTTAAATTGTTAATTTTTTTTACAAATCATTGTAACTGTTTGTGAGATGTTGTTGATTTATAACACAGGCATGCCAAGACCAGCATAGAACCAACTGCAGCACCCCCCAGGACAACATCTACAGCCATCTTAAGGATACTTCAGACTCAAGTCCTGTTACAGATTTGTATGACACCATTCTGGGAGATGAATATTCAACGTTACAGAGAACAGTTGCAGAGACTCTGACTGACAATGTATATAATACCTGATGATAGTACGACATGGAGACGGAATGCACCAAAGTAATATTGCATGAAGATACAGCAAGCCCTGGGTGAGAAGTGGTGTGATGAGTGTGTGTATGTGGTGAGTGTGTGTGTGTGATGAGTGTGTGTGTGTTGTGAGTGTGTGTGGTGAGTGTGTGTGTGTGGTGAGTGTGTGTGTGTGGTGAGTGTGTGTGTCTGTGTGCATCCACTTGCATGGGCACACATGCATTCATTGCTGAGCTTAGTGGGGATGTATAAACTAAAAGATGCTCAAAAATAGACCACATAATCAACGTGTCATCATTTGTGCCCATCTTTGTTGAACATGTATTTCTGTACTAGCTCGAGACCATGAGTCCCTGTGTTGTTTGATGGTATCTTGACATGTCACACTGGCATAGATGGTATCTTGACATGTCACACTAGCATAGATGGTATGTTGACATGTCACACTAGCATAGATGGTATGTTGACATGTCACACTGCCATAGATGGTATCTTGAAATGTCACACTGGTAAAGATGGTATCTTGACATGTCACACTAGCATAGATGGTATCTTGACATGTCACACTAGCATAGATGGTATGTTGACATGTCACACTAGCATAGATGGTATCTTGACATGTCACACTAGCATAGATGGTATGTTGACATGTCACACTGGTAAAGATGGTATCTTGACATGTCACACTGGTAAAGATGGTATCTTGACATGTCACACTGGTATAGATGGTGTCTTGACATGTCACACTGGCATAGATGGTATCTTGACATGTCACACTAGCATAGATGGTATGTTGACATGTCACACTAGCATAGATGGTATGTTGACATGTCACACTGCCATAGATGGTATCTTGAAATGTCACACTGGTAAAGATGGTATCTTGACATGTCACACTAGCATAGATGGTATCTTGACATGTCACACTAGCATAGATGGTATGTTGACATGTCACACTAGCATAGATGGTATCTTGACATGTCACACTAGCATAGATGGTATGTTGACATGTCACACTGGTAAAGATGGTATCTTGACATGTCACACTGGTAAAGATGGTATCTTGACATGTCACACTGGTATAGATGGTGTCTTGACATGTCACACTAGCATAGATGGTGTCTTGACATGTCACACTAGCATAGATGGTGTCTTGACATGTTACACTGCCATAGATGGTATCTTGACATGTCACACTGCCATAGATGGTATTTTGAAACATCACACTGGCATAGATGGTATCTTGACATGTCACACTGGTATAGATGGTATATTGACATGTCACACTGGTATAGATGGTATCTTGACATGTCACACTGGTATAGATGGTGTCTTGACATGTCACACTGGCATAGATGGTATCATACCACAACCCCTAATCTCTTCACTTGTTTGTCCATTCTATCTTTGGCTTCATTCTATGTCAGTGTAGTGCAATCCCTGGGGTGAGGGGAACCTGATGCCACACCTTCATAATGGGAGGTGATCTGCCTGGGAACTAGGGAACCTCAGTCTACTTTACCCCACCGGCCTCTGAATACCTATCTCACTGTTTAACCAACCCAGGGATACCAATCTCTCACACATCGTCCTGAATACCTATCTCACTGTTCAACTAACCAAGGGATACTACCCTCCCACACATCGTCCTGAATACCTATCTGACTGTTTAACCAACCCAGGGATACCAATCTCTCACACCTCGTCCTGAATGCACGACTCAACACTCAACTCTGGCATCCATATGGTAACAAAAGTGTGTATTGTACAAGTGAGGATGACCATGGAGGGGATGATGATGATGAGATAGACCTATTAGCCGATCAGGTCAGTCAAGACAGCAAGCCTGGGAGTAGCTTCAGGATGGAGCAGTCATCACGGGAAAGGCTTCGAGCAGACGCTTCAGGTCATCTTGCTACTAGATCTCACCGGATGTAGCCAGTCTTCCATCAAGCTCTCGTCTTCGCACAGTTGGATGGATAATGGTCGTTCTAACTGGACTAGTTCCAGAAACCTATTCCATGATGATCCGAATGGGTGGTCCACACAGATGTCTAAATGTTCCAGGTCTTGTGGGTGGCCACAATATGAAACAGGTAGTTGCCCTCCCTTACAGAGTTCAAGAAGAGAGTTCGACATATGAGAGCAACTTCTCAGGTGATGATGTGGAATGTTGGTGCTGGAGATAGTCTCTAAACTCCCGCGGATTCATAGGCCAAAATGGCCTGGCACACAAAGTTAAGATAATCTGGTTCTAGCTGGTGGTGGATCTGTCGATAGTTGTGATACAAGGCATAATCACTCCACATAATTACTTGCCGTGAGTGTAGTCGGTCAGCAGACAGCGTGGACATAGTGAACATACTTTGTAATGACGATGGCCAAGGGTTAGCAGGACTCAACCTCCAGTATAGTAAACTCTTGTGACAAGTACACGGTAGGATTCATATTGGAGTTTTTGGTCCGCTACTCTCACTTGCCTGGTCCCAATCACTGGACCCGTCACCAACCGACTTCACTCAAGAAGATAGAACCTGTGGAAGACAACACTCAGTGAAAGTATCTGGAACCAAGCTTACCCTAAGCGAGCTCACTCTCCCCTCCTTCCTCAGCCATATGGACTCTTCCCATGAGAGTCCCGGTCCCTACATATGCTGCTCACAAGTGCCGGAGAGGAACTGGGTCTAGGACCTGGCAGGCTGCTAAGTGTCCTGCGTCATCTTCCCCGGACTGGAGTATAGCTTGGGCCAAGGTGGCTGGTCACTCGTCACTGAGGTGTCGGCCTACCCTGCAAAACTTCTACATGACATATAGGGTTAGTGAATCATTAGTAATGGTAGGCAGAATGGCCCTGAAGTAGGGCCGGTGATGATGCATCTGGACCCCCTCCTGGTTCACGCCAATCTCCCTGGTTCACGTCCCTATTACCAGCCAGAGCAGATATAGTACCGTGCCTCAGGTACAAAATCCAAATCCAATAGTATATACATGGTCTCAATCATTCTCCATGTAGCAGAGATCCACACCCCGTTCTCCCCTCCCTCATCAGGGCCGGAGCATTTAGAACGGTGTCACTGCCCTTATAGAACAGCCCTGTCCCTTCGGTCAATTCTCACACATTGTCCACCTCTCCGGAATCCACTATATATTAAGCTGGCATTCCATTGAGGGACACTATCTATACAACAGATGTGAGGAAAGCCAAGAAGAAAAGCCAGTGGTCGCCCCACCAGGTGACAACGACTTTCGACTCAAGTCACGACCTTGAAACGACCTCCGATAGTTCTACCGATCTTCGCACTACATTCGCCTCGCCGAGCTGCGTCGATCGAGACCGCACATGCCCTAGTATAGGCGACGTCCTACACTACTTCCGGTTTCCTCCTCGTGACGTCATTCCGCCTCGACGACGTTCGATTTCAGGAAGCTGGGTCATGTGTGAACTCAAATTAAAGCTCTCGTTGTCCTGAACCCACTTAACCCAACCTACAGTGGCTGTTAATAAACCCGGCGCCGCTAGCACAATAAATATCCCTGTATTACACTGCTAGCAAATAAGCGCTTTCAACAGGTATTGTCTTCAGGCAACACCAGTTGTCTGTTCACACATGCTCCACTTTGCTGCGCCACGGTTAGTACACACCGCCTAGCACTATCGGGTCACCGAGTATCAAAGTTAAATAAACTAAAGGGTGCACATACCTTCAGATGGCCGAATACCGTGTCATAAAGGAGCAGCTGTAATTCAATAGGACGGGACGTCGGGTTTCTTCAACAACCTTGAGACATCGGTCGGCCCAGCTCTCCATAATGAAAACACACTGTGTGAAAAAAGCGTCTGTTCACGAGCACTGACCGCCAACAACTGCCGTCTTTGTCCGGTCGGCCAAATCAAATGCACATACTCCAATCATGCACCGTCAGCCTGTGAATCATGTTCACCCGGCCTCGGTTTTTTAGACTCAAATCGAACACCAGCTAAAGGGCGATAATTTTCCAGAGAACCGGGTCGGGTAATAGTAGGGTTGTCTGCCTTAAACCACACGGTCTGATTTTTTACCTTTATACCACAAGGCCAAATATTTTATACCACAAGGCCGAATCAAATGGTGTCTATTTCGTGACAGTCAGATTGTCAAATAGATTGTATAGTCTTATATTTCCACATTAATTTCTGTATTGACATGTCTGTTCTCATCAAGCTACAAGTATGAGGTTATTTATAGTTGTGCTTGATATAACTGTAACCATTCATAAATGTGTGTATTCTGTTTGTTATACTGTGCATGTTGTTTGTGTAACAGATTTCCTCTCTCGGATGTGTATGTCAGTTACTCATTTTAGCCTATTTAATGTCAAGCCAGACTACCCTGGGTCATCTTTCTCTTTGCCTTGTGTTTTTATGAATTCTGGTACATGCTAGAAATAGTCTCACTCTGGTACATGCTAGAAATAGTCTTACTCTCGTACATGCTAGAAATAGTCTTACTCTCGTACATGCTAGAAATAGTCTACTCTGGTACATGCTAGAAATAGTCTCACTCTGTACATGCTAGAAATAGTCTCACTCTGGTACATGCTAGAAATAGCCTCTGGTACATGCTAGAAATAGTCTCACTCTGGTACATGCTAGAAATAGCCTCTGGTACATGCTAGAAATAGTCTCACTCTGGTACATGCTAGAAATAGCCTCTGGTACATGCTAGAAATAGTCTCACTCTGGTACATGCTAGAAATAGCCTCTGGTACATGCTAGAAATAGTCTCACTCTGGTACATGCTAGAAATAGTCTTACTCTGGTACATGCTAGAAATAGTCTTACTCTGGTACATGCTAGAAATAGTCTCACTCTGGTACATGCTAGAAATAGTCTCACTCTGGTACATGCTAGAAATAGTCTCACTCTGGTACATGCTAGAAATAGTCTAACTCTGGTACATGCTAGAAATAGTCTCTGGTACATGCTAGAAATAGTCTAACTCTGGTACATGCTAGAAATAGTCTCACTCTGGTACATGCTAGAAATAGTCTCACTCTCGTACATGCTAGAAATAGTCTCACTCTGGTACATGCTAGAAATAGTCTAACTCTGGTACATGCTAGAAATAGTCTCACTCTGGTACATGCTAGAAATAGTCTTACTCTGGTACATGCTAGAAATAGTCTCACTCTGGTACATGCTAGAAATAGTCTAACTCTCATACATGCTAGAAATAGTCTAACTCTGGTACATGCTAGAAATAGTCTTACTCTCGTACATGCTAGAAATAGTCTAACTCTCATACATGCTAGAAATAGTCTAACTCTGGTACATGCTAGAAATAGTCTAACTCTGGTACATGCTAGAAATAGTCTAACTCTGGTACATGCTAGAAATAGTCTAACTCTCGTACATGCTAGAAATAGTCTTACTCTCGTACATGCTAGAAATAGTCTTACTCTCGTACATGCTAGAAATAGTCTTACTCTCGTACATGCTAGAAATAGTCTTACTCTCGTACATGCTAGAAATAGTCTTACTCTCGTACATGCTAGAAATAGTCTTACTCTGGTACATGCTAGAAATAGTCTTACTCTCGTACATGCTAGAAATAGTCTCACTCTCGTACATGCTAGAAATAGTCTCACTCTGGTACATGCTAGAAATAGTCTAACTCTGGTACATGCTAGAAATAGTCTTACTCTCGTACATGCTAGAAATAGTCTTACTCTCGTACATGCTAGAAATAGTCTCTGGTACATGCTAGAAATAGTCCTCACTCTCGTACATGCTAGAAATAGTCTCACTCTGGTACATGCTAGAAATAGTCTCTGGTACATGCTAGAAATAGTCCTAACTCTCGTACATGCTAGAAATAGTCTTACTCTCGTACATGCTAGAAATAGTCTTACTCTCGTACATGCTAGAAATAGTCTCACTCTGGTACATGCTAGAAATAGTCTCACTCTGGTACATGCTAGAAATAGTCTCACTCTGGTACATGCTAGAAATAGTCTCACTCTGGTACATGCTAGAAATAGTCTTACTCTCGTACATGCTAGAAATAGTCTAACTCTGGTACATGCTAGTAATAGTCTCACTCTGGTACATGCTAGAAATAGTCTTACTCTGGTACATGCTAGAAATAGTCTCTGGTACATGCTAGAAATAGTCTCACTCTGGTACATGCTAGAAATAGTCTTACTCTGGTACATGCTAGAAATAGTCTCACTCTGGTACATGCTAGAAATAGTCTAACTCTGGTACATGCTAGAAATAGTCTCACTCTGGTACATGCTAGAAATAGTCTTACTCTGGTACATGCTAGAAATAGTCTTACTCTCGTACATGCTAGAAATAGTCTAACTCTGGTACATGCTAGAAATAGTCTTACTCTCGTACATGCTAGAAATAGTCTAACTCTGGTACATGCTAGAAATAGTCTAACTCTGGTACATGCTAGAAATAGTCTAACTCTGGTACATGCTAGAAATAGTCTAACTCTGGTACATGCTAGAAATAGTCTCACTCTCATACATGCTAGAAATAGTCTAACTCTGGTACATGCTAGAAATAGTCTCACTCTCATACATGCTAGAAATAGTCTAACTCTGGTACATGCTAGAAATAGTCTCACTCTGGTACATGCTAGAAATAGTCTCTGGTACATGCTAGAAATAGTCTCACTCTGGTACATGCTAGAAATAGTCTCACTCTCGTACATGCTAGAAATAGTCTTACTCTCGTACATGCTAGAAATAGTCTCACTCTGGTACATGCTAGAAATAGTCTAACTCTGGTACATGCTAGAAATAGTCTAACTCTGGTACATGCTAGAAATAGTCTCTGGTACATGCTAGAAATAGTCTCACTCTGGTACATGCTAGAAATAGTCTAACTCTGGTACATGCTAGAAATAGTCTCACTCTCATACATGCTAGAAATAGTCTTACTCTCGTACATGCTAGAAATAGTCTTACTCTCGTACATGCTAGAAATAGTCTCTGGTACATGCTAGAAATAGTCTCACTCTCATACATGCTAGAAATAGTCTTACTCTCGTACATGCTAGAAATAGTCTTACTCTCGTACATGCTAGAAATAGTCTCTGGTACATGCTAGAAATAGTCTTACTCTCGTACATGCTAGAAATAGTCTCACTCTGGTACATGCTAGAAATAGTCTAACTCTGGTACATGCTAGAAATAGTCTCTGGTACATGCTAGAAATAGTCTCTGGTACATGCTAGAAATAGTCTAACTCTGGTACATGCTAGAAATAGTCTTACTCTGGTACATGCTAGAAATAGTCTAACTCTGGTACATGCTAGAAATAGTCTCTGGTACATGCTAGAAATAGTCTCACTCTGGTACATGCTAGAAATAGTCTCACTCTGGTACATGCTAGAAATAGTCTAACTCTGGTACATGCTAGAAATAGTCTCTGGTACATGCTAGAAATAGTCTCACTCTGGTACATGCTAGAAATAGTCTCACTCTCGTACATGCTAGAAATAGTCTAACTCTGGTACATGCTAGAAATAGTCTAACTCTGGTACATGCTAGAAATAGTCTCTGGTACATGCTAGAAATAGTCTGACTCTGGTACATGCTAGAAATAGTCTAACTCTGGTACATGCTAGAAATAGTCTCACTCTCATACATGCTAGAAATAGTCTCACTCTGGTACATGCTAGAAATAGTCTCACTCTGGTACATGCTAGAAATAGTCTCACTCTCATACATGCTAGAAATAGTCTCACTCTCATACATGCTAGAAATAGTCTAACTCTCATACATGCTAGAAATAGTCTAACTCTGGTACATGCTAGAAATAGTCTTACTCTGGTACATGCTAGAAATAGTCTTACTCTGGTACATGCTAGAAATAGTCTCACTCTCATACATGCTAGAAATAGTCTCACTCTCATACATGCTAGAAATAGTCTAACTCTCATACATGCTAGAAATAGTCTAACTCTGGTACATGCTAGAAATAGTCTAACTCTGGTACATGCTAGAAATAGTCTTACTCTGGTACATGCTAGAAATAGTCTCACTCTCATACATGCTAGAAATAGTCTCACTCTCATACATGCTAGAAATAGTCTCACTCTCATACATGCTAGAAATAGTCTAACTCTGGTACATGCTAGAAATAGTCTTACTCTCGTACATGCTAGAAATAGTCTCACTCTCGGTACATGCTAGAAATAGTCTCACTCTGGTACATGCTAGAAATAGTCTCACTCTCGGTACATGCTAGAAATAGTCTCACTCTGGTACATGCTAGAAATAGTCTCACTCTCGGTACATGCTAGAAATAGTCTCACTCTGGTACATGCTAGAAATAGTCTCACTCTCGGTACATGCTAGAAATAGTCTCACTCTCATACATGCTAGAAATAGTCTCACTCTGAGTACATGCTAGAAATAGTCTTACTCTGGTACATGCTAGAAATAGTCTCACTCTGGTACATGCTAGAAATAGTCTAACTCTGGTACATGCTAGAAATAGTCTCACTCTGGTACATGCTAGAAATAGTCTCACTCTGGTACATGCTAGAAATAGTCTCACTCTGGTACATGCTAGAAATAGTCTTACTCTGGTACATGCTAGAAATAGTCTACTCTGGTACATGCTAGAAATAGTCTTACTCTGGTACATGCTAGAAATAGTACTTACTCTGGTACATGCTAAAATAGTTCTCTGGTACATGCTAGAAATAGTCTCACTCTGGTACATGCTAGAAATAGTCTCACTCTGGTACATGCTAGAATAGTCTCACTCTGGTACTTCTAGAAATAGTCCCTCACTCTGGTACATGCATAGAAATAGTCTTACTCTGGTACATTGCTAGAAATAGTCTTACTCTGGTACATGCTAGAAATAGTCTCACTCTGGTACATGCCTAGAAATAGTCTCAACTGCTGTACATTCTAGAAATAGTCTTACTCTGTACATGCTAGAAATAGTCTTACTCTGGTACAATGCTAGAAATAGTCTAACTCTGGTACATGCTAGAATAGTCTCACTCTGGTACATGCTAGAAATAGGTCACTCTGGTACATGCTAGAAATAGTCTCACTCCTGGGTACAACATGCTAGAAATAGTCTTACTTCTGGTACATGCTAGAAATAGTCTTACTCTCGTACATGCTAGAAATAGTCTAACTCTCGGTACATGCTAGAAATAGTCTACTCTGGTACATGCTAGAAATAAGTCCTAACTCTGGTACATGCTAGAAATAGTCTAACTCTGGTACATGCTAGAAATAGTCTACTCTGGTACATGCTAGAAATAGTCTCACTCTGGTACATGCTAGAAATAGTCTAACTCTGGTACATGCTAGAAATAGTCTAACTCTCGTACATGCTAGAAATAGTCTAACTCTGGTACATGCTAGAAATAGTCTCACTCTGGTACATGCTAGAAATAGTCTACTCTGGTACATGCTAGAAATAGTCTCACTCTCGGTACATGCTAGAAATAGTCACTCTGGTACATGCTAGAAATAGTCTCACTCTGGTACATGCTAGAAATAGTCTACCTGGTACATGCTAGAAATAGTCTACTCTGGTACATGCTAGAAATAGTCTCACTCTGGTACATGCTAGAAATAGTCACTCTGGTACATGCTAGAAATAGTCTACTCTCAGTACATGCTAGAAATAGTCTCACTCTGGTACATGCTAGAAATAGTCTCACTCTCGTACATGCTAGAAATAGTCTCACTCTGGTACATGCTAGAAATAGTCTCACTCTGGTACATGCTAGAAATAGTCTCACTCTGGTACATGCTAGAAATAGTCTCACTCTGGTACATGCTAGAAATAGTCTCACTCTGGTACATGCTAGAAATAGTCTCACTCTGCGTACATGCTAGAAATAGTCTACTCTCGTACATGCTAGAAATAGTCTCACTCTCGGTACATGCTAGAAATAGTCTTACTCTCGGTACATGCTAGAAATAGTCTCACTCTGGTACATGCTAGAAATAGTCTCACTCTGGTACATGCTAGAAATAGTCTCACTCTGGTACATGCTAGAAATAGTCTCACTCTGGTACATGCTAGAAATAGTCTCTGGTACATGCTAGAAATAGTCTACTCTCGTACATGCTAGAAATAGTCTACTCTAGTACATGCTAGAAATAGTCTCACTCTGGTACATGCTAGAAATAGTCTAACTCTCGTACATGCTAGAAATAGTCTCACTCTGCATACATGCTAGAAATAGTCTAACTCTCGTACATGCTAGAAATAGTCTCTGGTACATGCTAGAAATAGTCTCTGGTACATGCTAGAAATAGTCTCACTCTGGTACATGCTAGAAATAGTCTCACTCTCATACATGCTAGAAATAGTCTCACTCTCATACATGCTAGAAATAGTCTCACTCTCATACATGCTAGAAATAGTCTCACTCTCATACATGCTAGAAATAGTCTCACTCTGGTACATGCTAGAAATAGTCTCACTCTGGTACATGCTAGAAATAGTCTCACTCTGGTACATGCTAGAAATAGTCTCACTCTGGTACATGCTAGAAATAGTCTCTGGTACATGCTAGAAATAGTCTAACTCTGGTACATGCTAGAAATAGTCTCACTCTGGTACATGCTAGAAATAGTCTCACTCTGGTACATGCTAGAAATAGTCTTAACTCTCGTACATGCTAGAAATAGTCTACTCTGGTACATGCTAGAAATAGTCTCACTCTGGTACATGCTAGAAATAGTCACTCTGGTACATGCTAGAAATAGTCTAACTCTGGTACATGCTAGAAATAGTCTACTCTGGTACATGCTAGAAATAGTCTTACTCTCGGTACATGCTAGAAATAGTCTAACTCTGGTACATGCTAGAAATAGTCCCTCTGGTACATGCTAGAAATAGTCTTACTCTGGTACATGCTAGAAATAGTCTCTGGTACATGCTAGAAATAGTCTCACTCTCATACATGCTAGAAATAGTCTCACTCTGGTACATGCTAGAAATAGTCTTACTCTGGTACATGCTAGAAATAGTCTCACTCTGGTACATGCTAGAAATAGTCTAACTCTGGTACATGCTAGAAATAGTCTCACTCTGGTACATGCTAGAAATAGTCTCTGGTACATGCTAGAAATAGTCTTACTCTGGTACATGCTAGAAATAGTCTCACTCTGGTACATGCTAGAAATAGTCTCACTCTCATACATGCTAGAAATAGTCTCACTCTGGTACATGCTAGAAATAGTCTTACTCTGGTACATGCTAGAAATAGTCTCACTCTGGTACATGCTAGAAATAGTCTAACTCTGGTACATGCTAGAAATAGTCTCACTCTGGTACATGCTAGAAATAGTCTAACTCTGCATACATGCTAGAAATAGTCTTAACTCTCGTACATGCTAGAAATAGTCTACTCTGGTACATGCTAGAAATAGTCTCACTCTGGTACATGCTAGAAATAGTCTCACTCTGGTACATGCTAGAAATAGTCTAACTCTCGTACATGCTAGAAATAGTCTCACTCTCGTACATGCTAGAAATAGTCTTACTCTGGTACATGCTAGAAATAGTTTTACTCTCGTACATGCTAGAAATAGTCTCACTCCAGCATTCTCCCATGGCGTTCATCAAGATAGGCAACAGCTTTAGTCTCAAAGTAAATGCTGTCCATTGTTTGATGACTTCTATTTGATGATTCTTCCATTGTAGTATGGTCTGATTTTAATGATTCCTCCATTTTGGGATGATCATTGCTGAATGATTCCTCCATTTCGAGATGATCACAGTAGGACAATTACTCTATTGTCAGATTACCTCTGAGGGATGATTCTTATATTAAGAGATGACTTCTGAGGAATAATTGCTTCATTGTGAACTGATCTCTGTCTTGCCTGTTCACCAGGTGTCCTTGGTGCATTTAACTTTAGGCTTCGTAGAACAAATCTTTATCATGCTTTTAAAATGCCATTTGTGAAATATGTTTGCATTGCATCCTCAATGTGAAATATGTTTGCATTGCATCCTCAATGTGAAATATTTCTTGTTTATATTTTTCATGTGACCACATTGACACACAGAGAAGCACATGTAAGCACACAAGCAAACACATATGCAGGCAGAAACAGACAGACATACATGTGGGCTGACATATATACACACATACATACAGACACACATACATACAGACAGATAAACACATAGAAATACATACACAGGCAGGCAGGCAGGCAGATGCATGTACAACAAAGAGATACATGTACATACAGACAGACACACATGCAGACAGACAAATACATAGACAAGACAAACACATAGACAGACAGACAGTCATATAGACAGACTGAGAGACAGGTATATACCAGAAAGAGAAATATGGGCTGCATGCAGCAGGACATGACAATATCACATGACAGAATCACATGACAACAGTTTGATATGTGTGACTCCTGAGAGAGAGAGAGAGAGAGAGAGAGAGAGAGAGAACAAACAGATTAAAGAGATAAGAAACACAGATGAGTGAGAGAGAGAGATAACAAACACAAACGACAGAAAGAGATAAAAAAACACAGACAAGAGAGAGAAAGATAACAAACACATATAAGAGTGAAAGAGAGATAACAAACACAGATGAGAGAAAGATAACAAACACAGACAAATGAAAGAGAGATACCAAAAACAGATGAGAGAGAGAGATAATATGTTTATATTGCAATAACATGCTCTTAGATAACAACTCAATCACATCACTCACACAAAACTACTTAATTAAGTCGGACATGAATCTACCAACCCAACCTTCCTGGGTGGTCATGTAGCATCGCCTCCTTTGCCTTTCGGAGTGCTGATGTCTAACTGCCATCAGTTCCAGTTTCCCCAAGAAATCCTCATGCAGTTCCTTATACCTCATGCCATGCATGTGAAATCATTCACCCTTCCACAAGTCATCTCGACCCTGGGTGAATGTAGGTGTTTTGGTTATCTATCTTCTGAACACTTATCTTGTCTCATCCCTCCACGTGGAATCTCAGTATGCTAGAGACTGGTCGTTTTCCTCATATTGTGTGTCACGACCACGTTTCTTTGACTTTGCTGTATAACTCATCTTTGCTGAGGGAGATGTGGACTCATCTCCATCTGGGTGTGTCATTGCCACGAGCCGAAAAGGGTAACGGCGATAGAACACCTTGATGAGGAGAACTGACAGGGTCAGAAAGTAGAAATGAGAAGTAATCACGAGAGCAAGAGATAGAACAGTGAACGAAGAATCAAGCGGCACGCAGATAGCCAACACGGTCACATGATGAGGCAAAATACATGACCCAAAGTAGCTGACATTTTAGTCAGTCGAGGGGCTTTGGAGCGACGACAACAGGACTCCCACACGCACACTTTGAATTTAAACAAGATGGACAGGAGTTTCTAACAGTAAAGCAAGATTGTTCCGACTACAGGTCTATTGTACATGCCAGCCAGGGTCAACTATGGAAAGCTGGTTATATGGTCGCTGTAACTTCTATAGTTTTATCAATATGTTGTTTGAATTACAATGAATAGGTTACACTCAAAATATACATTTGCAAAATTGTGTATATTTTCCAATGTGTCGGTTATCTTTTTGCATTGTGTTCTTGGGTGACATGGATTATATCACGTTCCTCATATTTCTTCCTTTTAGACACAAGGATATCGCTACCATATTTCTTCCTTTTAGACACATGGATATCGCTACCATATTTCTTCCTTTTAGACACAAGGATATCGCTACCCATCTTCCTTTTAGACACAAGGATATCGCTACCCATCTTCCTTTTAGACACAAGGATATCGCTACCCATCTTCGTTTAGTAGTACCCATCATCTGTTATTTCTGAAATTGCTTATCTGTTGTGGTTGTAGCTTGAATATATGAGTTTGTAACCACATAGTATAATATTTAAGAATGAGTGAACTCAGTTGATTGTCTGACTGTCTTCTCCAACTATTATATTCGGCTACATGCTAGTTCATTATGTCCAGCCTCTCACTCTCAACAAACGTAATTGTACAATGCTTGAAATTCAATAAACCACTGAAAACATTTGAAGATAATTAAACTGTGTAAATTATTTGAATGATTGATTGATTGATTAATTGATTGATTGATTTACGAACTGACATCACAGCATTCGGGGCATTCCCATAAGCGCTCCGTCCCCATCCTCAGCAGCCAGCGAAGAGTTCCAACACTAATAGTACCAGTAGCAATCTGATTATATGTCCGTCTCGCTTTTCCTCTGAGCGTCGAGCGTCGGCCAGATCCCTTCGTCACTCCTCGCTGTCGCATTCTTGCCAGACCATGGTGATCCATTTGCTCCTTCGAGGTGTGCACATGCTCCCACAAGGCCGCAACCACGTCTGCCTTGTCATGTATCAATATTCCACCAAGTTTTGCAGAGCCAGCCAATCTGTCCGCCTGTTCATTTCCCAGCACACCGGCATGCCCCGGAGAAAAGATCCAGGCAATGCTTGCCACCCATGTCCTCCATAGCGAGGCAAGCCACTCTGCACGAAGCATGCCTGTCCTCACCTTCCTCAGCATGCTTTCTGAGTTGGTTACAATCACGATTTGTGTGTGTATTGTATTCTCCATCCAGACAAAGCTGCAGTGACCGCCTCCACCTCCATTCTGAAGTTAAATGTTGTATCATATGCCAGGCTCTCCTGCACCAAACGTCGACGATTAGCTTTTGCTACAAACCCCAGGCACATACAGAAGTGACCCTCGTGTCATACAACTTAATCCCTCACCACATACGGAAGTGTCCCTCATGTCATACAACCGAATCCCTCACCACATACAGAAGTAACCCTCATGTCATACAACTTAATCCCTCACCACATACAGAAGTGACTCTCATGTCATACAACTTAATCCCTCACCACATACAGAAGTGACCCTCGTGTCATACAACTAAATCCCTCACCACATACAGAAGTGACCCTCATGTCATACAACTTAATCCCTCACCACATACAGAAGTGACTCTCATGTCATACAACTGAATCCCTCACCACATACAGAAGTGACCCTCGTGTCATACAACTTAATCCCTCACCACATACAGAAGTGACCCTTGTGTCATACAACTTAATCCCTCACCACATACGGAAGTGTCCCTCATGTCATACAACAATCCCTCACCACATACAGAAGTGAACCTCATGTCATACAACTTAATCCCTCACCACATACAGAAGTGACCCTCATGTCATACAACTTAATCCCTCATCACATACAGAAGTGACCCTCATGCCATACAACTTAATCCCTCACCACATACAGATGTGTCCCTCATGCCATACAACTTAATCGCTCACCACATACAGAAGTAATGTCATACAACTTAATCGCTCACCACATACAGAAGTGATCCTCATGTCATACAACTTAATCCCTCACCACATACAGAAGTGACCCTCGTGTCATACAACTTAATCTCTCACCACATACAGAAGTGACCCTCATGTCATACAACTTAATCCCTCACCACATACAGAAGTGACCCTCATGCCATACAACTTAATCCCTCACCACATACAGAAGTGACCCTCGTGTCATACAACTTAATCCCTCACCACATACAGAAGTGTCCCTCATGTCATACAACTTAATCCCTCACCACATACAGAAGTGACCCTCATGCCATACAACTTAAACCCTCACCACATACAGAAGTGTCCCTCATGTCATACAACTTAATCCCTCACCACATACAGAAGTGACCCTCATGTCATACAACTTAATCCCTCACCACATACAGAAGTGACCCTCATGCCATACAACTTAATCCCTCACCACATACAGAAGTGACCCTCGTGTCATACAACTTAATCCCTCACCACATACAGAAGTGTCCCTCATGTCATACAACTTAATCCCTCACCACATACAGAAGTGACCCTCATGCCATACAACTTAAACCCTCACCACATACAGAAGTGTCCCTCATGTCATACAACTTAATCCCTCACCACATACAGAAGTGACCCTCATGTCATACAACTTAATCCCTCACCACATACAGAAGTGACCCTCATGCCATACAACTTAATCCCTCACCACATACAGAAGTGACTCTCATGTCATACAACTTAATCCCTCACCACATACAGAAGTGATCCTCGTGTCATACAACTTACTCCCTCACCACATACAGAAGTGACTCTCATGTCATACAACTTAATCTCTCACCACATACAGAAGTGATCCTCGTGTCATACAACTTAATCCCTCACCACATACAGAAGTGACCCTCATGCCATACAACTGAATCCCTCACCACATACAGAAGTGACTCTCATGTCATACAACTTAATCCCTCACCACATACAGAAGTGATCCTCATGTCATACAACTTAATCCCTCACCACATACAGAAGTGACCCTCATGTCATACAACTTAATCCCTCACGACATACAGAAGTGACCCTCATGCCATACAACTTAATCCCTCACCACATACAGAAGTGACTCTCATGTCATACAACTTAATCCCTCGCCACATACAGAAGTGATCCTCGTGTCATACAACTTAATCCCTCACCACATACAGAAGGGTCCCTCATGTCATACAACGGTTTCCCTCACCTTAATGGGAAGTTACGAGATCGGTGTGGTTGATATTCAGTGTCCAAACACCTATGTTAACGTGCTGGCGGACGAAGTGTGCTTAAAGTAATTCCACTCAAAGAAATGGCCACCCACCAATGATAATTACTTTGACACCAGGTCTGTACAAGTCACCAATGATAATTACTTTGACACCAGGTCTGTACAAGTCACCAATGATAATTACATTGACACCAGGTCTATACAAGTCACCAATGGTAATTACTCTGACACCAGGTCTGTACAAGTCACCAATGATAATTACTCTGACACCAGGTCTGTACAAGTCACCAATGATAATTACATTGACACCAGGTCTGTACAAGTCACCAATGATAATTATTTTGACACCAGGTCTTACAAGTCACCAATAGGCTAGTAGGGAATGCACCTCTTGTTGGTAGTTTGCCTATGGACATTAGGGAGGTGGTCACGCGCTTGTGGGACCAGGTGAAGAAGGCGGAGGAACAGATTGAGAACCCATATGTGGAAAGAATGAGATTGCGGGGGATCGGCAGGGGTTCTGGAAGAATCTCAAAACTGAGAGGGAAGACCTGGAGAACTTTTAATCAGATAGCGGTGGGAACGATTAGTAGTATGACTCTTCGCTGGCTGTTGAACGAGGGGACGGGGCACGTATGAGAATGTCCCGAGTGCAGTGATGTCGGTTCTTGACTCAACTCAACTTAACTCAACTGTAGTGAAGCAGTCATATCAGCTGTTTCGGCAAATGGATTCCGATACAGGTATCGAATGAGAAACGGTTGCTGGCTGTCTGGCTTCACCGCCAACCAAACACATTCTACCCGTATGATCTCGAGATCATTTCTACGGGAACTGTTGAGAGAATTGGAAATGTATACAGCAATACCTGTCTCTAATTATTGATTTGCATCTCTTCAAATTACTATACTCCCTTTAAGAGAGATTTCAGAGGCGGTTATTTTGTCGTTGAGAGGACTTTCTGTGATTCCAAACATATGGAACTGTTTGCACAGTATTACCGAAAGCTCAGGTAAATTACCTGTGATTCCAAACACATGGAACTGTTTGCACAGTATTACCGAAAGCTCAGGTAAATTACCTGTGATTCCAAACACATGGAACTGTTTGCACAGTATTACCGAAAGCTCAGGTAAATTACCTGTGATTCCAAACACATGGAACTGTTTGCACAGTATTACCGAAAGCTCAGGTAAATTACCTGTGATTCCAAACACACGGAACTGTTTGCACAGTATTACCGAAAGCTCAGGTAAATTACCGAGCAGATGACGTTGAGGTGGCCCATGTGTAGACCATCTTTGTTGAGCCACTGATCGCGGTTGGCGAAAATTATATAATGACAAGAAGATATCGCTTGTGGAATGACATTTCAGAGTTTTGAAACTGCATTTAGTAAGCTATTAGAGAGGGTAGGATAATATCTGTGCTGGAGTGACGTCATGAAAGGTTGGCGCAGAGCTGCAGGATTGTACTGCATGAGATGCCGAAGTTGACGGTTCCAGTGATCAGGGTGTAGATTACTGTCCAGCCAGGGACAACTGCTATGAGTATCACTAGTAGTGCATACATTGAAAGAAATCATCTGAGGCATAGCGTCATTGTTTAATGGTGTCCCTTTCGACTTGATAAGGGGAGAGAATGGAAGCAATGTATTACTAATGTGTCTTACTTGTAACGTGTCTTCGCATGACACACACTTCGGTGACGTAGTACACCAATCGCCACTTCTTGTCATACGGTAAACAAACTCAGGTTGCTGCCTGTGTGTCAGACAATGAGCGGGAAACAAAAAGGTAAACTTCTGCCTGCTTACTTGTGGTCAATTTCCAACTATAATCGTTAACAGTTGCTTGCCAACATGATAACCATCTCCGTGCCATCTTGGTAACCATCTCCATCCTTCCATCATGTGCCATGCCGATAAGCATGGGCGGCCATTTTTGCCATCTCACTCGATCACCAGAGTCGTGGATCAGCTGTCTCGACCATGTCAAGTGGCCAAGCCATCCAAGTATTTACTTCTCGATCTTCCCCTTGGTCTCTTCCCTTCGATTTTGCCAGTTGTCACCAAAGTTCTCCATTTCTTCTCATAACATGCCCAAAAAATGTTGACTGTCTACGTCTAATGTCTCTAATTGAGTAATCAGTATACGATTTTCATTTGTTTCTTGAAGATTTTGTTTATTGGGTTTTCTGTCTGTCCATGGTATTCTCTGCATTTTCCTCAGAAACCACATTTCCACAGCCATCAGATGTTTTTTATCTTGTCTCCTCATTGTCCACGCTTCACATCCATACACAAGTGTAGCACTTCAACACTCGTTTTCTCTTTCAATTGATATCTTTTTACTGGTCAGTATGTTTTTCATCTTGCAAAAGGCTACCTTCGCAATGGCAATTCTTGGTCTAATCTCTTCAAAGCATCTTCCATCTGATTGCAAACCTAGAAGCACCAGGGGTTGGAAGAATACTAACATTTGCAGATGATATCCTTGCATATAGGTAGGGGAGAGATAGGGAGCAAACAGCCCAGGAGTTACAGGCGACAGTAGATAAAGTGATTGACTGGTGCACAGAAATGAATGCTGTCATCCACCCGGAAAAGGCGGCTGTTTTGTGGTGCTCTCTGGACAACAGGATTGTGAGAGCTGATGTCCCAAGCCTCGCGATAGATGGTAGAAATGTCAGCAGAGAGAACAAACTGAAGTATCTGGGGATCACATTTGACAGGAGCCTATCCTTCAAGGACCATGTGGGGACGGTTGTGACAAGATCTCAAAAGGGACTCATTGCACTTAAAACTATGGCTGCAATGGACACAGAGCAGAGAATGCTTTTCACACTATACCAGCACTTGGTCGTCTCAGTAATTGATTATGGATTAGGACTGCTCACTGTCTCAGAGAGTCAGCTGGTGAAGTTAGAGCGCATACAGAACGAAGCTATGCGGGTCAGTCTGGGATGCACCAGAGACACCCCAGTAGTGTGTATGCGTTACATCCTTGGTCTGCCGACTGTTGCTGGTAGGCTCACGGTGATGCAGGCGAAGGCATACCTCAGAGTAGCTGCAGACACAGATAACCCACTGCATGAGGCGCTGGACGCAGTTAAGGGTCAGCGACTGATAAGAGGGAAATCATGGATGGCTCAGGCAGAGGATACGATCAGACAAGTGTGCCCCTTGGAGAACATTAGGCGTGGAGAGGAGTGGGTCAGAGTGCCAGCGGAGCAGTCAAACTTGTGCAGAGTTATAATCACATTAAGCCGGGAGTGCAGGGAGTGGCCAGCAGGGGCCACGGATGTGGAAATCCAGCAACTAATTCAGGACAATGCTCACTCGGGTGATGTGATTATCTACACAGATGGTTCGGTGTCAAGAGGTGAGAGAAGTGGCTGGGGGTTCATAGCCAAAGCCAATGGTCGACGTTTGGTGAAGGAGAGCCTGGCATATGATACCACAACATCCAGCTTAAGAATGGAGGTGGAGGCAGTCACTGCGGCTCTGACGCATGCTGACGAGGGTGAGGACGGGCAGGCTTCGTGCGGAGTGGCTTGCTTCGCTTCGGAGGTCACGGGTGACAAGCATCGCCTGGATCTTTTCTCCTGGGCATGCCGGTGTGCTGGGAAATGAACAGGCGGACAGATTGGCTGGCTCTGCAGAACTTGGTGGAGTATTGATACATGACAAGGCAGACGTGGTTGCGGCCTTGTGGGAGCACGTGTACACCTCGGAGGAGCAAATGGATTACCATGGTCTGGCAAGAATGAGACAGCGAGGAGTGACGAGGGGATCTGGCCGACGCTCAACGCTCAGAGGAAAGGCGAGACGGACATCTAATCAGATTGCTACTGGTACTATTGGTGTTGGAACTCTTCGCTGGCTGCTGAGGATGGGGACGGAGCACTTATGGGAATGCCCCGAATGCTGTAATGTCGATTCCTAAATCAATCAATCAAACCATCTGATGTTATGACTGTTCCTAGATAACTGTACCGGTTCACTTGTTTAAGAATATGCCACTTGTTTAAGAATATATATATACTTGTATATTTACGTATCCAGAAGAGATAAGATCAGAAATGAAGAAATCAGGACTAAAGTGGGGATTAATGCAGCACTAGATTTTATTAGAAAGCAGCGAGTCAAATGGTTTGGCCATACAAGTAGGTTACCAGTCAACAGCATACCACAACAAGCAATGATGTACATACCAGATGGAAGCAGAGGAAGAGGCCGACCACGTAAACGTTGGACGGAGGGAATAGAAGAATCCATGGGAATATCGATACATGAAGCCCATAATCGGGCACTCTCACGATGTTTATACTTCACCTCGACACCGCAAGGTACAAGAGGAACATGATAAAAAAAATTAAGTTGCATGTCCTTTACAGGACGTAGCAGTCAACCCCAGCATTTTCGCTGTTCGTGATTCCTGGGAAAATTTTACGTTCAATAGTTTGCCATTGCTTTCTGAACGACCCGGCTCCTATACCTTTTTCGAAAAACCAGCACCGCTGTTTCGAATCCGGGTATACGGGCTCACAAACCGCGTTCGCAAGCCCTTAGCCATAGAGACCGGTTTTTGTATATTACATTGTGGTATTTCCTTCTTCCCCTTGACGACCATAATCTGTGTCTTCTTACAATTCAATTTTAACCCTAGTTGTTCACTGTGTGCACCAACCGCGTCTACTAAATTTTGCAGGTCCTGTTCATTGTCTGCAATCAAGACTGTATCATCTGCATATCTAATGTTATTGATGCATCGTCCCCCAATGTTGTTTCCTTCCACATCTTCTAAATTTCTGAAATTATTTTCACTGTACATGGTAAAAGATCTGGAGACATTACACATCCCTGTCTCACACCTCTCTTAATAGGCTGATATTGACCTACTTCATTATCAATTCTGATGGCAGCTTGTTGTTTCCAATATATGTTTTTTACAAGTCTTAGGTCTTTTCCATCAATTTGTAGATCTTCAAGCATCTCTACCATGTTGACATGTCTCACTTTATCGAAAGCCTTTGTGTGGTGAGTAAAGCAAAGGCTTAGATCTTTGTTTTCTTCTATAGAACGTTCAATTACTGTTCTCAGTATACACAGCATTTACTGTACCCTTGCCTTCTACAAACCCACATTGTTCTTCTCCTATTTCAGGTTGTATTTTCCTCCTAACTCTTTGCATGATAATTCTTAGCAAAATCTTCGTGATGTGACTCATTATACTAATTGTTCGATGCTGATCACATTCCAAGGCTCCTGATTTCTTTGGGATTGCAATAAATACAGATTTACATAATTCATGAGGTATATCTCATCTCTCAGTATCATATATATATATATATATATATATATATATATATATATATATATATATATATATATATATATATATATATATATATATATATATATATATGTTGAGTTGAGTTAAGAACCGACATCACTGCACTCAAGACATTCCCATACGTGCTCGTTCAACAGCCAGCGAAGAGTCATACTACTAATCGTTCCCACCGCTATCTGATTAAAAGTTCTCCTGGTCTTCCCTCTCAGTTTTGAGATTCTTCCAGAGTCCCTGCCGATCCCAATCTCATTCTTTATATATGTTTATATATCTGTATTCAGCAGTCTGTGTCAGGTCTTAGTCAGATATGACTGAGCTACCGTATGACAGTAGACGGTGCTACCTGTTTTCTGTCAGCGACGAATAGTTGGGCGGTGCTTACCAAACCCGACACCCCACAGTGTGCCAACGGCTTCGGGCGGAAGAGCGCAATTGAGAGGGTACAAGCCTTATCCTCTTGCGCGGAAATGCAACCTAAAGAAACAATGTCATGGCAGGGCAGACCAGGCCCTAAGCCTTGGTTGGCAGATGCTCTAGGATCGAAGCTCCGACAGGCGGACACTTAGAACATTGCTCTGCTGATCCGGCAGCTTCTGCAGCTTGTCTTGTTCCAGATGTATTGGTGTTACCATTCCTCTGGAGTGAACTAGGCAGGCCGAGAGAGGGATCATGCTGCATGGGCAACACATGGTCTCTATATTTTGGCCCAGGCTTTGTGCTATGGAGAGGTATAACTCCATCCCTGGTTTTAACCGGTTTCGGAATCAAAGCGAGAAGTAACATTTACGGGTTATAAGTCCTTGTCAATTGGCGTAGACATGGGGCGCCACGGGTTGCCTCTGGCGGTGGGAGACACCTACAGGTAATCACTGATCAGCTATCGCCCGCCTCAAGCTCGGCAGCCCCCCGGCCAATTGGGTGCTGATCCGCCACAGCCTGCCTGCTTAAATGGATGCTTAGGGCTAGGACAAAATCTGAATCGCAGGCTGTTAAACCAATGCACTAGGCACTAATAAAAAGAAAAATAGAAACCTCAAGTACAGCTTGCAACCTGGAACATAAGAACCACGTGTCAAGGATTTTCCACGGACCTGACGAATATTGACGAGGTGAGAAAAACGGTTGTGATTGATGCCGAACTCAATCGTCTTAACATTGATATTGCTGGCCTGCAGGAGACTCGCCTCGCCGAGGAAGGGTCACTCGGGGAAAACAATTACACCTTTCTTTTGAAAGGTTAGAGGGCAGGCAGGAAAAAAGGCAACATGGTGTGGGCCTTGCAGAGAAGAATTCGCTACTGGGAATGATTGAAATTCCAGCTGGAGGTAATGAACGACTATTATCCCTGAGTTTGGCAACCTCGTGTGGTTTTGCCACCATTATCACTGCATAAGCACCGACACTTGCTTCCTCTGATGATGTGAAGGATTCGTTCTATGAGGAGCTAGACTCTGTGTTCCAAAATCCGACTACATTTATATGCTCGATGATTTAAATGCTCGTGTGGGCAAGGACTCGAGTTCATGGCCTGTGTGCCTTGGAAAATACAACATCGGTCGCATGAATGAAAATGGGCAACGGCTGTTGGAGCATTGCACCAGAAATGACCTATGTATTACAAACTCCTAATTTAAAAAAGAAGAGCTGCATAAGGTCACATGGAAACATCCAAGATTGGCATCAGCTGGACTTCATCATCACACAGAGAGAACATCTAAATCAAATATCATTAACTCGATGTTACCACAGTGCTAAACACAGATCTAGCCCCAGGATTATTGTTATTAACACCCACGATCCTGATAAGTGCTTTGAGTTCCAACATCAACTTGAAGACGCTTTCACTGATACATCAGAAATTTGTACAGGAGGTGAAGAGTGGGGGAAACTTAAGGCAACTCTTTATAAAACAGCGGTATGAGTTTACGGCACCGTGGATCATAAGAGGCAGGACTGGTTTGCGGCAAACAGCCAGACATTGCAGCCCTTGATTGATAAAAAGAAGATAACTCTGTTAAGAAACAAGGAAAGAACAACGCGTAAAACTCTCAGTGAGCTGAAGCAAGCTAGGAAGGATGTGCAAAAGGCTGCCAGGCAGTGTGCAAATGACTATTGGATCAAGTTATGCGAGTGCATTCAAAATGCAAGTGATAAGGGAAACACCAGAAGCATGTATAAAGGGATAAATAAAGCCTGTGGTCCAATGATCAAAAGAAGTGCACCATCGAAAACCTTGACTGGAGAAATCATCACTGATAAGAAACAGCAGATAGATAGATGGGTAGAGCACTATTTAGAGCTTTACTCAAGTGAGACCAAACTAGCGGATGATGCCCTCAACGCCACAGAGGCCCTGCCAACACTTGACCACCTGAACACGCTTCCCACCATGACAAAAGTTAAGTGTCTATAAATGAACTTGCATCTGGCAAGGCCCCAGGTAAGGATGGGATTCCAAAAGAGGTTATCAGGAGTGGGCAAGACACACTCACTCTATAGATCCACCAGCTAATAGAGCTATGCTGGCGAGAAGGCCAAGTCCCACAGGATTTCCTAGACTCAAGCATCATAACATTGTACAAGAACAAGGGCGTTCGGAACGACTGTAACAACTATAGGGGTATCTCACTTCTGTGTACTGTTGGGAAAGTATTTTCCAGAATTGTTCTGCGCAGATTTCAAGTCCCGGGAGATCAAGTCTACCCAGAATCACAGTGTGGCTTCCGACACAGCCGGTCTACCATTGATATGACATTCTCATTGCGACAAATGCAAGAAAATGCCGTGAACAGAATCAGCCACTTTGTACTACTGCCTTCATCGATCTCACAAAAGCATTTGATTTGGTCAATCGAGAGGATCAGCTCAAGGCACTAAAGAATATTGGCTGTCCACCAACTCTTCTATCCATTGTGGAATCTTTCCACACAGGCATGAAGGGTATAATCAAGTTTGATGGTGCAACTTCAGAAGAGTTTGAAATCAAGAGTGGAGTTAAGCAAGGTTGTGTACTAGCTCCCACGCTCTTTGGAATATACTTTTCACGTCTACTGAAATATGCCTTTCGTGATCAGGATGGTGGTATATACATTCACTCACGCTCAGATGGCGAACTCTACATTGCTCAGAGCCAAGACCAAAATTAGAAGGGTACTGATCAGAGAGTTGCTTTTTGCAGATAATGCTGCAATTACGACGCACTCTGAGGAAGAATTACAACTTCTACTATCTGCATTCTCCAATGCTTGCTCTGAATTTGGTTTAACAATTAGCAAAAAAGAAGACACAGATTATGTCACAAGGTGCACATGGGGTACCATCAATCTTTATTGGCGACGCTGAACTGGAGATAGTAGACCATTTTACATATCTAGGATCAAAGGTAAATAGCAAATTATCCCTAGATCAGGAAATCAACATCAGGATTGGCAAGGCAGCAACAACAATGAACACGTTAACAAAAAGATTCTGGGAGAACAGGAAGCTCACTGCCAAAACAAACGTCCTTGTCTACCAAGCCTGTGTCCTTAGTACTCTTCTTTATGGCAGTGAGACCTGGACAACTTACACACGCCAAGAGAAACGTTTAAACAGCTTTCATATGCGGTGTCTGCGAAGAATACTTGGTATTAAGTGGCAAGACAAAATCACAAATACTGAAGTATTGGAAAGATCAGGTTGTGTGACGGTGTATTCCATGCTCAGTCTTCGTAGACTTAGATGGATAGGACACGTTAGGAGGATGGATGATGGTAGAATACCAATGGACATCTTTTTTCTTTTGTGAATTACAGATGGGTAAGAGATCTCAGGGTCGGCCTCTACTACGATACGAAGATGTGTGTAAGCGGGACATGGTTGATACAGGCATTGATAAGGCACATTGGGAGCAAGTCGCTGCTGAACGCGATGAATGGAGGGCAAATATCAGAAATGGAATAAATACAAAGGAGAAAATGAATGCAGATAAGTCACACACCGAGCATGCGAGACATAAGATGGTGCAGTATGGTGGAAATGACCATGTGTTCACATGCATCCACTGTGGACGAATTGTCCTTATCAGTCACATTCTCTAACGCTATGGATTTCAGTTATTGTGCCTTTTTGAAGCACAATGTAACAAACTATCGTCTGTCAAGACGGAAATGTGCCAGTGAATCAGCAGTCTGGTAACTTCACCTATTCCATATTCTTCGAAAGCATTAATCATTTCTGTTGTTATGCTGTCTGAACCGGGGGTCTTGCCAGTTTTCACATGGTTAAGAGCATTCTGAACCCCCATCTTCAAAATTGATGGTCCTTCATTATTATTTTGAATCTCATACTTTTATTCTCTGTTATCATCATAAAAGTTTTTCACATCATCTGCCCATACATGTAAAATCTGTTCTTTTTCTATTGTGATTTTTCCATCTTGTGTCTTTAGGCAGCCTGCTGTTTAAGTGTTCTTTAATTAGTAAGCTCCTGAATTCTTTTGTGCATTAGGTTGGTATTGATACTGTTGTGTGTGTGTGTGTGTGTGCGTGCGTGCGTGCGTGCGTGCGTGCGTGCGTGCGTGTGTGTGTGTTTTTTTTCATTTTCTATGCAATTTTTCTCGAGCCATGCTTCTTTTGCCTCCTTACATAATGTTCTGACTTTTCTGGAATTTCTTCATGTTTGGCAGGATTGTTTTTGTTCTGTCTTCTTGTGTCCATTAGTTGTAAAAACGCTTCAGTCATCCATGTCTTACGACCCACCGTCTTTAATTTTGGAATAGTTTTTTCTGCAGCCAAACTGATTGAATTCTTCAAAATTTCCCACTGATCATCCACATCTTGAAATAGGATCTCTAGATCAGACAATATATCCAATTTGTTCTTTAATTCTATGTTAAAATTATCTTGTATTTCTTTGCCATTTTTCAATTTGCACAAATCATATTTAGTGATTCTTGTTGTATACTTGACTTTCTTTAACTTTACCCTCAATGTGCCTGTAATTAATCTGTGATCACTGTAACTGCATTAAGAACCGTTTTTACGACCGTTAACGCATTTTGAAACCTTCTGCTAATCAGGATGTAATCTATCTGGTTTTTAATCCAGCTGTCTGGACTCCTCCATGTCCATAATCTTCTAGGATGCTGTTTAAACCAGATGTTTCCTACAACCATTTCTTGTTCTTTTGCCCATTCTACACATATGTATCCTCTTTCGTTTCGCTCTCCCAAATCATAGTTGCATACGCTGCATCCATCGCTTTGATTTCTTACTTTTGCGTTGAAATCACCCATTATGATATTTATTTCTGATGATTTACATTTCTTCAAAGCAGACTCCGTGTCATAAAATTCCACTATACTTTCTTCACTGCATTCACTTGTCGGTGCATATATTTGAATGGCATTTATTTTAAAAGGTCTTCCGTTGAATTTTGCTAATAGAACCCTGTCTGACACGGCCCAATATCTTTTATCAGAATCTTCCTGCTAACATGTTAAATATTTCCCTGCTAACATGTCAAACATCTCCCTGCTGACATGTAAAACATCTCCCTGCGAACATGTCAAACATCTCCCTGCGAACATGTTAAACATCTCCCTGCGAACATGTTAAACATCTCCCTGCGAACATGTTAAATATCTCTCTGCGAACATGTTAAATATCTCTCTGCTAATATGTCAAACATCTCCCTGCTAACATGTTAAATATCTCTCTGCTAACATGTCAAACATCTCCCTGCTAACATGTTAAATATCTCTCTGCTAACATGTCAAACATCTCCCTGCGAACATGTCAAACATCTCCCTGCGAACATGTTAAATATCTCTCTGTGAACATGTTAAAAACTCTCTGCTAACATGTCAAACATCTCCCTGCGAACATGTCAAACATCTCCCTGCGAACATGTTAAATATCTCCTTGCTAACATGTTAAATATTTCCCTGCTAACATGTTAAACATCTCCCTGCTAACATGTTAAATATCTCTCTGCTAACATGTCAAACATCTCCCTGCTAACATGTTAAATATCTCCCTGCTAACATGTTAAATATCTCTCTGCTAACATGTTAAATATCTCCCTGCTAACATGTCAAACATCTCCCTGCTAACATGTTAAATATCTCCCTGCTAACATGTTAAATATCTCTTTTGCTAACATGTCAAACATCTCCCTGCGAACATGTTAAATATCTCTCTGCGAACATGTTAAACATCTCCCTGCTAACATGGTAAATATGTCGGTGCTAACACGACAACCACCTCCGTGCAAACATATCCACCTCCACGCTAACATGATAACCACCTCCGTGCAAACATTATAGCCACATCCGTGCTAACATGATAACCATCCCCGTGCTAATATGATAACAATCTCCGTGCTAACATAATAACCATCTCCGTGCTAACATGATAACCATCTCCTTGCTAACATTATAACCATCTCCGTGCTAACATGATAACCATCTCCATGTTAACATGATAACCATCTCCATGCTAACATGATAACCATCTCCATGTTAACATAATAACCATCTCCGTGCTAACATAGTAATCATCTCCGTGCTAACATTATAATCATCTCCATGCTAACATAGTAATCATCTCCGTGCTAACATTATAACCATCTCCGTGCTAACATAGTAATCATCTCCGTGCTAACATTATAACCATCTCCGTGCTAACATTATAACCATCTCTTTGCTAACATTATAACCATCTCCGTGCTAACATTATAACCATCTCCGTGCTAACATTATAATCATCTCCGTGCTAACATTATAACCATCTCCGCTGCTAACATTATAACCATCTTGTCAGAGTCTCACATGGAGTCGGTAGAAACATAAAGATAGAAGGGAATTAGATAAGGGGCATAACCCCAATACAAGGGAGACACACTCGAATGCTCGAACAATCGAGAGCCTTCGAGAAGCATAGGTCAGTTCGTCTACAGCTCCGTGGACACGCTGACCGCGTGACAGGACCTGTTCCACGAGAAGCTCGAGGAGAGTTACAGCCCGTGTCCGATCGAGACACGTTAGAGGGCAGACGCCGGACTGGACATCGAACAAGCAACAGGGCTTAACTTAAGGGGGACGTGTTAGATTGAACACAAGTGTATTTAGGAGTGTTACTCACTAGATAGATAGATGATAGAGTTTGTTGTAATGCTCATGTATGATTGCTTTATGATTGCTTTGTTATAAACTCCTGTGATATGCAACTCGAACGTAGCTGGCTGCGAAAACCATTCTTCGCCAGCTTACTGTAAATAAATGATATCAGATAGTATCAGAACGGAGTTTTTTGCCTGTATGAACCCAGGTTTCATTCCCCTAGGTATCTAGGACGGTGACAGGCTATTTGGGGGCTCGTCCGGGAACTGACCTATGCTTCTCGAAGGCTCTCGATTGTTCGAGCATTCGAGTGTGTCTCCCTTGTATTGGGGTTATGCCCCTTATCTAATTCCCTTCTATCTTTATGTTTCTACCGACTCCATGTGAGACTCTGACACATCTCCGTGCTAACATAGTAACCATCTCCGTGCTAACATTATAACCATCTCCGTGCTAACATAGTAATCATCTCCATGCTAACATAGTAATCATCTCCGTGCTAACATTATAACCATCTCCGTGCTTGTCACGAATTTGCAGCCTTTACTTCCCAGAACAATTTTCGGTTCACTTTTGATGGGCCATGGAGAGGATCAACAGACGAACAAAACTGTTTTCTCTATATTCAAGGCTATACTGTCTTGACGTAAGCTTGCAAAACCTGCAAGTAAACAAACCACCAGGAATGTCTTTCTATTTGGGAAGTTAATTTGACACCAGTACCGGTCACCCCCAGAGGTTATCAATCCAGCCAGACTGGAGGGCAGACTCAGAGGACTGAATAGTAATTAAAACCAACCAGGCATGACGCAAGCAAACCTGGTTTACCAACAGAGTTGTAAACTGGCTGTTGACCATGAGAACCTAATTGTTCCCTTGACATGACACCTGATAAGCATAGCTAGGAAATCGCCCAACCGCGATGGCTGACCTCCATCTGGTAGAGACTAGAGGTGCAAGGTGTGAAATCACTGATAAGACTCAGGGGGCTAATAATTGTCAGACCCACAGGTGTGAAGGCTAGTGTGCATGCAGAAAGAATTTTTATGACTGAACAGACTTGGAGATAATTGCAATTAACGTCAGGGGGAGATAAGAAGAATTTATGAATGGAATTCCTGGGAGATAAGTGTCTACTGCTAGGCTAGGTATAAAAACCCACGATAGACCTGTTCCCTTTAGATTAAGTCTGACTTCAGAACAGGTAGGCAGCCAGCTCAATGTTTGTAGTCATATGTATGATTCTTATGTTGCTAGATTTCACTAGGAGAATTATTTCTTAGTAACTAGTCAGTCTATATCTGACATAGGTTATTTCAATAAATATCATTGTCTAAGTATACTTTTAGGTGTCTTGGTAGATGCTTGTCATTTCTTTGTACACTATCCTAGTTGCCTTTTGGTGTGTGCATTTGTTGTACAGAATATAGTCAACTGACTATTTCTTTAATTCTTACCACAGCAGTAACTAAGTGGTGATTAAACCGGGCAGATCAGCAAATATGGCTGGTCTGTGTGGTCACTTCAATTAGACTTGTTGTATATCTCATTTTGTAGCTATACAATATTAGTACTCATTAATAATGCCTGATGCTATTATGTTGAGTATCATTAGATGTCCATCTTGAAGTAATATAATGTTTACGGATATGTTGGATGTATGTATGTGTAATTTCATATGAATATACGATGCTAGGAATATGCTTCGTACATATTCTTTTTGTGTATATACGTCTCATTTCGTATACATACAAACTAACTAGTGCATTATGCTATGATGTTAAAGTATCATAATATGTCTAGTTTAATCAATATGTTTATGTGTATTGGATGTTTGATATATTGATTTGTCATATGCAAACCTACCAATATGAAGTGTTATGCTATTGTCTGCGCATTGGCACATTGGCCAACGATTGTGTTGGAAGCAGAGGTGTAATGGTACAGACATTACCCACAATTGGTATAGGGTATATGGTGCTAAACTTTCTCAGTGTATTGTGGGCGTGCGTTCACGGTAATGCATGGGAACCTGGCACAGCTACTGGTCACGGCTTGTAAGCCCGGATGACCCGGCATTATTATAATACCATTACCGATCCTGTGAGCTGCTAAACCAACTTTGGACGGAGCGGCTGTACGACACAGAATTTCTGTATTAGCGACATGGACATGGGGCGGCAGAAATGTAATCATTACAGGCGTGTGAGACAATTGAAAAGCCCGTCCCAGACTAAAGACAGTAGGGAGAAGGAGGATGGTGAACGCAGTAGAGCTGGAAGATAAACTTGGCCAGACTGGTCATTGTATATGTTTGTGTTATGATATGTTTTAATTAGGATTGCGCTGATGTAGAATTAGATATAACACATTCTCGACTTTCTTTCAAGCTCTCACAAGGAGCACCTATGTTACAGATCTCAAGAACGAGTGAAGACTAGGTAGAGCTAGGACTGGCATGAGTCAGAATACCGGCAAGCTGTTCTTTTGTTGAGTCTACTGGAGAGTGGGGATCTGGACCACAGTTCCAGATAGATCAAGTAACAAGTAAGGTTACGTAATGTTTCTCATCACAATATGTTATATGATTTCATCATCCCCATATTGAAAACCATCAGATGTCTATGATTAGTAAATAAATGTTGTAGTATTGTAACTCATAGTTCTGTCATTATATTTTTTCCAATTGTGCATACGTGTTGTTGTGTACATTGGTGGGGGTTCACTTACACACCAAGGAAAGGAGCAGTCAGGGAGAAAAACCTGTACTAGGATAGTTGTCCTTAAACTTTAATTCAGACGTAAAAATCTATCCTAGCTAACCTTCTCTTCCCTATTCCTTGGCGAATATTCAGCACAGTTCATTTCAATTTTTGTAACGAGCCACTTGGAGCTGTACGTTGGATATTCAGGGCTTAATCTGTAGTTCAGCCATATAGGTTTTGTCCCTAGTCAGTTTCTGACTATTTGGGGTTGCTCGCCAGTGGATAATACTTTCATCTAGCCGGTGGGGCACCCCGACTTCTGACAGTGCTAACATAGTAATCATCTCCATGCTAACATAGTAACCATCTCCGTTCTAACATTATAACCATCTCCGTGCTAACATAGTAATCATCTCCGTGCTAACATTATAACCATCTCCGTGCTAACATAGTAATCATCTCCGTGCTAACATAGTAATCATCTCCGTGCTAACATAGTAATCATCTCCGTGCTAACATAGTAATCATCTCCGTGCTAACATAGTAATCATCTCCGTGCTAACATAGTAATCATCTCCGTGCTAACATAGTAATCATCTCCGTGCTAACATAGTAATCATCTCCGTGCTAACATTATAACCATCTCCGTGCTAACATAGTAATAATCTCCGTGCTAACATTATAACCATCTCCGTGCTAACATAGTAATCATCTCCGTGCTAACATAGTAATCATCTCCGTGCTAACATAGTAATCATCTCCGTGCTAACATAGTAATCATCTCCGTGCTAACATAGTAATCATCTCCGTGCTAACATAGTAATCATCTCCGTGCTAACATAGTAATCATCTCCGTGCTAACATTATAACCATCTCCGTGCTAACATAGTAATCATCTCCGTGCTAACATAGTAATCATCTCCGTGCTAACATAGTAATCATCTCCGTGCTAACATAGTAACCATCTCCATGCTAACATAGTAATCATCTCCGTTCTAACATTATAACCATATCCGTGCTAACATAGTAATCATCTCCGTGCTAACATTATAACCATCTCCGTGCTAACATAGTAATCATCTCCGTGCTAACATAGTAATCATCTCCGTGCTAACATTATAACCATCTCCGTGCTAACATAGTAATCATCTCTGTGCTATCATAATAACCATCTCCGTGCTAACATTATAACCATCTCCGTGATAACATAGTAATCATCTCCGTGCTAACATAATAATCATCTCCGTGCTAACATAGTAATCATCTCCGTGCTAACATAGTAATCATCTCCGTGCTAACATTATAACCATCTCCGTGCTAACATAGTAATCATCTCCGTGCTAACATAGTAATCATCTCCGTGCTAACATAGTAATCATCTCCGTGCTAACATAGTAACCATCTCCGTGCTAACATAGTAATCATCTCCGTGCTAACATTATAACCATCTCCGTGCTAACATAGTAATCATCTCTGTGCTATCATAATAACCATCTCCGTGCTAATATTATAACCATCTCCATGCTAACATAGTAATAATCTCCGTGCTAACATAGTAATTTTCTCCGTGCTAATATGATAACCATCTCCGTGCTAACATGATAACCACCTCCGTACTGTACCAGTATCCCTGGGACTTAGACAGGTAGGGTACACTTCTAGATCCCAGTCCTGCCCTGACCAGCTCACAAGGATTATCCGTCTTACAAGGCCCCCAAAAAGTCAGGACTCCACCTGTCCTTCCCTTCCCACCTATGGACACCCACCCACAGAGGGCTCGGACTAGACAACAGTCGTACTCTCACATAAAGGCATGGTAACAAAGCAAAAGGTTTATTTACAATATAATCTAGATCTGAAGGCTGAAAAGCCGGGAAGACAGTAAGGCTATATACATAGCTCGGATGATCGAGGAAAGAAGAGCTAGAGATGATCCACTATTCATCAGGCTGCATATGATATCTATTCTGTGCGACAGTCCAGTCGTTGCAGAGCACTCACCCGGATAACTCCAAGTACAGCAGCCTTCGAAGATGTAGCCCCTTCCAGTGTTCTCAAAGTCCCAGGTGATTACCAAAGTCAAATGGACATTCTAATGTCCAACAACAGAATGCCCTCACTGCAAAGTTCAGTGATGCCGTCACCTCGTGACGCAATCAACACCACAGAGTTCTCACAAGCTGGCCTATAGGGCGACCTTAGGGATCTAGGCGTCCCCTAGGATGGTCTGAACTGCAGCACAAACACTGGAGCGTGGTAGTTCCTCACAATCACTAAAGTCAAGTAGACCCGGCTGGGTCTGGAAAAATCTCACACATTCCATCGCCATACAGTAATAGCAAATAGTCAATTAGGCGATACTCAACCTGAGTAATGTAACATAAGTCATTCAAGAAGTCTTCACTTCGGCAATAGAGTCTGTTGCCATCTTGGGAAATCGTATAAGACTCATAGGATCAAAATCAACTAGACGAATGGTTGTGGATCACATCTGGATCGGTCAACTCAATTTTCGTCGGACTCTCAACTGCTGCATCCGATAGTACGGGCAGTTATGTCTCAATATTTTCACTCTTGTGCTCAGATAGTTGAATACCTTCTTGGAGTGCTCCCAGTATAGAAACACTCTAAGTCAGATGTAGTTTCACTGGAAATAGCGGTTTTATATTCTTCTATCAAAATATCATTTGGTGAGCACCATCTGAAAGGCAAATCCTGAAAGGAGAGTAGGTCGGTGAGAGCATTCGGCTACAACTGTGACATACATGCACATAAATATCATCTCATGCAATCATAAAATATATCCCCTGTCAATACGGGATATTGGATCTTTTCTCTCACCAAGAAGATCAGGCATGCAGGTGCATCAGTTGTCAGATAGCCATACGAATAGCTCGTCTGGGAAAGCAAGGTTTCAGCAAGTGCAGGTGTTGTCCGTCTGATGCTTGTCATCGGATCATGTAACTTTGTGCTATCCCTCTCCTTCATCCATCATCAACCTTAATATACATCTAAATCTCATTTAAATGTAGTGGTTTCTCTCAAACAGAGGTGTCCGTCCAGACAGTTCCTCTACATCATCGTAACTAAATAATTAATGAATTAACTAAACCAATAATCAATTAATTAATTAATAATCAATCAATTTATCAACAAACAAGCAATAGCTTCTCTTCTGGGATCTCTGTCCCTGATAGTAGAGAACTTCTCTCTGTTAACCCCCTCTTTATGAAAGAAGAGTATTAGTCCATGTCTAATGTAGTTCCATCACATGCAGCTGGTGTAACTCCAATTCCCCGTTCCCTTACCCCAGATCAGCAGTGGGCAAAGTCTGAACGGTTTAAATGGCTGATTAGGCCACCCAGCTCCCTTTTAGAATGACCTCTAGCAACTCATCCCTCATTCCTGACATTTCTCTTAGAATGACCACTAGCAACTATCCCCTCATTCCTGACATTTCTCTTAAGTGTATAACAGCCTTCCTCTTTATCACCCTACCCCCTAGTATATCGACTAACATCGACTAACAGGATATAGTTTAGAGAGAGGTGTAGAGTAATTTATAGAACGTTCCACTCGACTTCTCGTCGACGGTACACACGTTAAAGCACTCGAATGCGACGCGCCGTATCACCATACGTCGTGCTTCCGAACTCGCGAGTAATATCTTCACCACGATCACACATGAAATAAATCATTATCACGATCACTGTAAATACCTAGCATTACATTTCTAGAAAATAACACATCAATATATTCACATAGTAAACAGTTAACTGCACTTCCCTGTTGGAATAGAACAACACCACACTTCCTTGAAATATCACAGCACCATTACACAGAGAATGTAGCACACCACTAGCTACGTAATCAATAAACATGTAAATCACCTGACATGTTATTCGTAAGCTTACTCTATTTAACATCAAAGGAAACACACTCAAAACTAGCAGTGATTTTATCACAGTAATTCTACCAAAAAGGACACTCAGAACTAGCAGTGTTTTTACCACAGTAGTTCTTCCTCTATCACTAATAATTGTAGATTCTAACAGCACACAAATAGTATTCTATGTAGAAATACATTTGCCTTTGCAAAGGACTCTGTTATAGATCTAAATCTACACACTATAGTTAAGCATTACAGTTAACTCGGAGAAAAATCAACACACTACGGTGGCCTAGATTTTTCGCCCGTCGCGATCGATAAAAGTATTTAATATTCATGATGTAAGTTCGGCGAACACAGCACGATGACCATACGCGTAATACGGCTCAGTACAAACAGAGACTATGTAAAATTTCATTTACCTTGGAGTGAGAGTCACCACAGAATTCAGTCATCTCATTGTCGGGCGCTGGCGAGCTCCTTGTAGACAATGGACAGAGCTCTGCGACAGCACTGGTTGATAGCAGGGTGGCGACTGACTTAAAACATGGCCAGCCCACTGAGCTGAACGGGACTCTAGAAACTCGAGAAGTCTGCTGTACACAGAGAAACCCATTTTTCTCCGAGACCACGAAAAACTCCTGTTGAGTGAGGTCTCATGGGGTTGAGTGCATGCCGCCAACTCAACCGATCATTCACACGACTGTTCGAGTAAACTCTCGACCGGACAACCTAGCCGGATTCCCCCGACTTATAAATAGTCTGGGAGGGAAAAAATTCTACCAAGACCGGCGTGATGGGAATCCCCTACTGAGAATACATGCGAATCGGGGTCAACCTGCAGCACGTACTGACATGATAACAATCTCCGTGCTAACATGGATAATATGGTGTGGTGAAGGAGTATAGTATAACTTTGGGTGTCTAATTGGTGTCTGTGTACACCCTAGACGCAGTCATTTGGAGGTGACAGGTTAGAATCCTAGTCGGAAACCGTGTGGTTGTGTAGCATATAACTGTGTCTATCTGGTGTCGAAGTACACCCTAGGCGCTGTCATTTGGAGGTGATAGGTTCGTATCCAGGTTGATAACTATATGGTACTTCCAGTCTTTATCTACCCGGGGTGGTCGGCGCTGTGTGGCGGAAATATCCATCATGTTTGTGTTAATTAGTTGTGATGGCGACACCTGGTGAGAGTGTTATTTATTAACTTGACATTAGTGTAATGTTTAGGGATGTATGAGTATGGCGTTATGTGGATCCGATCACCAGAACCTATATAGTTTTTTCCCATTTTATATCTAATAATAAGTGGTGGGACACGTGAAAAAATGTTTCATAAGCGGGAACATCTTCATACCCAGGGAGATGACCATGTCTGCTCCTATTTCTTCCACCTGGAAAGTTTTTTTGATATCATACGTCGTGAAATCATGTGTATGGGTGACGTTACAGACTAGCACCACTAGCATATTATTTGAGAATCCGATCCTCCTAGTTGTTTCCCTTGTTGTGTCTATTGATCTCTAGGCACATCCTATATAGTTAGAAACTATTGTTTATTGGTCCTTGCTGTGGGGTGTTTTTATTTTGTAATTTACTTTTTCTGAATAGACCACCGTGTGGCGATCATGTTTACACTCTGTTGCATTGCATCAACGGCCTTCCACACATCAACAGGCGATGCAGTAGAAATGCATTATTAATAATTGGTGAATAGGGGGAACACAGGTCAGTGTAAACAATGCGATTCCAACACATGACCAACATAACTACAACCAATGAGAGTTAAATTACCGACTCGTGTAGGATATAAACATAACTACAACCAATGATAGTTACATTACCGACTCGTGTAGGATATAAACATAACTACAACCAATGATAGTTACATTACCGACTCTTGTTGGATATAAACATAACTACAACCAATGATAGTTACATTACCAACTCGTGTAGGATATAAACATAACTACAACCAATGATAGTTACATTACCGACTTGTGTAGGATATAAACATAACTACAACCAATGATAGTTACATTACCGACTCGTGTAGGATATAAACATAACTACAACCAATGATAGTTACATTACCGACTCGTGTAGGATATAAACAATCGATAACTGTCCTAGTACCATATGTCACGCGCATGCAATGTTGATGCAACTATGGTCATTGGTGTATTACATTCCTTTTCACCGGACAATAGTCGTTTCCTCTAGTTGAGATGTCTTGTTCTCGCTATGCTTACTTTGAGGACAATTCACAGAAACAATCGTACTTTATAAATAGATCGACCAGAGCAAGCATAGTGTCTGGTTGTCAGTCTGTACTGTTACAGAGCAAGCATAGTGTCTGGTTGTCAGTCTGTACTGTTACAGAGCAAGCATAGTGTCTGGTTGTCAGTCTGTACTGTTACAGAGCAAGCATAGTGTCTGGTTGTCAGTCTGTACTGTTACAGAGCAAGCATAGTGTCTGGTTGTCAGTCTGTACTGTTACAGAGCAAGCATAGTGTCTGGTTGTCAGTCTGTACTGTTACAGAGCAAGCATAGTGTCTGGTTGTCAGTCTGTACTGTTACAGAGCAAGCATAGTGTCTGGTTGTCAGTCTGTACTGTTACAGAGCAAGCATAGTGTCTGGTTGTCAGTCTGTACTGTTACAAGATGAAAACGTGCTCCTGTGGACTGAATGGTCCGATGTGCAACGAGGATGATCTGTCGACTAACTAACTAACTAACTAACTAACAGAGCAAGCATAGTGTCTGGTTGTCAGTCTGTACTGTTACAAGATGAAAACGTGCTCCTGCTGCTGCTATTGCTAGTACTATCACTTCTTCCTATGGTATATCACAACTACTAAAGCTATTGCCTTTGTGAAACTTTTATCTGATGTCTTTTTAATCAACTATGAAGGAAAACACTTTATTGTGTTATATCATGGTTGTTACCATGTTTACAGCTTTAAGGATGTTTTAACCCTCTCGTTTCTGTGGTGAAGAGCTAATAATAACGCTTATATCTGTTGTTCTCAATCAGAGGATGAAACAGTTATTGCCTTGTAATGTGATATTGACTCTAGAAGAAAATGTTACAGAGGATGACAACAGTACAGAAGTAAATACCAAAAGTATATTCTGGAAATCCACTTTTCACTGAACTATCATTGGAACTATCACTGATAGGCTGCAGTGTTACTGTTCTTCGTTTCTCTTATACCACTGGCAACACATGTTGTTGTTGTTATTGTTGTCTTATTGTTGTTGAGGTGCCTGTTGTTAGTAGTCCAGTGCCATTCTAAGTAACGTGTACGTGGTGTGTATTTAATAGAACCTGTACTTTTGTATGACTGTGAAGCGTGGAAAATGAGCAGACAAGCTGAAAAACATCTGCTGGCTGTGGAAATTTAGTTTGTGAGGAAAATACAAATACTATAGAGAGAAAGAAAAACCAATGACAATGTCCTACAAGAAACAAATGAAAACCGTGTCTACAACATACTTTTCCACTGTTAATATTTAAATTTGAGTGACAGGTGTATTTTGTAAAGTGCGAAATTGGAAATATGTCATTAGAAATCATTAGATGCAAGGGAAAATACTCCAAGTTGTTTAGTCATTCAAGTGATTCTCTAAATGCATATTTCTTAAACATTTATCACAGTGTTATTTAAACTACCCGCAAGGTACTATAGGTATCTTCATATATACAAAAGCTATGAAAACATATTTTGTAGACTGAAATTGATGAACACCTACAACAGGCACTGACAGTTGTAAAATCACCAGAGTGCCTATGGGAGACACGAACGCAAATGTTGAAAAGAACTAAATATAAGCAGACAGTTTGGCAACCTGGTATGGGAAACATAAACAATAGAGGCATTAATTTGATACAGTTGTTTAAAAAAAAAAAAAAAAGCTCCCGCGGCAAATGTTGTTAGGTCTAGATGCTCATTATACTAGTAGCATACTATTTGCAAATCACTTTATTTATACATGACAATGTAACTATTGTATAAGTGTAACCTATCAAACATAAATAAAAAGGTTTCAAAGAAATAATACAAAGACTATGTTTTCATTGCAACATGCAATATGCGGCTCCTAGAGTGTACTTCGACACCAACTGCCCACTGTTACATCCTCTACCCCTTCTCATTTATTAAGCATAACGTTAGGTTGATTAATAATACCAGTCATCGGCATCATAACTAATCAACAAAAACATAATCAATATTTCTACCACCCAACCACCTAACCTTTTAGTAATTATAACCTTACTTTAATTTGAAGATCTGTAACCTGATGATAAAATTACTACCCACCATCTTTGATTTTAATTTGTTTTTCAATTTTAAGGCAGTTAAGACAACCAGAAGTAGGTATCGAACTTAACCCACGAATGTATTTTACAAAATCGGCTACTGATCCAAAATCAGGAGCCAATTTGTTACGTCAGCGATTAATGTATATAGACAAAGAAGGAGGGCCTTCAGGAGCGGCTCCTGAAATAATGCCCCAAAACAACCTTCCATACTGGTGGGTCATCTGTGCAACATTCGTTGAGTCGTAGATCTCGACAATTGTGGTTTGAGTCTGTTAAATTCCCACAGTTCCACCTCCCATCTAGATGCCCGCTTGTTTTTTTGCATTTCCATTCATACATCCGTCAGTCTGTCTATCAGTCTGACCCTCTGCCTACCAATCTAGTTTTATCTGTCTGTCACCTTTATTTGTGTAGGCTTGACTGCATATATTTAACCGGTGAAATTCTCTCCTTTCCCTTCCTCTTTCCCGTTCTCTCTCTCTATCTCTCCCTCTAACTCCCTTCCTCACTCTCTCCCTTCTCTTTGTCGATCACTCTGTCCATCTCTCGCCCCTCTTTTTCTCCCTCCCTCTCTTTTACTTTCCATCTGCCTCCCTCCATATCTCGACGATCTTAACACCCACGTGATATTGTATTGTTGTGTACTAGGGACATGTGAAGTGATGACCTTTGACTGCCTGATAGCCCACTGGTACTTGCTCAGTCTCCTCATCTTCATGGTGTACCGCGTCATCAAGATGATGTACAACATGATCGTCCGAGTCTTGACTTCCTGACTGCAGCATTCGACTTCTGACAACCACAGACGGTCAAGCAGCCACCACAGACAATAAATTGGCAAATGTACACATTGATTACACGACCAGAAACAGTCACCTTTAATGCGCGGCCACTAACTTAGCCACTACAGATAGTACATTTAGCGGCTGCGGACAATTGCTGTTGGTTGTAGTAAGTATAAGAGTCTGTAGCGGTTACACCCAGTATAATCAGTGCTACATAAACCACATAGTTTCAACGCGACACTCCAATTCCGGATGTTACATCGGCGGGGCCATGCATTCACCATTTGCCGTTTAGTTTTGGGGGAGGGACCGTGGTGGTTTGGAAAGTCAGTCATGAAATGCATTTCGATTTAAACTTATTTTTCTATTCAATATGTGAAAAGTAAAATACTTTTATATAATGTTTATTTCTTTACCAAACACCATGTTACATTCTTCACTAGCATTTTGTTCCTGTCTTCAAATTGCGTTATTTTGAATTTGTTATTGTATTCTTCACAATTTATGACACACGATTTCAATTGCCTGTGTCTCCCCCGATGTGTCTCCACCTTGCCGTGGTGGGGGAGCTTGCGTGTCCCATCGACCCCATGTGCTTGCCGATGGGTGAAAACTACATATCGGACGGCTCGTGGGATAGGGACCAGACTAAGAGAGACACAACCTGCTGCTCTGCAGGTAAGACTGAGGATAGCAGTCAAAATCAGGCAAACGATCCCTAAATCTCAGTCCGGACATAACCTCTAAGGCTCCCATCCGAGGTGTATGGCTGAACGTCTCTAAGCCATAAACTCTAGGAAGTGAGAGCCTGGCCGACACAAACCTACATCACAATTGTGATGATGTGCTGAGAACGCTACATGCTCGGCGCAGATTCGTTCGATGGCTCTTAGCTGGGGGATATGAGGTATCCCCGGATGAAAAGGCCTGACCGTTACTCGCCCACAGACGCACGGAGGTAAGGTGGAGCACATGTAGCCTACCTCGTGAGCGAGTACAAAAAGGTGGAAAAACACCTCGGTCGCATGTCTCGCAGACGTCCGATAGTCTGTAACCACACTCATGGAGTGAGTGTAGTCAAAGGTGGAAAATTGTCTTGTTGACACGAAATGGAACGCCTGTCTTGCGATTCCATTACGTGGCAGCCCGAAGCGAAAGCTTGCTGTGTGGAAGCCGAAACAAGAGTCTCGAAACCCGAGGAAGGCTAACCTCATTAAAAAATGCCCGCCGGAAGCCGGAAGTGTCGTCCTACGGGTGGCAAACTAAAAATTGACACTACGCAATTACGTCCGAGTGAAATGTCTCGTCCGAATGTCTCTCGTGCTAGGAACAGCTCTGACTACCTAGTTTCCGAATGCCGCTCTTGTTCGGAACAGCTCTGACTAGGTAGTTTTCCGAATGTCTGTCGTGCCTGGAACAGCTCTGACGGGCAAAACGACAAGCACATGTCCGAAAACTCGCTGAGTGGATACCGTATGCAAACCTGTCTGGTTTGTGCGGGAATGGCCAGGGGCAAACGAAATGACCAATATATTGAAGTGAGGATTTAAAGCAGCCATGAGCAGGACGTGACGATTTCCCTCGGTGAGCCCAGATCCAGGGCGTTATGTGTCGGCCCTGCAACTATGGAAGCAACCTTGGATGGCGGAAAATGCTATGGACTGTCCCTGCCTTCCTTTGAGGGATGACCGTTGTCTTCGACCGTTCTAACTTGGCCAGCATGGTTGTAGATGGCACCACAAAGGTGAGAGTCTCCCAGGAATGCTACCTGGTCAAAAAAGCACGCTAAAGTCGATGTGTTGGCCTACGGGTTTCGGCCCAAGGGCGCATAACAGACACATCGCAATCACATCTGAAAAAACACTCCGGATGAACGAAAAGAAGAAGAAGAAGAATTGCCTGTGTTATTTCAATGTTTGTAATAATATTCCAATATTTGTGTGATTTACTTTCTTCAGTTTTCTGTTTGTCAGATTTATGAATAAAGGCATCCAATGTGTATTCCAACAGACAAGGGAATGTCCGTGTAATTTCCGTCTGTCTTCCTGTCTGACTACTTCTATCCTATATCCCTGTGCGGGGGGTCGCGGTTCACCACGACTCTGTTGACCATTGTCTATCACTCTCTGTCTACAGCTCTACGGACGTACATATGCACGCGCACACACACACACAGACAGACATATGTATTCCCCTGCCCCTGCTTGCCCGCACTCTGGCGCGGTAAAGTTTGTCTGAGGCTCTCTAGCCTGGATTATATGTATAACAATTTTATATTAACTATTTATATGCAAGCATGAGACAAACAGATACACGCTTATGACTGCATGGATGCAATAAATAAAACAAACAGATACACGTCTATGACTTCATGGACACAATGAATGAAACAGTTACCCTTCTATGACTTCATGGACAATGAATTAAACACAGCTACACAGCTTTGACTTCATGGATGCAATAAATAAAACAAAGAGTAACAGTTACACGTCTATGACTTCATGGGTGCAATAAATACAACAAACAGTTACACGTCTATGACTTCATGGGTGCAATAAATAAAACAAACAGTTACACGTCTATGACTTCATGGGTGCAATAAATACAACAAACAGTTACACGTCTATGACTTCATGGATGCAATAAATACAACAAACAGTTACACGTCTATGATTTCATGGGTGCAATAAATAAAACAAACAGTTACACGTCTATGACTTCATGGGTGCAATAAATACAACAAACAGTTACACGTCTATGACTTCATGGGTGCAATAAATACAACAAACAGTTACACGTCTATGACTTCATGGATGCAATAAATGAAACAAAGAGTAACAGTTACACGTCTATGACTTCATGGACGCAATAAATGAAACAAACAGGTGCATGCCTATGACTTCATGCACGCACTAGGTTGTTTGTAAGTTAATTTCTTCGTCAATGTTAGTGTTTTGTTTGTTTGGTAAGTTCATTTCTTCATCGTCAGTGTTTGCAAGTTAATTCATGTCTTGGCCAGTTTATACGTTCATTGTTTCGTCATTGCTAGTTTGTAGTTGTTTGTAAGTTAATTTCTTCGTAAATGTTAGTTTTATAGTTGTTGTTTTTTATTTGGGTGTGTGGTAAGTTCGCTACTTCGGCAATGTTAGTTGTGTAGTTTTCGTCAGTTCATGTCTTCATCTTCATTAGTTTTTGAAAGTTAATATCTTTATCATTTGTTTTGGAAAGTTCATGTCTTCATCGACAGTGTTTGCAAGTTCATTCATGTTTTCGTCAGTTTGTAAGTTCATGTCTTCGTCATTGTTCAGTTTTTGTAACTTTCAAATTTCACATCGTCAAAATACTGCAACATCCCCTTTTCATACTTTTGTCAAGACTACCACTTAAAGATCTGCTATATATCTGCTGTACTTTGACAACCCATAGTGAAATTAGGAAGGTGAAGGGCAGCAGGTTAAAAAGAGGAAAGTCGTGGATGGGTCAAGCCGAAGATATTCTTCAACAGGTGTGTTCACTGGAGGACTTAGAACCTGGCGAGGAGTGGGTACAAGTGCCAACAGATTTCTGTACGTCCTTTTCAGTTTGCATCCAACTAGATAGAAAATGCAGACAAGAAAATCCGGCTGCTGTGGAGGCTGAAGTACAAGCATTGATTTTCGAGAATTCGTTAGACGGTCATGCTGTCATCTACACAGATGGGTCGGTCGTCCGACATGTGAGAAGCTCATGGGCCTTTACGGCGCGGGCCAGAGGAAGAATTGTGAAGGAGGACTCTGGTGCTTTTGTTGAGACCACAAGTAGCCTGACTATGGAAGTTATGGCAGTAAGTAAAGCAATATCATGGCTCGAGACACAGACATTCAATAGGGCATGTTTCCTTAGCGACCCAATGAGCATGCTCAAGAAGATAGAGATGGGGTGGATCCGAAGAGAGTGGTTGCTGTCTCTGAAGCGGTCTCGTCTGGCAAAGATTAGTTTCATATTCGTGCCAGGGCATGCGGGAGTACAAGGAAATGAGCGGGCTGACAAGCTCGCAGGTGAGGCTACTGTGGAGGGCGGACGCGCCATGGACCAGGCTGACATTCTGAATGCTCTACGAGAAGTAAGACTTTTGCGTGAACCAAGTGATGACTGTGAACTACAACCATGGCCAGACTGCGAGAACAGCAAATTAAAAGAGGGGTGGCCAAACAAGAACACTACGCAGGAAGCCAAAGAAGATTGATAAACCAACACAGAACTGGTGTCGTTAGCCGCTACACGCTGCGGGATTTGCTGAGGAGAGGATCCGAGCACTTATGGACTGAATGGTTCGATGTGCAATGAGGATGATCTGTCGACTAACTAACTTTGACAACCGAATCAACATGACCTGTCACAACTTATCCACTTGGTCTCACAATTTGTCCACTTGTTCAGTTTTGGTAAGGTCATGTATTCGTCGTGACATTTGTTCATAATTTTTCAGCTTAATTGTAGGTTCATGTCATCTTTGAGTGAACTAAAAAGACAGGTAAATTCATACAAGAGACAACATTGCAGTTATAGACATATTTCAAGCGAACGAAAGGAGGAGGATGTCCTGATCAGTCAGTCTAGAATGTGATATCCTGTTTTCCTGCTCAATGCACTACTGTGTAGACTGATCTTGGGTTCTGGGGTCTGTTTATGATTGAGGTCAACTCACTGTTGATTCCCAGTATTAACCGGGGTTATTCATGTAGTTGTACTTGGAGTGTTTCTGCTGGATATGCCATTATAAGACAATGCAATGTAGCAAATAAAGTTCCAGTTTACTGTAACTTTTTTGTTTTGTAACTGTTCATATGAATTCATTGGGTCTCGTGCATTTCCACACTGCAATCTATTAAAAGGAAACAGAAACAATACACTGATTCCCTGTACAAGAACTTGAGTTTCTTCTATCTATTCCTTTTCTTTTCTTGTTAACTGGGAAGATAGGAAGAGATTCCCTTTGTCTTCTGTTTCATTCTCCAGCCATGGGCAGTCACCGTCGCACTATACCTTGTCTCTGATTGTACTAACAGGGGAAGGAAGTTTCTTCCTCTATTATTTCCCCTTTCTCTCCTACGTGGTTGCAGGATGGCGAGTCTGCCAGGTACCTGATAAATTCTAGATTGCCCTGTGGGAGACTGTTCCAGTCCTTAATGATTGTTTTAGGTGGTAGGTCCATGTTTGTGCCATTTACCTCATAGTAGTGTTGGAGGATCCTGGACTGTGACACTGACTAGGCTCAGGTTTGTCTCCATCGTCCCTGAGAAGAGCACCTGTGCCAAGCCAGGCACAGGTAAACTCTAGCCATGTCATAATCTCAAGTCGTCGTATTCAGTAGTGAATTTGTTTTTTTTGGAAGAACCAGTTTCTCCTCAGGTAGATGCCCATGTCTGAGCTCACCGGTACAAAAGGTATATGTAGATACCTCAACGAATGAAGGCACCAGGCTTTGTTCAATAAACTGCAATCATTGTTGAACATTTTATGAGGTGAAGGAGAGCTTACACTCAGGAAATAAATGACCGTAGACCCCGAGGTAGACCAAGAAGACGGCGGAGAGATAATACATGTACAGACCTACAAGCACTTGGAATCAACGACTGGCAAGAGAAGGTCCACCAGAGAGACGAATGGAGACGGATTGTATCTGCAGCAAAGAACCTCAATGGCTCGGAACGCTGAAGAAGAAGAAGAAGAAGAAGAAGAAGAAGAAGAAGAAGAAGAAGAAGAAGAAGAAGAAGGAGGAGGAGGAGGGCAGTCTGGACATTCAGTGCGACAGTCACGTCACAGCAAACCAAAGTGATGTAGCAAGGGAGAGAAACACTCCAGCACCGCAATATTCAGATGAAACTGAACCCGTGGTTGTCCAGGGGACGAATTAGGCTGATCTCTCAGGAGGGTAACGGTGAGGTATAGTCTCGGACAGAAGCATGTTGTTTAACCCTTCAAGCGACTGACCCCTAGTTGTCCGTGTGACTGAACGTGACCCATGTTGGTAGTGTTATCCGTGGCCACCAGGAAAATATGCTTCACTTGTTTCGTGGCAGTAGGAGACGACAGAGATCCATCGTGCTGGTGTGTTCTGCTAGTTGCAAAATGTTGAACAGGTCTACTCGAACATGACAAATGGCCCATGTAATGTGCTAGGAGGCCAATCTCAAGTGACGGATTAGCCGGAAAGGTCACCATGTGGACATTTCTTAGCTGTGACCTCACAAAGAAAATAACAGACATTCACAGGGAAGCGACAGTATATAGTAAACATTGTCAGACAGAGACATGGTAATTGTGAAATTCCGTAGCACGCTGGATGGACAACTAGTTAACTATTAGTTAAACAGTTGTGTTGTGTTGGTTCAGAATCTAATGTTTGTTTCATTTACCAACCTCTCCACTACTGGCCCTCTCTGCAACATGACGACATCAATGTCATCTACCAACCTCTCCACTACTGGCCCTCTCTGCAACATGACGACATCAATGTCATCTACCAACCTCTCCACTACTGGCCCTCTCTGCAACATGACGACATCAATGTCATCTACCAACCTCTCCACTACTAGCCCTCTCTGCAACATGACGACATCAATGTCATCTACCAACCTCTCCACTACTGGCCCTCTCTGCAACATGACGACATCAATGTCATCTACCAACCTCTCCACTACTGGCCCTCTCTGCAACATGACGACATCAATGTCATCTACCAACCTCTCCACTACTAGCCCTCTCTGCAACATGACGACATCAATGTCATCTACCAACCTCTCCACTACTGGCCCTCTCTGCAACATGACGACATCAATGTCATCTACCAACCTCTCCACTACTGGCCCTCTCTGCAACATGACAACATCAATGTTATCTACCAACCTCTCCACTACTGGCCCTCTCTGCAACATGACGACATCAATGCCATCTACCAACCTCTCCACTACTGGCCCTCTCTGCAACATGACGACATCAATGTTATCTACCAACCTCTCCACTACTGGCCCTCTCTGCAACATGACGACATCAATGTTATCTACCAACCTCTCCACTACTGGCCCTCTCTGCAACATGACAACATCAATGTTATCTACCAACCTCTCCACTACTGGCCCTCTCTGCAACATGACGACATCAATGCCATCTACCAACCTCTCCACTACTGGCCCTCTCTGCAACATGACGACATCAATGTTATCTACCAACCTCTCCACTACTGGCCCTCTCTGCAACATGACAACATCAATGTCATCTACCAACCTCTCCACTACTGGCCCTCTCTGCAACATGACAACATCAATGTTATCTACCAACCTCTCCACTACTGGCCCTCTCTGCAACATGACGACATCAATGTCATCTACCAACCTCTCCACTACTGGCCCTCTCTGCAACATGACGACATCAATGCCATCTACCAACCTCTCCACTACTGGCCCTCTCTGCAACATGACGACATCAATGTCATCTACCAACCTCTCCACTACTGGCCCTCTCTGCAACATGACGACATCAATGCCATCTACCAACCTCTCCACTACTGGCCCTCTCTGCAACATGACGACATCAATGTCATCTACCAACCTCTCCACTACTGGCCCTCTCTGCAACATGACGACATCAATGTCATCTACCAACCTCTCCACTACTAGCCCTCTCTGCAACATGACGACATCAATGTCATCTACCAACCTCTCCACTACTGGCCCTCTCTGCAACATGACGACATCAATGTCATCTACCAACCTCTCCACTACTGGCCCTCTCTGCGGGGAACACCCGTTATCCTCACGGCACCATCACCCAACATGATTTCTCAACACCTGATAAAACACAGTCACAGGTATTGTTAGAATGTGGAACATCTGTTATCCTCACGGCACCATCACCCAACATGATATCTCAACACCTGATAAAACACAGTCATGGCGCGAACAAAGAAAAAGATGTATTCGACAAACAATAAACAACTGCTCACATATAGTGAGGCGTTAGCAATCAGGTTTTTCCAGCAGGTTTTGTGTAAACAGAATGAGTTTGTTCAACATTTGAAATTTCCGTGGGGATAACAGATGTTCCACATTGGAACAATACTTGTGATTATGTATTTTAATTATTTCATCTGAAGTGTTGTTCTTGTATTCACTTGACATGATAGATAACTCTGCAGTCTGCACCTGACTGGATGCAGTTAAATGTGCCAGGCAATACATCCTGCAATCTATGGTTAGGGCTTCTATGTTTACATTCACTAAGGGAATACATTGTTTTGACAATACATCTTTTTCTTTGTTCGCGCCATGACTGTGTTTTATCAGGTGTTGAGAAATCATGTTGGGTGATGGTGCCGTGAGGATAACAGATGTTCCACATTCTAACAATACCTGTGACTGTGTTTTATCAGGTGTTGAGAAATCATGTTGGGTGATGGTGCCGTGAGGATAACGGATGTTCCACATTGTTCGACAGCTGGTGCAGAGAGCAGAACCCTGCCAATGCAGAGGTTAACGCGCTCATCTATGAACACTCAGATAGCCCCGAAGTGCTCATCTATACAGATGGATCTGTTGTAAAGCAGCAGAGAAGTGCGTGGGCATTTACAGCCCGTTCAGCGGGCCGAACCGTTCAAGAATCCAGTGGTGCCCACTCTATGACCACGAGCAGCATGACGATGGAGGTGATGGCAGTTACACAGGCTTTCATATGGCTGGAATCACAGCATTATACCAACGTGTGTGTACTAAGTGATTCAATGAGCATGATTCAGAAGGTCGAAGCTGGATCTGTACGTAGACAGTGGACTGAATCGCTGCGGAAGTCTGTTGTCCGTAAAGTCACCTTCATCTTCGTCCCGGGACATGCGGGAGTCGAGGGAAATGAACGAGCTGACAAACTGGCTGGCTCTGCGCCCCCTGTAGATGGCCAGCCCATGGATCGTGCCGATGTTATTAACGTCCTTAAAGATATGGCGAGAACAGAGGACATTGACATTCAGTGAATCCACATCGCTCTCCAGGATGAAAGACGTAAGAATCGGCACAGCCAGACGCGAGAGGTACATCGGGAAAACAAAGCGCCTCGTCAACCAACACAGAACTGGCACTATTAGCCACCGGATGCTGATGCATATGCTCGGGGGGGGGGGGGGAGGATCTGAGCACCTATGGACATGTCCGGAGTGCAATGAAGATACCCCAACTGATAACTGATAACTGATACATTGTTTTGAATATGGGGGACCAGTCACAACATCTCACGTGACATATCCTGTACAGATTACAACCAGAGTCAACATGGCAAAACTATCCTTTTAAAAGATGGAAAACATACTGACCAATAAAAAAACTATCAATTACAGTGAAGCAAATTTAGTATTAAAGTGCTATATAGAACCTATTTTGTTGTAATCACGTCAAGCATGGTCAAAAAGTCCACAAGCTGAAACACATCCAATAGCAGTGATAAAGTGATGTCTGGGGAACATGCAAAAAATGCCATCAACTGATAGAAAAAGGAATGAGACAGTTCTCAAGAAGCAGATGAAAACTGTAAACTGATTAGAGAAATTAGACATAGACACTCAAGATTTCATAACAGATTACTTACAAAATACTAGAAAGACATGCCACTCAAGATTTTACATCAGATAATACTATTTACAGAGCACTAGAAATATATCCCGCTTAGATTTTATAACAGATTTAATTACTTACATACAGAACACAAGAAAAACACCCCACTCAAGATTTTATATCAGATAAGACTATTTATAAAACACTAGAAAAACACCCAACTCAAGATTTTAGATGAGACTATTTACAGATCACTAGAAACACATCCCACTTATATTTTATAACAGATTTGATTACTTACTGAACACACGAATAACACCCCACTCAAAATGTTGCATCAGATAAGACTATTTACAGAGCACTAGAAACGCATCCCACTTAGATTTTATAACAGATTTAATTACTTACATACAGAACACAAGAAAAACACCCCACTCAAGATTTTATATCAGATCAGGCTATTAATAAAACTAGGAAAACACTCCAATCAAGATTTTATAACAGGTTTGATTACAAAATACTTGGCAAAATGGCTGAATGATCACAGGCCACACGTTCAAGGCATTAATTATAATGCAGTTCAATATATCACACTTGTGTATACATCATAATGTTAATGTTGTCAGAATAAATAAAGTATGTATCACAAATATTTGTACCACAAATATCAAACACTTCAGCTGATATATGCATCGCCACGGCAGGGGAAGATGCCCGGAGTCGTGACCCGGACGGGACCGCCCCTAAAGAGTGTTAAGAGCATAATAGCCCGAAACACTTGGGGAAGGGGGTACACTCTGATGATCAGAAGCCCTCTGCCTTGTTTGCTCTGCGGCGGAGTTTTTATCTCTAACTTATGGCCAGTCTATCAGATGTTCCGGATAGAGAATTAATGAGCACTCTGGGGAGACAAAGTGCCGCTGCAGAGCAGTGGTGGGATTGGCTCCACCGGTGAAACAATGTCCTTGTCGCGGCACAAAGTAAAAGTAAGAGTAAATGCCCCTTGGATCCTCCTAAAAAGGGGTGGGGGTGGGGGTAGGAGAATGAAGGATCCGCTGGAAATCACATGTTGACAACCCTATCCGTCCAACCGACCATGATTTCAGCCCACCGACCATGATTTCAGCCCACCGACCATGATTTCAGCCCAACGACCATGATTTCAGCCCAACGACCGAGATTTCAGCCCGACGACCGGGTTGGCCATGTGTCTGTGGTAAAAGCTTCGCCACCTTCCGGGGAATGAGACTTCACGCTAGACGAAAGAAGTGCGAGAGTAAGTCACAGGAGACGGGACAGCGCTCTCCTGAAAGGGATAATAAGACACAAGAGAATCTCAGCCAGGGAGAACCCCACAGTGCTGGGCTGGGGCTAACCGTAATCCCAACCCGCAATGCTGAGAAGACTCAAGTCGATGTCACATGTGACGCACCCGCGCAACCTTCCGAGAGTCTCAGCGTGAAGATCAAGTTCTCCGATGATACCAGGAAGGCGGAGTGGGCACAATTAGATGAAACGTTGTCCGTGTTTTAGGGGAAGAACTCAAACATAAGTCCCTTGAAGAGAGATTGCTAAAGTTCGGTGAGATGTCTACCTCCACTCGCTGATTCAGTTTGGTAGCAGCGAGAAGAAGGAAGCAGCTACTCCACAGAAGACCAGGTGGCAGAAACTGCTGCAGGAGGTAAGAACACAGAAGAAAGCCGCTCGGAAACGATTTAAAGCAGCACAAGAGCATGAGAAAGAGGGCTTGCGCTAGGTGTGGCAACATCTGAAAGCCTGGCACAGTGCCCTATCCCGAGCGAAAAGGTTCTGCGGGAACAGGAAGAAAACACGGAAGGAACGTGAGAGATTCTTCCGGGAACCACACAAGTTTGCACGGGACTTGTTCAAACAGACGCGCTCTGGCATTCTCAATGCCAGCAAAGAGGAGCTACAGAACCACCTCGTGATGACGTTCTCCGATGCCCAACGGGACGGCCCACTCGGAAACACTGAAGGGATCAAATGGCCGGAGGAACCAACTGTAGAGTTCAATGCCAAGCCTCCAACATGGAGCGAGGTGGTTGCGACAGTTAAGAAAGCAAGAAGGAAGTTGGTACAGGGGCCCAACGGTGGACCATACGCAGTCGATAAGAGGTGCCGGAATGTCCTCAACATACTACACTGGATACTGACATCCACGTGGACACATAAACGCATCAGCACGGAGTGGAAAAAAGTCAACGGAATCTACATTCCCAAAGAGCAAAACTCGACCAGTATTGCCCAATTCAGGTCGATCTCGCTCCTGAATGTTGAGGGGAAAATCTTCTGAGTCATGGCCAGCCGAATCACGACGTACTTGATGAGGAACAAGTAGGTAGACACGGCGGTTCAAAAAGGGGAATACCTGGTGTCCCCGGGTGTCTACAGCACGGCACCATGATCTTGGAAGTTATCCAGACAGCCAAGGTGAAGGAGGAACTCCACGTGATATGGTTGGATCTGGCCAGCGCCCCACCAGCTGTTGTGGCATGCACTCAAGACTTATCACGTGCCCAAGAACATTACGGGAATGCTTATGCAATACTTGTTGGGCTTCTCTCTTCGTTTCTCGACTAAGACGTTCACGACCAGATGGATCGAACTGCAGGTGGGTATTGCCATGGGACGTACGATTTCGCCGATACTATTTGTCATGGCCATGCGGGTCATCCTGGATGTGGCATCCGGCTACGAACATGGTCTGAAACAGCGAGAAAAAAGACATTCTGCCGCCGAAGGCCTTCATGGACGACACGACAATCTTGACACCGAAGGAGAGTGATGCTCACAGCATTCTCCACATACTGGACGATCTGATTCGCAGGTGCAGGATGAGCTTCAAGCCGAAGAAATCAAGAAGCCTGTCGATCGTGAAGGGTAGAGCGGCGGAAAGGTTGTTCATGGTTGCCGGACAAGCGATTCCCACAGTGGTAGAGGAACCGGTAAAGAGTCTCGGTCTTGTGTACGACTCAACCCTGACGGACAGGAACGCGGTGGTACAGCTGCAAGAAGTGTTGACGAACCGCCTGGGTACCATCGATAAAACCAAGCTGATAGGCAAATTCAAGATCTGGTGCCTCCAATTCATGCTTATTCCAAAACTCGTGTGGCCGTTGCTGATATATGATATAGGCACGGCCACAGTGAGCACTATGGAGGGAAAAATAAACAAATATATAAGAAAGTGGCTTGGAGCACCAACATGCCTCACGACTGTCGCACTATACTGCAAGCAAAGCAAGGTCGTCCTCCCGTTCCGGTCCATCATGGAAGAATTCAAAGTTGGAAAAGCCAGACCTGCAATGATGCTGCGCGAGAGTAGTTATATATGTTGCATACACCCCCCCCGAAATTGTGGTGCCGCGTGGTGCGCACCACGTGGTGCTCGTGGTGCTGGCACCACATGGTGCTGTGTGGTGTCTAGTGGTGGGAGTATGTGGTGCGGTGGTGCTGGGTGTATGTGGTGCCTGTGGAGTGTGTCTTTGGCTTGTTAAGCTCGGTGTTTTTGGCGGGTAAAATTTTAAAATAAAATGTACTAAGGATTGGAAGGAGCGGGTTCGTCATGTGTGTCGTGTCTCCTCATGTGTGTGGCCAGGGTGGAGTGGAAGGAGCCGGCGTAAATAGTAAGCGCAAAGAAGGTGGTGGTCGGTGGTGCGATGTGTATAGTGACGTCATCGGTCCCTCGTAGTTGTATGTTTGGGCTGTTAGGGTCGAATTTTTGGTGGAAAAGTATGGTCTAAGGGGTAGCGGGGGTATTAGGGATGATGTCTCCGCACCTCCTTGTCGCATCTTTACCATGTTAAGATCGCTGTTTTGGCAGGAAAAGTATGTTTTTTTAATTAAAAATATTTTTTTTTTTTTTAATTTTTTAATTTAAAAAAATATTTCAATGGAAAATAAAAGATATTGGTTAATAGTGGTTGGGCGGGGCATAAAATCTATTATCAAACGGTGTTAGCTCATTAAATGAAAATCTTAAAAAGAGTAAAGATGGCCGCTAGTTCGTGTTGTAGTGGTATGGCTTAGTGTTATTTGATGTTAAGGGGTGGGTGAGTGAAAGCGTATCTCGATGAGTGCTTCCAAACAATATCAGCATAGGTATCAGATCGTTAAAGAAACAAGTAAAGATGGCCGTCGGTGTCCTCCGTGGGTGCCGGGTTCGAATCCCGGTAGGGAGGTCTAGCGGGGTAGAAGAAATATTGATAAGGTTTTTGTTACTTAGTTGTGATGGCGATATCTGGTGGTAGTAACAGGCTATGTGTAGCAAAGGAGAGGTGGTATGCAGGTGAGGAGTATGTATAGGGGGTACCCCAGACGAGATGACAGGTTCGAATCTCGGTGCTGTGCTACAGGTAAGGGTAATAGGCGTCAGCGTGTGGGGTGTCTAGCTGGTCATACGGGTTATGATTAGGGACAGTCTGTCTCTCCGTGTCGCTGTGTCCACAAGTCCAAGGGAAAAACAGGCATCCGACTTCACAGCTTAACTTAACATAACAAATTGGAGAACATAAGATACACATACACGTCGCCAGCTGTTACAAAATCAATAATAGCCAGCTGTATATATGAATAATCCTGGAGGGATTATCGCCGTCGATAGAAAGGGGTTGGGAAAGCAATAATACTCGTCATATCTTCAGGGAGGGGATTATAACATATGTCGTCTAAGCCCAAGGTATATCTCCTGTAATATAAGGTGGTCGGAAAACCAATATCACTAGGCCTCGATTCTTCTCATAATTGCGACTAGTGGCTTATAGATATAACCATTATTGCAGACGCAGCTGTGTGTAGACTAATCCACCAGGTCACGTGGTCTAGGCCATATCGACAAAAACGGGGTATAAATGCTAAGGAATAGACGCTGCACGAAGCACTCTCTGCCAGCTCTCTGATCCTGATACATCAAGGGAAACTGACAGAACAACCTTTGCAGTCGGTGAGTATGATGTCTCGTTGGTAAACACTGCGCATGTGTGTGAATGTGTATGTCTGTATGTATATAGGTATGTGTGTGTGTGTGTGTGTGTGTGTGTGTGTGTGTGTGTGTGTGTGTGTAAGTGTGTGTTTATGTCTATGTGTGCGTGTGTACATGTGAATAAGTGTAACGATGGTAGATATAACCAAAGGGTAATAGAGCGTGGGCTACTCTAGTGATATGAAGATAACAAAAGAACCTCTCTCTTTCACATGGAAACGATCGCTGTGATCATCCTGTACTAAGGTGATGTTTTGCTGTTATACTCAAGTTGGGTCTATTTACCCTCTACCGGTTAACTTCACTCAGCCATATCATGTGGAGTTTCATATTCACTGTTAACAAACATGAGCCGGCAGTGTGAGTTCTTCACCTTCAAATATAATTTCTAGACCAACCAATGTGTCAAACTATACTGACTTTGTCTTTTTTCACGTTAGATCAAATATGTCTTCACTTCATATTGCCACAAATATTAACTTTATATACATCACTGTGCTCAGGGAGACTCAGTATGATATCATTCATAGATCATAAAAAATCTTCACAATTAAAAAAGTATTGCTGGTCACTAAAAGTTTTCTTGTTCTTGTTGTTTTTCCAGGTGTACGTTGTCAACGTGTTGAAAGAACCCATATTCTTGACTTCAATCTACTATAAAAATCAAAAGGAGGGCTGAAAATATAAAGACCTTGTATCGAATTACTACTATCAACCTATAAACCTCAACTTTTACGGTATTGTCAAACAGAATTATGTCGACTCAGCAAAAAGAAATCCACTTATGTGTCACATGTGGGAAAAGTTTCACAGAAAAGCGCAATCTGCTTCGTCATCTTTGCACAGTTCACAGCACTGAAACGCATGCATGTCACCTATGTGGCAAGCTATTCAACAGAAAAGACAACCTACAAAAACACAGACGAACATACCACAAGACACACACTTCATCAACAACTATGGACACTAAACCTTCAAACCCTGAACCCAGTCTACCATCACTTTCATCACGCAAAAGGAGGACACCCTCGAACGCATATACCAATAAAAAACGTAGACACACTACTGATCAAATGGTAGCAAAGGAAGCGGACACCCAACAAACATATAGGGACAACTGGACAGCCCTTAGGACTTACTGCAAGGCGCTGTCGATCATGTTACCCAAGAATATAGTGGTATTATAAGAAAGCGCCGACCAACACCACCTAGTGAGCATAGTAAATGTATAAACCTAACAATTTTACCTCCTCGGTCTTATAAGAAGTAGTATTCTGATATATTTGTATGATAGCCCTGAGTCACCCCAACTAATGTGCATGTCTTCATTCTGGCGTGGATCTGTTTAGCGTGCCTCCTATGCAAACGATGACAGAAGAGGGTTAGTGTGTGGAGATACACCGGCTCACGGCTCTAGGAGCACCTGTGAGGATCTAGCGTCATGTCGTCTGCAGGCTGTACTACAATAACATTTCAACAAAGATGAAATAATCACGCTAAGCCACAGTAGTATCGCGGAGTGCCCCTTCAACTATAATCGCCAACACGAAAACTCGGAACCATCTCCAACCAACAGAGAGTGTTAACCACCACAGACAACCTTATCTTTCAGTAAATCCACACTGGTCGATGGGTAGTAAGCAGCTACCTATAAAGAAAGAGAGGCAATATAATTACAGATAGGTCGTCAATACCTGAATAAGTCTCAATATGAAGAAGCTTAGGGTGGATGTGAGGAGTCTTTTTATATAAATATACATAGGTGTTGTTATTTCTTCGCAGGTTGTATCCCATAGGGGTGGCTACAGAGTGGTATATCCATCGAAGGAACATCACTGGCGCAAACACCCCAGGCCACCACTGATGTCACTAGTGGTAAATCGCTGTGTCCTAGTGCGAAAAGAGTGAATAGCATTGCACAAGCTAACACAGTATTTGACCAAACACAATTGTCTGTCCCCCTAACAACCATTTGTATGATCCTAGTGTGACGTCAACAATCTGCTCAAGACCTTGTTATTATTCGTGAAGAACAGACTAAGCAATCTTTATAAGTTCGGTGACACTGGTGTCAATTCCACAAGAAAAAACATGTCTACGCAACCAACAGAACTTCATCTGACTGCCATAAGACCGGTTGTCACTAAACAATATACACTGAACAAAGAAAGAGTGGTCAAAAACAATATCAACAGAGATGCACACCCGACTGGTTTACTCGTTAAACGGACTAACTCAGGTCAATGTGTTACTATAACTTTCGACAGTACAAGTCACTATCAGTCGTTTCGAACCCGTATGTTTAGTTATTACAAGCACCAGTGCATTGAATCCAGACAAGACCTGAACGGGGTACCCGTGGAAGACCTGTTTTCAACACCCCTGGTTAAGATACATATGTATCACACGAAGATGAAACTTTTCGCCCAGGGAAAGATTGACAATATTAATTCTTGGTTAAAAATAGACTTTATCGAACTTGGAAACTTCGATACAGATGAATAGACACACAAAGCAACCTTCCTGGGTCAAAAAGGAGAAGAAACCCACAATAAGGCACAAATTCCAAGTTAGTATATTTGAGACTATAAGCCTGTATTTCCACAACTAATCAAAAATAGACAAAACTTTGACGCTTTTATCAAAACAGTACACGAACACGACGTTCTTACCTACGCTATGCAACAACGTCCAAATACCAAATACACTACAGAGATGATTCCAGCTATATGTTTTTATCTCTATCATATCCCAGAATTCCGACTTGTTTAATAAATAACCACCCTTTTATGACCCACGTTAGGCATCACTGTGCATGATCATACTAGTTATAACATCCCATATTTAGCCAACCATTTTGTATACTGACATTATGCTTGCTCATTTTTTGTAAAATGTACTGGAAATATTGTAAAATAAACAGTTTTATGTATTATAAGTGCGTTCACATGTTTGTTTTTAGTGTTGACGGTACATATGGGTGTCATGTGGTGAGCGGGTGTTACATGTTGATGGCCAGGTAAAGAAATATCGCAACCAAACTTATAAAAATTAGGAAAATTTGTTAACCTAATGAGAAAAATATTGACCAAGTAAAGAAAAATTTACACAAAATTTACACAAATTAGGAAAATGTTACCCATATTAGGAAAAATATTGGCCAACGTATGAAATATCTCGAACAAATTTACAAAGAGTAGGAAAACATGTCGACCAAAGTAGGAAAATTGTTCGTCAAATGTGAAAAATATTGGGCAAGTAGGAAATCATGTTAACCAAAGGTGAAAACTATTGACCAAGTAAAGAAACTTCTCGTCCAAACTCATAAAAAGTAGGAAAATTTGTTAGCCAAATGGGAAAAATGGTGGCCAAATACAGAAATATCTCGACCAAACTAATAAACATTAGGAAAATGTGCTAGCCAAAGGTGAAAAATATTGGTCAAGTAAAGAAATATCTCAGCCGATTTATAACAAGTAAGAAAAATATGCTAGTAAAATCAAGAAATATGTCGACCGAAGTAATACAATAGGCAAAACGATGGACAAACTTATAAAGATGTCGACCGTTATAAAAATATGTGTTACACAAATTAGGAAAAATATTGCCCAAGTGAAGAAATATCTCAACCATACTTATGAAAAGGAGGAAAATGTGTTAACCAAATGGGAAAAATACTGGCGAAGTGAAGAAATATCTCATCCATTCTTATAAAAATTAGGAAAATGTGTTAATCTAAGGAGAAAAAATATTGACCAAGTAAAGACAAATTTACACCAAACTTATGAAAAGTAGGAAAATTTGTTAACCAAAGGGGAATAAATATGGGCTAAACTAAATATGTTGACCCAAGTAAGAAAATATGTTAGCCAAATGGGGGAAAATGTTGGCCAAAACATGAAACATCTTAACCAAACTTATAAATATCTCGTGTAAACTTTTAAATAAGTAGGGGGAAAAAAATATTGCTTCTGTAGTTATGTCAAAAGTATCTTGAACTTTTATCTGAACAGACATTTCACAAGACATAATCATCAACGTCAACACTTTCCCTCTTTTTACATTACCGAAAACTTCAACTTACCATTCCAACGTATCTGCTAAAGACGCACTTATACATACTAATCACCCATCTCTTCACACTTTTGGTTGTTGTCTTCTAACATAAAATATCTCTGTCTTTCGTAGCTGTCTTCACAACTTTTCCATGTCACATCACCAAGATACTCCAAACATTCGTTGCACATGAGTTCTAATGAAACAGTCATAACAACATTTATGGTAATGCAATCTGTGGCTCCACCTGGGATAGTTTCAATATCATCTGAGTATTCGTCAGCAAAGAGCTATTACCCATGGCTGACATCTTCAACTTTCTATACCACAATGACTTCTACACTAACCTTCCATTGTTCCATCTTTCAACAATACAAAGGGTGGTCTCGAAGTTTAGCTAACATAACATTTTGTACTTTATCCACCTCTTTCACACGTTGTAATTTCACAGCTGCAATAACGACAAGTCTGCAACCAACACTGTCTGTTATGAAGTCGACCATTCTTAAAACCACGTCTGTCTTAATGAGCCCTTGAATACTCTCTACCAGATCTTATAACCGACTTTCAACTTTTCATACCAAATAACATTAACACTCTTTTTGATTACAGAACAACCGATTTTCTGCTGACTAGGCAGGTTTCTCAATCTAATGGAGATAAATCACCTGTCCTCCTAACATACTAGGCACTATTCTAGACAACGAATATGGTCATCAACCAGCACCCCTAAGAAGAACTTGAAAACACCAACAGAGATTGGGTTCCTGAGACGAATTCCTTGGACTACCAGAGTAACTAACGCTGATCGCCTAAAGAGCCTACAAAACATAGAGCCTTATATACATCAAACACAACAAACTTTTTCTTACTAACCCTAACTATGCATCATCTAGCCCTAACCCTAACCCTAACTATACATCATGTAACCCTAACTCTAACCCTAACCCCTAACCCTAACCCTAACTATACAGCAAATACAACAACTTCCGTCTTAAGAGACATAGATACAAAACAGTGTTAGAAATGGAAAAAGTTAAAATTTAATTAAAATTTAAAACTAATAAATCGCAATTTTATTGCTCGCTTCACTTAATTTACAGATATAGGCTAGGTATATGTATAGGTTAGGTATAGGACATATAGCACGCTTACATCTTACGCAATAAAATTGCGATTTATTAGTTTTAAATTTTAATTAAATTTTAACTTTTTCCATTTCTAACACTGTTTTGTATCTATGTCTCTTAAGACGGAAGTTGTTGTATTTGCTGTATAGTTAGGGTTAGGGTTAGGGGTTAGGGTTAGAGTTAGGGTTACATGATGTATAGTTAGGGTTAGGGTTAGGGCTAGATGATGCATAGTTAGGGTTAGTAAGAAAAAGTTTGTTGTGTTTGATGTATATAAGGCTCTATGTTTTGTAGGCTCTTTTAGGCGATCAGCGTTAGTTACTCTGGTAGTCCAAGGAATTCGTCTCAGGAACCCAATCTCTGTTGGTGTTTTCAAGTTCTTCTTAGGGGTGCTGGTTGATGACCATATTCGTTGTCTAGAATAGTGCCTAGTATGTTAGGAGGACAGGTGATTTATCTCCATTAGATTGAGAAACCTGCCTAGTCAGCAGAAAATCGGTTGTTCTGTAATCAAAAAGAGTGTTAATGTTATTTGGTATGAAAAGTTGAAAGTCGGTTATAAGATCTGGTAGAGAGTATTCAAGGGCTCATTAAGACAGACGTGGTTTTAAGAATGGTCGACTTCATAACAGACAGTGTTGGTTGCAGACTTGTCGTTATTGCAGCTGTGAAATTACAACGTGTGAAAGAGGTGGATAAAGTACAAAATGTTATGTTAGCTAAACTTCGAGACCACCCTTTGTATTGTTGAAAGATGGAACAATGGAAGGTTAGTGTAGAAGTCATTGTGGTATAGAAAGTTGAAGATGTCAGCCATGGGTAATAGCTCTTTGCTGACGAATACTCAGATGATATTGAAACTATCCCAGGTGGAGCCACAGATTGCATTACCATAAATGTTGTTATGACTGTTTCATTAGAACTCATGTGCAACGAATGTTTGGAGTATCTTGGTGATGTGACATGGAAAAGTTGTGAAGACAGCTACGAAAGACAGAGATATTTTATGTTAGAAGACAACAACCAAAAGTGTGAAGAGATGGGTGATTAGTATGTATAAGTGCGTCTTTAGCAGATACGTTGGAATGGTAAGTTGAAGTTTTCGGTAATGTAAAAAGAGGGAAAGTGTTGACGTTGATGATTATGTCTTGTGAAATGTCTGTTCAGATAAAAGTTCAAGATACTTTTGACATAACTACAGAAGCAATATTTTTTTCCCCCTACTTATTTAAAAGTTTACACGAGATATTTATAAGTTTGGTTAAGATGTTTCATGTTTTGGCCAACATTTTCCCCCATTTGGCTAACATATTTTCTTACTTGGGTCAACATATTTAGTTTAGCCCATATTTATTCCCCTTTGGTTAACAAATTTTCCTACTTTTCATAAGTTTGGTGTAAATTTGTCTTTACTTGGTCAATATTTTTTCTCCTTAGATTAACACATTTTCCTAATTTTTATAAGAATGGATGAGATATTTCTTCACTTCGCCAGTATTTTTCCCATTTGGTTAACACATTTTCCTCCTTTTCATAAGTATGGTTGAGATATTTCTTCACTTGGGCAATATTTTTCCTAATTTGTGTAACACATATTTTTATAACGGTCGACATCTTTATAAGTTTGTCCATCGTTTTGCCTATTGTATTACTTCGGTCGACATATTTCTTGATTTTACTAGCATATTTTTCTTACTTGTTATAAATCGGCTGAGATATTTCTTTACTTGACCAATATTTTTCACCTTTGGCTAGCACATTTTCCTAATGTTTATTAGTTTGGTCGAGATATTTCTGTATTTGGCCACCATTTTTCCCATTTGGCTAACAAATTTTCCTACTTTTTATGAGTTTGGACGAGAAGTTTCTTTACTTGGTCAATAGTTTTTCACCTTTGGTTAACATGATTTCCTACTTGCCCAATATTTTTCACATTTGACGAACAATTTTCCTACTTTGGTCGACATGTTTTCCTACTCTTTGTAAATTTGTTCGAGATATTTCATACGTTGGCCAATATTTTTCCTAATATGGGTAACATTTTCCTAATTTGTGTAAATTTTGTGTAAATTTTTCTTTACTTGGTCAATATTTTTCTCATTAGGTTAACAAATTTTCCTAATTTTTATAAGTTTGGTTGCGATATTTCTTTACCTGGCCATCAACATGTAACACCCGCTCACCACATGACACCCATATGTACCGTCAACACTAAAAACAAACATGTGAACGCACTTATAATACATAAAACTGTTTATTTTACAATATTTCCAGTACATTTTACAAAAAATGAGCAAGCATAATGTCAGTATACAAAATGGTTGGCTAAATATGGGATGTTATAACTAGTATGATCATGCACAGTGATGCCTAACGTGGGTCATAAAAGGGTGGTTATTTATTAAACAAGTCGGAATTCTGGGATATGATAGAGATAAAAACATATAGCTGGAATCATCTCTGTAGTGTATTTGGTATTTGGACGTTGTTGCATAGCGTAGGTAAGAACGTCGTGTTCGTGTACTGTTTTGATAAAAGCGTCAAAGTTTTGTCTATTTTTGATTAGTTGTGGAAATACAGGCTTATAGTCTCAAATATACTAACTTGGAATTTGTGCCTTATTGTGGGTTTCTTCTCCTTTTTGACCCAGGAAGGTTGCTTTGTGTGTCTATTCATCTGTATCGAAGTTTCCAAGTTCGATAAAGTCTATTTTTAACCAAGAATTAATATTGTCAATCTTTCCCTGGGCGAAAAGTTTCATCTTCGTGTGATACATATGTATCTTAACCAGGGGTGTTGAAAACAGGTCTTCCACGGGTACCCCGTTCAGGTCTTGTCTGGATTCAATGCACTGGTGCTTGTAATAACTAAACATACGGGTTCGAAACGACTGATAGTGACTTGTACTGTCGAAAGTTATAGTAACACATTGACCTGAGTTAGTCCGTTTAACGAGTAAACCAGTCGGGTGTGCATCTCTGTTGATATTGTTTTTGACCACTCTTTCTTTGTTCAGTGTATATTGTTTAGTGACAACCGGTCTTATGGCAGTCAGATGAAGTTCTGTTGGTTGCGTAGACATGTTTTTTCTTGTGGAATTGACACCAGTGTCACCGAACTTATAAAGATTGCTTAGTCTGTTCTTCACGAATAATAACAAGGTCTTGAGCAGATTGTTGACGTCACACTAGGATCATACAAATGGTTGTTAGGGGGACAGACAATTGTGTTTGGTCAAATACTGTGTTAGCTTGTGCAATGCTATTCACTCTTTTCGCACTAGGACACAGCGATTTACCACTAGTGACATCAGTGGTGGCCTGGGGTGTTTGCGCCAGTGATGTTCCTTCGATGGATATACCACTCTGTAGCCACCCCTATGGGATACAACCTGCGAAGAAATAACAACACCTATGTATATTTATATAAAAAGACTCCTCACATCCACCCTAAGCTTCTTCATATTGAGACTTATTCAGGTATTGACGACCTATCTGTAATTATATTGCCTCTCTTTCTTTATAGGTAGCTGCTTACTACCCATCGACCAGTGTGGATTTACTGAAAGATAAGGTTGTCTGTGGTGGTTAACACTCTCTGTTGGTTGGAGATGGTTCCGAGTTTTCGTGTTGGCGATTATAGTTGAAGGGGCACTCCGCGATACTACTGTGGCTTAGCGTGATTATTTCATCTTTGTTGAAATGTTATTGTAGTACAGCCTGCAGACGACATGACGCTAGATCCTCACAGGTGCTCCTAGAGCCGTGAGCCGGTGTATCTCCACACACTAACCCTCTTCTGTCATCGTTTGCATAGGAGGCACGCTAAACAGATCCACGCCAGAATGAAGACATGCACATTAGTTGGGGTGACTCAGGGCTATCATACAAATATATCAGAATACTACTTCTTATAAGACCGAGGAGGTAAAATTGTTAGGTTTATACATTTACTATGCTCACTAGGTGGTGTTGGTCGGCGCTTTCTTATAATACCACTATATTCTTGGGTAACATGATCGACAGCGCCTTGCAGTAAGTCCTAAGGGCTGTCCAGTTGTCCCTATATGTTTGTTGGGTGTCCGCTTCCTTTGCTACCATTTGATCAGTAGTGTGTCTACGTTTTTTATTGGTATATGCGTTCGAGGGTGTCCTCCTTTTGCGTGATGAAAGTGATGGTAGACTGGGTTCAGGGTTTGAAGGTTTAGTGTCCATAGTTGTTGATGAAGTGTGTGTCTTGTGGTATGTTCGTCTGTGTTTTTGTAGGTTGTCTTTTCTGTTGAATAGCTTGCCACATAGGTGACATGCATGCGTTTCAGTGCTGTGAACTGTGCAAAGATGACGAAGCAGATTGCGCTTTTCTGTGAAACTTTTCCCACATGTGACACATAAGTGGATTTCTTTTTGCTGAGTCGACATAATTCTGTTTGACAATACCGTAAAAGTTGAGGTTTATAGGTTGATAGTAGTAATTCGATACAAGGTCTTTATATTTTCAGCCCTCCTTTTGATTTTTATAGTAGATTGAAGTCAAGAATATGGGTTCTTTCAACACGTTGACAACGTACACCTGGAAAAACAACAAGAACAAGAAAACTTTTAGTGACCAGCAATACTTTTTTAATTGTGAAGATTTTTTATGATCTATGAATGATATCATACTGAGTCTCCCTGAGCACAGTGATGTATATAAAGTTAATATTTGTGGCAATATGAAGTGAAGACATATTTGATCTAACGTGAAAAAAGACAAAGTCAGTATAGTTTGACACATTGGTTGGTCTAGAAATTATATTTGAAGGTGAAGAACTCACACTGCCGGCTCATGTTTGTTAACAGTGAATATGAAACTCCACATGATATGGCTGAGTGAAGTTAACCGGTAGAGGGTAAATAGACCCAACTTGAGTATAACAGCAAAACATCACCTTAGTACAGGATGATCACAGCGATCGTTTCCATGTGAAAGAGAGAGGTTCTTTTGTTATCTTCATATCACTAGAGTAGCCCACGCTCTATTACCCTTTGGTTATATCTACCATCGTTACACTTATTCACATGTACACACGCACACATAGACATAAACACACACTTACACACACACACACACACACACACACACACACACACACACACACACACACATACCTATATACATACAGACATACACATTCACACACATGCGCAGTGTTTACCAACGAGACATCATACTCACCGACTGCAAAGGTTGTTCTGTCAGTTTCCCTTGATGTATCAGGATCAGAGAGCTGGCAGAGAGTGCTTCGTGCAGCGTCTATTCCTTAGCATTTATACCCCGTTTTTGTCGATATGGCCTAGACCACGTGACCTGGTGGATTAGTCTACACACAGCTGCGTCTGCAATAATGGTTATATCTATAAGCCACTAGTCGCAATTATGAGAAGAATCGAGGCCTAGTGATATTGGTTTTCCGACCACCTTATATTACAGGAGATATACCTTGGGCTTAGACGACATATGTTATAATCCCCTCCCTGAAGATATGACGAGTATTATTGCTTTCCCAACCCCTTTCTATCGACGGCGATAATCCCTCCAGGATTATTCATATATACAGCTGGCTATTATTGATTTTGTAACAGCTGGCGACGTGTATGTGTATCTTATGTTCTCCAATTTGTTATGTTAAGTTAAGCTGTGAAGTCGGATGCCTGTTTTTCCCTTGGACTTGTGGACACAGCGACACGGAGAGACAGACTGTCCCTAATCATAACCCGTATGACCAGCTAGACACCCCACACGCTGACGCCTATTACCCTTACCTGTAGCACAGCACCGAGATTCGAACCTGTCATCTCGTCTGGGGTACCCCCTATACATACTCCTCACCTGCATACCACCTCTCCTTTGCTACACATAGCCTGTTACTACCACCAGATATCGCCATCACAACTAAGTAACAAAAACCTTATCAATATTTCTTCTACCCCGCTAGACCTCCCTACCGGGATTCGAACCCGGCACCCACGGAGGACACCGACGGCCATCTTTACTTGTTTCTTTAACGATCTGATACCTATGCTGATATTGTTTGGAAGCACTCATCGAGATACGCTTTCACTCACCCACCCCTTAACATCAAATAACACTAAGCCATACCACTACAACACGAACTAGCGGCCATCTTTACTCTTTTTAAGATTTTCATTTAATGAGCTAACACCGTTTGATAATAGATTTTATGCCCCGCCCAACCACTATTAACCAATATCTTTTATTTTCCATTGAAATATTTTTTTAAATTAAAAAATTAAAAAAAAAATTAAATTATTTTTAATTTTAATTAAAAAAACATACTTTTCCTGCCAAAACAGCGATCTTAACATGGTAAAGATGCGACAAGGAGGTGCGGAGACATCATCCCTAATACCCCCGCTACCCCTTAGACCATACTTTTCCACCAAAAATTCGACCCTAACAGCCCAAACATACAACTACGAGGGACCGATGACGTCACTATACACGTCGCACCACCGACCACCACCTTCTTTGCGCTTACTATTTACGCCGGCTCCTTCCACTCCACCCTGGCCACACATGAGGAGACACGACCACACATGACGAACCCGCTCCTTCCAATCCTTAGTACATTTTATTTTTAAAATTTTACCCGCCAAAAACACCGAGCTTAACAAGCCAAAGACACACTCCACAGGCACCACATACACCCAGCACCACCGCACCACATACTCCCACCACTAGACACCACACAGCACCATGTGGTGCCAGCACCACGAGCACCACGTGGTGCGCACCACGCGGCACCACAATTTCGGGGGGGGTGTATGCAACATATATAACTACTCGCGAGTCTCCAGACAAAACGATCAGTACCTCAGTCCCCGCCCTGAGAACGGGAAGGAAGTGGAATATCGTCAGCACAGTCCAAGATGCCCAGGCTACAGCTGAAGGAGGTCATGGGCCACACCTAGTAGGATAAAAGGGGGTTCGGCTACCAAGACAAAGATTCAATGTGGTCTAAGGCGACGATCAAGGAATGCAGGGACCTGGTGGTTAAGGAGATCCGCAAGGGGGAGGATGACGAAAGAGTCCGTGTTACTGCCCAACAGGTGCAGCAGGCCCAGTGGATGTCATGAGAAGCGATAGTGCAGAGATCTCCTACCTGGAATGAGATATGGCGCATGGCACCACTGCACCTAAGTTTTGTCGTCTGATCCCTCTACATGTCTTGCCATCAGCAGCCAACTTGGTCAAGTGGGGCAAAGCCACCGACCTGTTCTGTCCCCTCTGTACAAAGGTTCATACAGCGGAACACATATTGTCCGCATGCAAAGTCGCCCTGATCAAAGGCCAATTTACGTGGCGGCACAACAAAGTCCTTACTGGGTTGGCGGCCATAGTGGTTGTAGCCAGAATGAAGGCGAACAAAGAGGGGACCAAGGCCGAGGCCGAGGGAGATTTCTTTCATCCGAGCCGGGCAACGACTCAGAGACAACGAAGGCAGAGGTAACGACTTGCTGCTTCCGACCATTTTCGACAGTGCGAGGGACTGGGAACTGACCGTGGAACTAAAGACAAATACCGGAGGTAATCAAAAAAGTTTGGCTTGCGACCTGACATTGTACTTAGCTCCTCATCAGCCAAGCGGCTAACGCTGGTTGAGCTGACCGTCCCGTATGAGTCACAAATTGAGGAGCAGCATACGTACAATATGAAGAAGTACAAAGACATGGTTGCAAGTCTTAAGCTGTAAGAGTATGCCATCAGTCTATTTGCCGTTGAGGTAGGCGCCAGAGGTCTAGTCTCCCACTCCGTGTATGGTGTGCTTAAACGAATGGACATTAAGGGACAAGAAAGAACTTGAACCCAAAAACAACTGTGTGAAGCAGCCAAAAAGGCCTCGTGCTGGCTATGGAATTGTCGGAATCTGAAGTGGGATGAGTCTCTGAACTAGTGTGATTAAAAGCGGTAACTGCAGAACACCCAACAATCTCTCAACCAAGACCACGAACTTGCAACGTCTCGTGTCAGTCTTTAACCTTTCCTCCGAGCGAGGGTGTAGAATCTGAGCGCAGTCAAACCATGCAAATATCGGCCGAAGTCCAACCTCCATAACATAGTGGTAATCATCCATAAGTCGCACTCATTCAGCTGCAGAGACCAAGAAACGTAAAGGAAGAACCGGCTTCCTAGTAGAGTGCGGCGTCGTGAACGGGGTACGAAGAAGGAACACGGCAGCGGAAACGAATGGAGGCCGTGGCTGAGGAAGAAGCAGGTTCCCCACGACCACAAGTGCTAATGGGCAAGCACAGGCTGCACAGACTCACCTCACTGAGGGAGGAGAGGCTTGAGAGTGGACATATTAGCAGTTAAGGGAAAAGCATAACAACAAGGACAACGAAAGTGACCGAACGTCTCCACAGCAGGGGAAAGACGCCCGGAGTCGTGACCCTGACGGGCCCGCCCCTAGAGTGTGTTAAGAGCATAATGGTCCGAAACACTTTGGGAAGGGGGTACACGCTGATGATCAGAAGCCCTCTGCCTTATGCACCGTGTTTGCTTTTGCTCCGCGGTGCAGTTTTTTTCTCTCTCTCTCTCTCTATATATATATATACACACACACACACATATATTGAACACTTCAGTTAATATAATACTTATCAGAAACATCCAACACTTTAGTTAATATAATACTTATCAGAAACATCCAACACTTTAGTTAATATAATACTTATCAGAAACATCCAACACTTCAGTTAATATAATACTTATCAGAAACATCCAACACTTCAGTTAATATAATACTTATCAGAAACATCAAACACTTTAGTTAATATAATACTTATCAGAAACATCCAACACTTCAGTTAATATAATACTTATCAGAAACATCAAACACTTTAGTTAATATAATACTTATCAGAAACATCCAACACTTCAGTTAATATAATACTTATCAGAAACATCAAACACTTTAGTTAATATAATACTTATCAGAAACATCCAACACTTCAGTTAATATAATACTTATCAGAAACATCAAACACTTTAGTTAATATAATACTTATCAGAAACATCCAACACTTCAGTTAATATAATACTTATCAGAAACATCCAACACTTCAGTTAATATAATACTTATCAGAAACATCCAACACTTCAGTTAATATAATACTTATCAGAAACATCCAACACTTCAGTTAATATAATACTTATCACAAACACTGAACACTTCAGTTGTTATAATGTATAATACTTATCAGAAACATCAAACACTCCAGCTGATATAGTGATTACCAAATATATTCTCATCACAATAAAGCAGATGAGGAAGTAGCTGAAGAACAATTTGGGTTCCGCAAAAACAGCGGCACCAGAGAAGCAATGATCTGTTTGAGGATGTTGACTGAAAAATATATAGAAGTTTAGAAAAATATATATGATGATAGAGTACAACATGAATGATTAATTACATACCTTCAAGATATAGGAGTAGACGGAAAGGACATTAGACTTGTTGGTAACTTGTACTGGGAGCAAGTGGCGTCAGCTAGATACAGAAATAATTATTCGTCTCCCCTAGAGATAAACAGAGGAGTACAGCAGGGATGCCTGTTGCCCCCCCCCCCCAGCCTCTTCAACTTATACACAGAAAGAATTGCAAAGCAAGTCGAACTGTCTGGACTTAACATCAATGGAAGGATCATAAACAATCTTAGGTATGCTGACGATACCATGTTACTAGCAGAAAGAGAGCAAGAGTTACAAAACCTAGTGAAACAAGCAACAGGCAGAGTGCAGAATGTGGCTTAGATATTAACATTCAAAAAACAAAAACTATAATAATTAGCAGTGGAAAGGAGAGATCATCGATGAACATCACAGTCAACACAGAGATATTAGAACAAGTAACAGGTTTCTCCTATCATGGACATCTAGTAGCAGATGATAGCAGAAGTCAAACAGAAATCATGGACATCTAATAGCAGATGATAGCAGAAGTCAAACAGAAATCATGGACATCTAGTAGCAGATGATAGCAGAAGTCAAACAGAAATCATGGACATCTAGTAGCAGATGATAGCAGAAGTCAAACAGAAATCATGGACATCTAGTAGCAGATGATAGCAGAAGTCAAACAGAAATCATGGACATCTAGTAGCAGATGATAGCAGAAGTCAACAGAAATCATGGACATCTAGTAGCAGATGATAGCAGAAGTCAAACAGAAATCAGAAAGAATAGAAATGGCAAAAATGCTTTCAACATCATAAAATCAGCATTAACATCTAGAGAGATTAACAATACATTAAAAATTAGAATTGTCAAATGTTATATATATTCAACACTACTATATGGTAGCCGGTCTCCTTGACCTAGGGGTTAGTGACTTTCTCCGTAATCCCGTTTATCCATGTGAGCAAACCCAGCTGCGCGAGAATCGGTAGCGGTTCTCGCCGCTTCCGTTATTACGGGATATGTGAGCCAGCTGCTCAGAAAGCAATGGCAAACTACTGAGTGTAATCTTGCCAAGAAATCAACAACAGTGGTAAAATGCAATTGTTGACAGCGATGTCCTGTAATTAAATTTTTTTTTTTGCGTAACGCTTACGGGACGTTGCAGTCAACACCAGCATTTTCAGCTGATATTGATGTACTAGGCAAGTGTTACGTTCAGTAGTTTTCCATTGCTTTCTGAACGACCGGCTCCTATACCATATTCGAAAAAACCAGCACCGCTGTGTTTCGAACCCGGGTGTACGGGCTCACAAACCGCGTTCGCAAGCCCTTAGCCACAGAGACCGGATGCAACAAAAAACAAAAAAAACTCTATGGTGTGGAAGCCTGGAGAATGAATAAACAATGATAAATTCTAATAGAGACCCTGAAGTTGTGCATACAGAAGAATATGTTGTATTCCATGGAAACAACAACAATCGAGTACAGCGGTTCTAGAAAAACAGAATGAACAGAGAGTTGATGAGGGAAATAGAAAAACAGGCAAGTAAAATAGTTTGGCCACGTTAAAAGACAACACTCTTATAAAAACCACACTGGAGGTTAAGGTTGAAGACAAAGAGCAAGAGGAAGACAATGATACAAGTGGGAAGATAACATCAAGAGATGGACAAACAGCAATCAGACAGAATGTACAGTCAGGGTGAGAGACAGACAGTGTTGGAGATCCATTGCAGCCAACCTTCATTGTGGAGACGGCACCTGATTAATTGATTCTCATCATAAATATGAAATGCTCTGGTTCATAGAATGTTTTGCACAAATATTCTCCTCACAAACATCAAACGCTGCAGTCAATACAGTGTTTAACCACAAATGTTCTCATTATAAACATCAAACACTCAAGTTGTTATAATGTTTACCACAAATATTCTCATCACAAACATGAAACACTCCAGTAGATATAGTGTTTACCACAAATATTCTCATCACAAACATTAAATGCTCCAGTTGATAAGTGCAATCAGTATGGGGGAAGTTCATACATTGTTCAATTCAAGAAATAACTGAAAGACAACTGCAGCAATTAATTGATACTTAGACAAAACAAAAATTCACCCTCATTTCACAAAAAATTTTATATTTTTTATGATGCAATCAAAAGTACTTCTGACACCATCATACAACACAGAGATAACATAAGATATTTTATATTAATCACATAATTATTAGATTCAACAAGTAATCAGCAAAACAAATTGATCAAGTAATCATTGATTCAACAAGATATCAGTGAAGTATTTGATTCAATAAGCAAGTAGTAACTTATTTGATTCGATGAGTAATCAGTGACGAACCTGGGCAAGCCATCAGTAAAGTATTAGATTCAGTGAGTAATCAGTGAGGAAGCTGGGCATGCAATCAGTAAAGTATTAGATTCAGTGAGTAATCAGTGAGGAAGCTGGGCATACAATCAGTAAAGTATTAGATTCAGTGAGTAATCAGTGAGGAAGCTGGGCATACAATCAGTAAAGTATTAGATTCAGTGAGTAATCAGTGAGGAAGCTGGGCATGCCATCAGTAAAGTACTAGATTCAGTGAGTAATCAGTGAGGAAGCTGGGCATACAATCAGTAAAGTATTAGATTCAGTGAGTAATCAGTGAGGAAGCTGGGCATGCCATCAGTAAAGTATTAGATTCAGTGAGTAATCAGTGACGAACCTGGGCAAGCCATCAGTAAAGTACTAGATTCAGTGAGTAATCAGTGAGGAAGCTGGGCAAGCCATCAGTAAAGTATTAGATTCAGTGAGTAATCAGTGAGGAAGCTGGGCATACAATCAGTAAAGTACTAGATTCAGTGAGTAATCAGTGAGGAAGCTGGGCATACAACCAGTAAAGTATTAGATTCAGTGAGTAATCAGTGAGGAAGCTGGGCATGCAATCAGTAAAGTATTAGATTCAGTGAGTAATCAGTGAGGAAGCTGGGCATACAATCAGTAAAGTATTAGATTCAGTGAGTAATCAGTGAGGAAGCTGGGCATGCAATCAGTAAAGTATTAGATTCAGTGAGTAATCAGTGAGGAAGCTGGGCATGCAATCAGTAAAGTATTAGATTCAGTGAGTAATCAGTGAGGAAGCTGGGCATACAATCAGTAAAGTATTAGATTCAGTGAGTAATCAGTGAGGAAGCTGGGCATACAATCAGTAAAGTATTAGATTCAGTGAGTAATCAGTGAGGAAGCTGGGCAAGCCATCAGTAAAGTATTAGATTCAGTGAGTAATCAGTGAGGAAGCTGGGCATGCAATCAGTAAAGTATTAGATTCAGTGAGTAATCAGTGAGAAGCTGGGCATGCAATCAGTAAAGTATTAGATTCAGTGAGTAATCAGTGAGGAAGCTGGGCATGTGTAACAGTGTGTAATATAAGACGAAGGCCGGTCGTTTTTGGACATCAAACATTTAGTTAATATAATACTTATCAAAAAACATCCAACACTTCATTTAAATTTAAAAATACTTATCAGAAACATCAAAACTTTAGTTAATATAATACTTATCAAAAACACCCAAAACACTTCATTTTAATATAATACTTATCAAAACATCAAACACTTTAGTTAATATAATACTTATCAGAAACACCCAAAACACTTCATTTAAATTTAATACTTATCAGAAACATCCAACACTTCAGTTAATATAATACTTATCAAAAAACCCCAACACAACATTTCAGTTAATAAAAACTTATCAGAAACATCCAACACTTCAGTTAATATAAACTTATCACAAACACTAACACTTCAGTTGTTATAATGTATAAACTTATCAAAACATCAAACACTCCAGCTGATATAGTGATTACCAAATATATTCTCATCACAATAAAGCAGATGGGGAAGTAGCTGAAGAACAATTTGGGTTCCGAAAAAAAACACGGCACCAGAGAACAATGATCTGTTTGAGGATGTTGACTAAAAAAATATATAGAAGTTTAAAAAAATATATATGATGATAGAGTACAACTGAATATTAATTACATACCTTCAAGATATAGGAGTAGAGGGAAAAGGGACTTTAGACTTGTTGGAACTTGTACTGGGAGCACGTGGGTCAGCTAGATACAAAAATAATTATTCTTTCCTCCCTAGAGATAAACAGAGGAGTACAGCGGATGCCTGTTCCCCCCCCCCCCACCTTTTAAACTTATACAGAAAGAATTGCAAAGCAAGTCGAACTGCCCCGGGACTTAACATCAGGGAAGGATCATAACAATCTTAGGTATGCTGACGATACCATGTTACTAGCAGAAAGAGAGCAAGAGTTAAAAAAACCTGGGTTGAAACAAGCAAACGGGCAGAGTGCAGAATGTGGCTTAGTATTAACATTCAAAAAAAAAACTATAAAAATTAGCAGTGGAAAGGAGAGATCATCGATGAACATCACAGTCAACACAGAGATATTAAAACAAGTAACGGTTTTTCCCCTCTCATGGACATCTAGTAGCAGATGATAGCAGAAGCCCAAACAAAAATCATGGACATCTAATAGCAGATGATAGCAGAAGTAAACAGAAATAAAGGACATCTAGTAGCAGAATACAGAAGTCAAACAGAAAATCATGGACATCTAGTAGCAGATGATAGCAAAATTTCAAACAGAAATCATGGACATCAGTAGCAGATGATACAGAAGTCAAACAGAAATCATGGACATCTAGTAGCAGATGATAGCAGAAGTCAAACAAAAAATCATGGAATCTGTAGCAGATGATAGCAGAAGTCAAACAGAAATCAAAAAGAATAGAAATGGCAAAAAGTTTTAAACATCAAAAAATTCAGCATTAACATCTAGAGAGATTAACAATACATTAAAAATTAGAATTGTAAAATGTTATATATATTAAACACTACTATATGGTACCCGGGTCTCCTTGACCTAGGGGTTAGTGATTTTCTCCGAAATTTTCCCGTTTATCCATGTGAGCAAACCCACTGCGCGAGAATCGGTAGCGGTTCTCGCCGCTTCCGTTATTACGGGATATGTGAGCCAGCTGCTCCGAAAGCAATGGAAAAATACGAGTGTAACCCTTGCCAAGAAATCAACAAAAAAGGGAAAAAATGCAATTGTTGACAGCGATGTCCTGAAATTTAAAATTTTTTTTTTTGGCGTAACGCTTACGGGACGTTGCAGTCAACCCCAGCTTTTTCAGCTGATATTGATGTACTAGGCAAGTGTTTCTTTTCCGTATTTTCCATTGCTTTCTGAACGACCGGCTCCTATACCATTTTCGAAAAAACCAGCACCGCTGTGTTTCGAAAAGGGGTGTACGGGCTCACAAACCGCGTTCGCAAGCCCTTAGCCACAGAGACCGGAGCAAAAAAAACCCAAAAAAAACTCTAGGGTGTGGAAGCCTGGGAATGAAAAAAAACAATGATAAATTCTAATAGAGACCCTGAAGTTGTGAAATACAGAAGAATATTTTTTGTATTCCAGGGAAAACAACAAAAAATCGAGTACAGGGGTTCTAGAAAAACAAATGAACAGATATTTGATGGGGGAAATAGAAAAACGGGCCAAGTAAAATAGTTTGGCCACGTTAAAGACAACACTTTAAAAAAAACCAACTGGGGGTTTAAAGGGTTTTAAGACAAAGAGCAAGGGGAAAAGACAATGATACAAGGGGGAAGAAAAAACATCAAGAGAGGGACAAACAGCAATCAGACAGAATGTACATTAAGGGTGAGAGACAGACAGTGTTGGAGATCCATTGCACCCAAAACCTTCATTGTGGAGACGGCACTGATTAATTGTTTCCCATCATAAAATATAAAATGCTCTGGTTCATAGAATTTTTTGCACAAATATTCTCCTCACAAACATCAAACGCTGCAGTCAATACAGGTTTAACCACAAATGTTCTCATTATAAACATCAAACACTCAATTTGTTATAATGTTTACCAAAAATATTTCATAAACAAACATGAAACACTCCAGTAGATAAGTTTTTTCCCAAACAAAATATTCTCATCAAAAACTTTAAAAGGGCTCCATTTTGATAAGTGCAATCAGTAGGGGGGAAGTTCATACATTGTTCAATTAAAAAGAAATAACTAAAAGGGACAACTGCAGCAATTAATTGATATTTAGACAAAACAAAATTCACCCTCATTTCAAAAAAAATTGTATTTTTTATGATGAAATAAAAAGTACTTCTGACACCATCATACAACACAGAGATAACATAAGAAAATTTTATATTAACACAAAATTATTAGATTAAAAACAAGTAATCAGAAAAACAAATTGATCAAGTAATCATTGATTCAACAAAATTCAGGAAGTATTTGATTCAATAAGCAAGTAGTAACTTATTTGATTCGATGAGTAATCAGTGACAAAACCTGGGCAACCCATCAGAAACAGTATTAGATTCAGTGAGTAATCATGGGGAAAGCTGGGCATCCCTTTCAGTAAAGTATTAGATTCAGTAGTAATCGTGGGGAAAGCTGGGCATACAATCGAAAAGTATTGATTCAGTGAGTAATCATGAGGAAGCTGGGCATCCCAATCAGTAAAGTATTAGATTCTTGAGTAATCAGTGGGGAAAGCTGGGCATCCATCAGTAAAGTACTAGTTTCAGTGAGAAATCAGTGAGGAAGCTGGGCATACAATCAGAAAAGTATTAGATCAGTGAGAAATTTCATGAGGAAGCGGGCATGCCACCCAGAAAAGTTTAGTTCAGTGAGAAACCCTGACGAACCGGGGCAACCCATCAGAAAAGTACTAAAATTCAGTGGTAATCATGAGGAAGCTGGGCAAGCATCAGAAAAGTATTAATTCAGTGAGAAATCAGGAGGAAGGGGGGATACAATCAGTAAAGTACTAGATTCATGAGTAATCAGGGGAGGAAGCTGGGCTACAACCAGTAAGTTTTGATTCAGTAGTAATCAGTGGGGGAAGCTGGGCATGCAATCAGTAAATTATTAGTTTCATGAGTAATCAGTGAGGAAGCTGGGGGGAACAATCAGAAAAGTATTAGAATGGAATCAGTGAGGAAGGGGGGCATGCAATCAGTAAAGTATTAGACATGAGAATCAGTGGGGAAAACTGGGCGCAATCAGTAAAGTATTAGTTTTCAGTGAGTAATCAGTGAGGAAGCTGGGCTTTACAACCCGTAAAGTTTTGATTTCAGTGATTAATCAGTGAGGAAGCTGGGCATACAATCATAAAGTATTAGTTTCAGTGAGTAATCAGTGGGGAAGCTGGGCAAGCCATCAGTAAAGTTTTTAGATTCGTGAGTAATCATTGAGGAACTGGGCATGCAATCAGTAAAGTATTAGATTCAGTGAGAAATCAGTGAAAACTGGCATGCAATTTTTTAAAGTATTAGATTCATTGATAATCATGGGGAACGGGCATGTGTAACAGTGTGTAATATAAGACGAAGGCCGGTCTTTTGTGTGTTGATAAAACGTTTATTGGCTTAATATAAACAAAGCTCCGATGTACACCTCCATTCGCTCTCAATCTGGTTCTAACTGCCCATACCAACCCAATACGTCACGATTGAGCATCTTCCCCCCCCCTTTCAGTCTCAATGCTCAATCGTGCTGTATCTGGGTTTCCCACTAGATCCCAATACTGTTACACCTCCCCATGTTTAATAAAGAATTTTCCTTATAAAGGAAAAATCTTTACTCTAAATCCCCCTACTCCATTCCCTCTTTGTCTTCTAACCTATGCTAAAACCAAGTTTGAGTAACAATACATCTTTTACTCTTCTCCCAGTGACATGGTCTGCCAACAACCTCCCCATATACTTCTTTATACTTCTTCTTCGCCTTTTATTTATATAATACCACGGTTAATCCAACCAGTCCTTCTTTCCTTTTTATTTCCCCAACATTTCATAGTTATCTACTACGTAATTCTTCATTTCTGGTTCTTTCTGGTTATCTGTATCAAATATACATATCATAAGAACAGCTCATAAATTCTGTGTCAAAAATTATGATCTTATACAATTCCTCATTCTCATAAATTCTGTGTCAAAAATTATGATCTTATACGATTCCCTCATTCTTTCAAACCCCAGGACGTACAAAAACAATGTAGTTAGAAAAAGTAAAGAAGTGGTGCGCACCAAATAAAGAACATGAAGAATGAATACACGACATGACCACATGGACATATTGTAAATGTACATTTAAGACATTCACCCTTTACCTCCCTTGCCAATAAAAAAATTTTTTGTAAAATAATTTTTAAAACACCTTTAAGAAATATATTATTGTTCGTTATAAAACAATTTGGCATAAGTTTTCATGAACCTTTTATATTTCACATTGACATTGCCAACCACAATTCCGTTCCTCTTCCGTTATCTCACCTTTTACCATGAGCCCATGTTCATATTTTATGAACAACTTAACTATAATTAAAGCTGGTAATTTCACAGCACCTATATCTTTCCCCGTACAACCCATCCTGTTATTTTATAAATAAAGTGACGTGTGTGCAGACCCTGGATACGTCTATCCATTCGTGCATACACGTTCACCAACTATGGTTTCCCACTAGTTAATGAATGCATAGTTTCCCTTACCTTGGACAAATTTGTTTTTATCAACTCTTTTCTTAACGAAAAAACCTTTAGCAAAACCTCCTTCATTTGAAACTTAAATTTACTTAACTACTTTACAAGCATTTAACTCAATATACCAAATCATTCATGTAATCAAAATAAAATGAACACAACCTCCAAATTAATCTAGAGAAAAAAAAAACACATTTTAAAATGACATAACATGCATGTTATCAAATCAGAATAAAATATCCTATTCTACCTATCACTATTGGACACTTTTACGGACCAATAGTTCTTGTCAACTCAAATGCTATGAACACAATCACCCTACTCTAAACCAATTACTCAAACAATAACAATCATATTTCAAGACCAAATCAGAAAAACAAAATGAGGTATTACAACTTAGGCTCAATAAAACAACCAAACAACATCCCTCATTTTCTAGTAGTAACTCAAGCATAAAAACATTTCTTATATGACTCATAACTCATAAACTTAGATTTCATAAACACCGTTTTCAACACAATTTTAACTCTCTAAAATTACTACCAGCATTAGGCTCTCATAAATGACGCATATCCAGTATTTATATGACCGAGAAGACTAAACCTCCTATCTATATATCTGTTATTTACAGATCAATTATGAACATATCTGTTCTATCTAGATAAACAAATCAGTAATCCAGAATTATCTATTTATTATCTCTTAACAGCACATAGTATCCTGAATAAGCTCTTAAGTAAGCACTGTAACCTATACCCAACATTAACTCAATGTAGCCATCCTCTACTTATCAACGTACTTGTGATCTGTCCTGTCTATTATTATTATAACTTGTTAACCCCTATCTTTAAACATGGCACTTCTAACATCAATAAAAAAATACATTCACCCACTGTACTAACATCTCAAGACCACTTTTTCCCACCGTTTCGTATACTTCTTCTTGTTATCTACAGTACTTTCGATTTATTTATCTCTTACGTTTCCATTTCCTCAACAACTCTAAGTTTCTCTGAATAAGTGCTAACTCTATATCAACATCTTCTTCTTCGTACAACCTACTAGCCTCTTCCATACTACTACTTGACTCTGACTTTTCATCCATTTCTTCTTCTTCGTCTGTATGTCTCTCTTTAGCTGCCGCTAATCTCTTCCGTTCAACATCCCACCTAATTTGTCGATCATTCTTTCTTAATGATCTTTCCAGTATAGGTATATCGTCTCCGCTTGTTGAACCATCTCTAATTCTCCCTCTGTCTTTTTACTTCTTTATCTCTTTGACTGTCCATTCTTCTTTTGTTGCTTGCCTAGTATTTTTAAATTGGAGCACCTGTGTCTTCTTCCATACTATCATAATGAGTTCATTTGTTCCTTCTTCTTCCATTCTTTTCGGAATTGTCTGTTCTTGTTCTTCGTAACTTGGATTTGCTAACAACTGATTTTGTTCTGGTTCTTTTCTAAGATCTGGGGTTACTGTAGCTCTTCTAAGATCTGGAGTTATTGTAACAACTTGTTCATCCAAAAATTTGCATCCGAATAACAATTATTATTATAATTATTATTTTCTATCTCATTTTCATCTCTTCTTAAGTGTTCAAACGTGTGCCCTTGCTATGTGTGCTGTGACCTGGTTCTTTATAACATACGATACATTACCCAGTTTTTCCAAAACGTAATAACCTGGAATCCAACGAGAATCAAACTTAGAGTTTCTTCTATGCTTTTTGTAATAAACTCTATCACCTACTTTAAACTCCTGTAATTTGTTATTACATTTTTGTACTTTTTCTGTCTTTCCCTAGCTTTTATTATATTATTTCTTAATCTCATATGTGCTTTATGCATTTCTTGTATTGATGACCTCTTGAAAATCTTCACCCATATATTTCCGTCTAGGTTTTAATAAATTATCTATAGGTAATATTGGTTCTCTCCGTGTATTAAATAAAATGGCGAAAAAACCCGTGCTCTCATTTGATTTGTACGAATAGCGCTAAGAGCAGTCCAAAAATAGATCCCAATCTTTTTCATGTTCATCAATAATCTTTGCCACTATGTTGTATAACGTCTGATGTTGACGCTCGTTTTTTCGCATTTGACGAAGGTCTATAAAATGAGGTCTTTATATGTCTTATGTTTAAATCTTTATAACTTTTCGAATTTTTTATTTACAAATTCTCTACCATTATCTGTAAGTATACTTTGTGGGCAACTAAACCTTGGTACGAACTCCGTAAAAAATAGTAATGACAGTATCCGCGCTCTTATCTGGAATTGCATAAACCTCTGGCCAAAGACCTGTAGATGTCTACTATATGAATTAATATACATTTCCTGACAATGTTCTGGGTGTGGACCTGATATGTCTAAACTAATCTTTTGCATTGGGAAGTGAGGAATATCTGTGTCCTGTAATGGAGACTTTATTGTTTTCATGTTCCTTAATCTGCACTTTTCACACGTATCTACATATTTGCATGCAGATTTAAATAAGTTTGGCCAATAATATTTACTTGTAAGTGCTTTCACTAGTTTGTCTCTACGAGATGTCCATTTTCATCGTGATATGCTTTTAAAAGTTCATTTTCCAAATGCTTTGGAACATATTTCCTTAGTTGTTTCGTTCTTTTCACACATATAATATAACTGTCCATCCTCTTGTAATAGCAAATAATTCCTTTTATATTTGTTATCTTCTGTTTCTCGTAACTTTTCCTTATTTGTATGATTCTTGGGTCCAAATCCTGCTCTTCTGTTCATATTGAATTGTGCTAACTGTAGATCTTCTTCTCTATGTCCAGACTCTTGATCTGATGGTAAGCTATCAAATTCTCCCCATTTATTATAGCAGAATCCAGAATATTTACCTGCCAATTCCTGTCGTCTATCTCTGGTTCGGCTGCCTCCTCTTCTGTATCCTCTGATGACTGTGTATATGGAATTCTAGACAAAAGATCAGCGCATGTGTTTATCTTACCCGGTATGTACTCAATTTTCGCGTCGTACCCCTGTAGATTCAAGCCCATGTCTGTATTTCCTGTTCTGCACTGGAGCTTCTAAAAAGACTTTAAAGGCATGTGGTCAGTTCTAATAACAAAACTTGCGTTATGTAAATAGTAATTAAGTTTTTGAAGAGCGTAATGAATCGCGTAAGCCTCCTTCTCGATAGTACTCCATTTTTTTTGTGATTTACTAAGCTATGAGAACAAAAGTAGATAGGTCTTTCATTTTTTACCCCTGGTATTCCAGATTCTTTCCTTCATATGGTTGTACTAAACATGCTCCTACTGCACTGTCTGAAGCATCTGTGTATAGTATTAACTGTTGTTTAAGTCTGGATGCGTCAATAGTGGTACCAATGTTAAGCTGTTTTTAAATAGTCGAAGGCTTTTTGACACTCATCATCCCACTTAAACCTGGCGTACTTGGCTGTTAAATTTGTAATTGGTTCAGCTATCCTTGAAAATGCCGGAATAAACCGTCTATAATACGCACACGTTCCTATAAAAGCACGTACTTCCTTAACGTTTGTTGGTGCAGGTAACTCTTTAATAATCTTTATTTTTTCCTGGTCTGGTTTTATACCCTCTCTATTTATAATATACCCTAAATATTTTGTTTCTGTTTTTAAAAATTGGCACTTACTAAGCTTCAACTTCACATCATGCTTTCTTAACCTGTCAAACACTAGTCTAATATGTTTCAAATGATCTTCTACATCTCCTTTGGTATAGATCAATATATCATCAATATAAGCAAGAGCGAACCTTTGCATACCCTCTAGAACTTCATTTATTAAGAGCATATAGTGTGAGGGCGCTGTCTTGACTCCAAAAGGCATTCGTAAGAATTCGTACGAGCCCATGTGTGGTAAAAAAGGCACTTTTCCGTTGCGCGTCCTCTGACATCGGAATACCCCAAAAACCCCTGACCTTGCGTCCAACGTTGTGAAATATGTAGAGCCATTAAGTACCCCCAAAAATATCATCAATTACCGGCAGTGGGTATGCTACATTCTTATGATTTTGTTCAACGCCCTGTAGTCGCAACAGAAGCGACTGGAACCATCGGCTTGGCCACTATGACGACCGGAGATGACCATTCTGACTTCGCCCTTTTTTATTATTCCTGCTTTCAGCATCTCTTCTATTGCCTTTTCCATTATTTCTCTGTTTCTTAATGGAGTTCTGTATGGTTTTAGACTAATTGGTGGATGATCTCCCGTGTCTATCTCCATCGAACCGTCCGCGTCTTACCCAATTCCAAATCATTAACCGCAAACACATCTTGTTTTTGCTTTATAAACTTTTTCTAACACTTCCTTATTTTCTGGCGAAGTTTTTAACTGTGACAGAAATTTCTTGTTCCCTTGTTTTTTTGTCTAGTGAATGTATTGTACTTTATTTTCTCCGAATGGATGGATCAATTCATTCATTCTGATTTTCCCTCTTCTTCCGCATCCGCGTCTGTCACTTCTCCTTTCACTAGAAGTTTCCCAAAAAACTTGTTCCCCAAAACTTCTGTTCTATTCGTTGCCAATATTTCACTAATGTTAGATCTAACTTTGCTATCACACATCCTCTTATAACTTGATTTCTCTCCCTGTGTTGTTGATAATCATTACTGGAAAGGTTAAGTGTTTATCCAACTTCATTACTCCATCTGGAACCTCCAAACCAGGCTCATCAAATTTTTTCTTCTTGTAACTCAGTGATTCTGACTGTGTTTCCTTCCACATAATATGGGTTTCTCTTCAGCTTCGCTTGTATCAAATTAACCGACTGTGGTTTTTAAAGTCGTTGTCATTTTGACCCTAACTAGGCTGCTATATGCATATCCTCTTCCATATCTATATATACGTCTCTGAATTTTAACTTATGTAAATCATAAAAAAGTCTTATCCCCTTCTTTATCAAAAAAAACTCTTCCTATCAACATATTTCTATTTAAACCCCTCACTACATGAAAAAGGTGTCTTATGTTGATCCCTCCTAATTTAAAATTGATCATTGTTTGTCCAACTACTTGTAAATTCTGTCCAGTAACAGAGTGTAAATTATTACTACACTTTAAAAACTCTACAATTTCTTACTATTTTTATAAAAAACTTTCTTTTACTACACTAACTTGAGCTCCTGAGTCTATTAATGTACGAACTCTATACTTCCCTATTTCTAATATACACGAGCTATAATCTGTTTTTTCTTCTATAAATTTCTTGACTTCATCCATTTGAAAATATTCTCTGTTCGATCTATTATACTTGTTATTAACATACTCTCTAACACTTGGGACCCTATTATTTACCCTCCTATCATAGGCCTGTCTAATAGGTAGGGCCCGATTTACCTGTGTTCTTGTACCTGTAAAATTCCTGTGTCCATCAACAACATTCCCAGTCACCCTATTATTATCATATCTACCCCGTGTATTCGACTGGACACGCCTGTTATTACAAAAACGAGAAACATGTCCCCGTTGACCACAAACCCAACAGACAATGTTTGTGTTATTTGTGTTTTTTACTGCCTCACTTGTAGGGTATCTCACATTTCTTCTTTCAACATAATCGCTCCTATTTCTACCTTGTAAGGTTTGTATACCGCCTCTCCTATTCCATCCGAATCTTGTTTTTTCCTATCTCCATGGGTTCCTCAATTCTGTCGTCTCTATTACTTCCCACTTCTCGTCCTGTTCTTAATCTAAACCTTCGTCTCAAATTTTCCTCTTGCACCGCAATATCCACCGCTTGTGATAACCTCTCAGGGTTATCCCTCATCAGCTTAAGTTTCAAACCATCAGATTTTATGCCATCCACAAAAATCCCTACCAACATCCTTTCCACCTCCTCCCTCGCACATTCTGTCCCTAAGAATGCCTCTTCAGCCAGGTTAATCAACCTATCGCTAAACAACTGCACCCTTTCTCCGTTATTTTTTTTAGCCTGCCTCAACACCGAAAATGCATGTTGCGGATCCGTAATTTCTGCATATTTTCTTGCTAGGTCCTCTTTGAATTGTTCCCCTGTCTCATCTACCCTAGCCTCTAATTTTCTTCTTATATGATCTGAGACCGGTTCTGTTGCCGTCTGATACGCTAGTCTCATTTTCTCTTCATCTGTTGCCGAGATCAAATAGGCATATTTTTCTATAGAGGTGACCCACTTCTTATAGTCCTTAGCCTGTCCACTAAATTTCACAATTTCTGTTGCCATCCCCTGTTGTTTGACCACCATATTTAAATCGGCCCCACTGCTGTTCCCACGCCGTCAGAACTTGTGCTAAAGGGGTCCTGTTCCGCCATGCTGAAAAAAAATAGCAAAACAAAGCAAGCAACCAATCACACAATTATAATTTCCCAAAACCCAACCAGCACAATTCAGTTGGTTATAATATTTAAGATGTTACATTAATCAGAAGAAGCACCAACGATTCCTGTCTGAGCATAGGGAAAAATGACCCTGTCCTCGAAAAAAACTCAAACTGGTGGCAATCAGAAAAAGGTTCCTTGTAGATAATGTTCTGTACTCCACTCTAATAAATGAATTCGGAACCTCACGGGAGACCTCGAAATATACAACTCTGATTCTATTTCTAAATTACTCTGTTACCTTCAGTTCAGTTCAAGCAACCAGATCCCGCATTAGGTGAAACTTAGTCTCAGGAGTCAGGTGGTGGAGTTCAGCTACCACTTCTCTTCCCTCAGGTACCTTCGTCCTTCTCATGGGCTGCCAGAAAAATTTTTCAACCCCTGGTTGGGTCACATCTCATGGGGTGCCGGGAAAAACTTCAACCCCCTGGTTGGGTCCCTTCCTTGATTCTCAGGTGGGTACTTCAACGTCGTTTGGAATGGGTCATAGGATTAAAGTGGCCCAAGGATGGATCAGGTGTGTTTGGGTCATAGGAAAGACAAGGCCCCAAAGGGTGGATCAGGTGTTTGGGTCGTAGGATCAACAAGGCCCAAAAATGGATCAGGATCAGCCAAGGCCCAACGATAATGGCGTGTCTTAAGAACTTATGGCCCGATCAACGATCATGCTGTCCTGACAACTCCTGATTAGCTCTTTAACTTTGAGGAACTTAAATTTCTGGTTTGCCCAAACTTTCAGGACAGGATCACTCCTGGTCAATCAAAATGATGTAAGGCAGCGGCTTTGATGGCTCTTGCTAACAGTCAACCTGCAGAAGGGCGGCCATACAAACTTTCTTCACCGTGACCTCTGCAAAACGGCTGGTACAACAAACTTCTTATCTGAAGTCTTAAAAAAGACTTACAAAGGACCACTCCTGGGGGAGCTTTTGGCCTTTGTATTCAGATATTATTACTATCTCGTCTTATAACTTGCTGGCCATCTTTTGGTGCGGCTGTTACCAAGTTCAATAGTTGTTTTTTCACGTGCCGCTTGAATCTTTCTGCGACGACGTTATTCAACTCCGACTTTGCATAGTTTTTTCTTTCTCATTTTTCAGGGTTTGAAACCTGGTCGTGGGCTCCATTTCGCCTCTTGTAACAGTGTGTAATATAAAACGAAGGCCGGCGTTTGTGTGTTGATAAAACGTTTATTGGCTTAATATAACAAAGCTCCGATGTACACCTCCATTCGCTACTCAATCTGGGTTCTAATGCCCATACCAACCCAATACGTCACGATTGAGCATCTTCCCCCCCCCCTTTTAGTCTCAATGCTCAATCGTGCTGTATCTGGGGTTTTCCCCCCCAGATCCCAATACTGTTACACATGCAATCCTAAAGTATTAGATTCAGTAGTAATCAGTGAGGGAAACTTTGGGGATACCAAACAGTAAAGTATTAGATTCTGAGTAATCAGTGAGGAAACTGGGGAAGCCATCAGTAAAGTATTAGATTCAGTGAGTAATCGTGAGAACTGGGCATGCAATCAGTAAAATACTAGATTCATGAGTAATCAGTGAGGAAGCTGGGCATGCAATCATAAAGTTTAGATTCAGTGAGAATCAGTGAGGAAGCTGGGCAAAACCCTCAGTAAAGTATTAGATTCAGTGAGTAATCAGTGAGGAAGCTGGGCAAACCTCATAAAGTATTAGATTCAGTGAGTAATCAGTGAGGAAGCTGGGCATACAATCAGTAAATATTAGATTCAGTGAGTAATCAGTGAGGAAGTGGGCATGCAAACATAAAGTATTAGATTCAGTGAGTAAACAGTGAGGAACCTGGGCATACAATCAGTAAAGTATTAGATTCAGTGAGTAATCAGTGAGGAACTTTGGGGAACAATCAGTAAAATATTAGATTCAGTGAGTAAACAGTGAGGAAGCTGGGCAAGCCATCAGTAAAGTTTAGATTCAGTGAGTAATCAGTGAGGAACCTGGGCATCAATCATTAAGTATTAGATTCAGGGGAGTAATCAGTGAGGAAGCTGGGCAAGCAATCAGTAAAGTATTAGATTCAGTGAGTAATCAGTGAGGAAGCTGGGCAAGCCATCAGTAAAAGTACTAGATTCAGTGAGTAATCAGTGAGAGCTGGGCAAGCATCAAGTAAAGTATTAGATTCAGTGAGTAATCAGTGAGGAAGCTGGCATGCATCAGTAAAGTACTAGATTCAGTGAGTAATCGTGAGGAGCGTGGGCATAGCATCAGTAAAGTACTAGATTCAGTGAGTAATCAGTGGAGGAAGCTGGGCAAGCCATCAGTAAAGTATTAGATTCAGTGAGTAATCAGTGAGTGAAGCTGGGCATAGCAATCGTAAAGTACTTAGATTCAGTGAGTAATCAGTGAGGAAAGCTGGGCAAGCCATCAGTAAAGTATTAGATTCAGTGAGTAATCAGTGAGGAAGCTGGGCATGCAATCAGTAAAGTACTTAGATTCAGTGAGTAATCAGTGAGGAAGCTGGGCAAGCCATCAGTAAAGTACTAGATTCAGTGAGTAATCAGTGAGGAAGCTGGGCAAGCCATCAGTAAAGTATTAGATTCAGTGAGTAATCAGTGAGGAAGCTGGGCATGCAATCAGTAAAGTATTAGATTCAGTGAGTAATCAGTGAGGAAGCTGGGCAATGCAATCAGTAAGTATTAGATTCAGTGAGTAATCAGTGAGGAAGCTGGGCATAGCCATCAGTAAGTATCTAGATTCAGTGAGTAATCAGTGAGGAGCTGGGCATACAATCAGTAAAGTATTAGATTCAGTGAGTAATCAGTGAGGAAGCTGGGCAAGCCATCAGTAAAGTACTAGATTCAGTGAGTAATCAGTGAGGAAGCTGGCATAGCAATCAGTAAAGTATTAGATTCAGTGAGTAATCAGTGAGGAAGCTGGGCATGCAATCAGTAAAGTACTAGATTCAGTGAGTAATCAGTGAGGAAGCTTGGGCAAGCCATCAGTAAAGTACTAGATTCAGTGAGTAATCAGTGAGGAAGGCTGGGCATACAATCAGTAAAGTATTAGATTCAGTGAGTAATCAGTGAGGAAGCTGGGCATACAATCAGTAAAGTACTTAGATTCAGTGAGTAATCAGTGAGGAAGCTGGGCAAGCCATCAGTAAAGTATTAGATTCAGTGAGTAATCAGTGAGGAAGCTGGCATGCCATCAGTTAAAGTACTAGATTCAGTGAGTAATCAGTGAGGAAGCTGGGCAAGACCATCAGTAAAGTACTAGATTCAGTGAGTAATCCAGTGAGGAAGCTGGGCATGCAATCAGTAAAGTATTAGATTCAGTGAGTAATCAGTGAGGAAGATGGCATGCCATCAGTAAAGTATTAGATTCAGTGAGTAATCAGTGAGGAAGCTGGGCCTACAATCAGTTAAAGTATTAGATTCAGTGAGTAATCAGTGAGGAACCTGGGCATCACAATCAGTAAAGTACTAGATTCAGTGAGTAATCAGTGAGGAAGCTGGCAAGCCATCAGTAAAGTATTTAGATCAGTGATGTAATCAGTGAGGAAGCTGGGCATACAATCAGTAAAGTACTAGATTCAGTGAGTAATCAGTGAGGAAGCTGGGCATACAATCAGTAAAGATTAGATTCAGTGAGTAATCAGTGAGGAACCTGGGCATACAATCAGTAAAGTACTAGATTCAGTGAGTAATCAGTGAGGAAGTCTGGGCAAGCCATCAGTAAAGTACTAGATTCAGTGGTAATCAGTGAGGAAGCTGGGTCATACAATCAGTTAAGTATTAGATTCAGTGAGTAATCAGTGAGGAAGCTGGGCATACAATCAGTAAAGTATTAGATTCAGTTGAGTAAATCAGTGAGGAAGCTGGGCAAGCCATCAGTAAAGTAGTAGATTCAGTGAGTAATCAGTGAGGAAGCTGGGCATAGCAATCAGTAAAGTATTAGATTCAGTGAGTAATCAGTGAGGAAGCTGGGCATAGCCAATCAGTAAAGTGGTAGATTCAGTGAGTAATCAGTGAGGAAGCTGGGCATACAATCAGTAAAGTATTAGATTCAGTGAGTAATCAGTGAGGAAGCTGGCATACAATCAGTAAAGTATTAGATTCAGTGAGTAATCAGTGAGGAAGCTGGGCATAGCCAATCAGTAAAGTATAGATTCAGTGAGTAATCAGTGAGGAAGCTGGGCATACAATCAGTAAAGTATTAGATTCAGTGAGTAATCAGTGAGGAAGCTGGGCAAGCCATCAGTAAAGTATTAGATTCAGTGAGTAATCAGTGAGGAAGCTGGGCATACAATCAGTAAAGTATTAGATTCAGTGAGTAATCAGTGAGGAAGCTGGGCATGCAATCAGTAAAGTATTAGATTCAGTGAGTAATCAGTGAGGAACCTGGGCATACAATCAGTAAAGTATTAGATTCAGTGAGTAATCAGTGAGGAAGCTGGGCATACAATCAGTAAAGTATTAGATTCAGTGAGTAATCAGTGAGGAAGCTGGGCAAGCCATCAGTAAAGTATTAGATTTCAGTGAGTAATCAGTGACGAACCTGGGCATACAATCAGTAAAGTATTAGATTCAGTGAGTAATCAGTGAGGAACCTGGGCAAGCCATCAGTAAAGTATTAGATTCAGTGAGTAATCAGTGAGGAAGCTGGGCATAGCAATCAGTAAAGTATTAGATTTCAGTGAGTAATCAGTGAGGAAGCTGGGCAAGCATCAGTAAAGTATTAGATTCAGTGAGTAATCAGTGAGGAAGCTGGGCATGCAATCAGTAAAGTACTAGATTCAGTGAGTAATCAGTGAGGAAGCTGGGCATACAATCAGTAAAGTACTAGATTCAGTGAGTAATCAGTGAGGAAGCTGGGCATACAATCAGTAAAGTATTAGATTCAGTGAGTAATCAGTGAGGAAGCTGGGCATGACAATCAGTAAAGTACTTAGATTCAGTGAGTAATCAGTGAGGAAGCTGGGCATAGCCATCAGTAAAGTATTAGATTCAGTGAGTAATCAGTGAGGAAGCTGGGCATGCAATCAGTAAAGTACTAGATTCAGTGAGTAATCAGTGAGGAAGCTGGGCAATGCAATCAGTAAAGTATTAGATTCAGTGAGTAATCAGTGAGGAAGCTGGGCAATACAATCAGTAAAGTATTAGATTCAGTGAGTAATCAGTGAGGAAGCTGGGCATGCAATCAGTAAAGTATTAGATTCAGTGAGTAATCAGTGAGGAAGCTGGGCAAGCCATCAGTAAAGTACTAGATTCAGTGAGTAATCAGTGAGGAAGCTGGGCATGCAATCAGTAAAGTATTAGATTCAGTGAGTAATCAGTGAGGAAGCTGGGCATAGCAATCAGTAAAGTATTAGATTCAGTGAGTAATCAGTGAGGAAGCTGGGCATACAATCAGTAAAGTACTTAGATTCAGTGAGTAATCAGTGAGGAAGCTGGGCATAGCCATCAGTAAAGTATTAGATTCAGTGAGTAATCAGTGAGGAAGCTGGGCATACAATCAGTAAAGTATTAGATTCAGTGAGTAATCAGTGAGGAAGCTGGGCATAGCCATCAGTAAAGTATTAGATTCAGTGAGTAATCAGTGAGGAAGCTGGGCATAGCAATCAGTAAAGTATTAGATTCAGTGAGTAATCAGTGAGGAAGCTGGGCATACAATCAGTAAAGTATTAGATTCAGTGAGTAATCAGTGAGGAAGCTGGGCATGCCATCAGTAAAGTATTAGATTCAGTGAGTAATCAGTGAGGAAGCTGGGCATGCCATCAGTAAAGTATTAGATTCAGTGAGTAATCAGTGAGGAAGCTGGGCAAGCCATCAGTAAAGTATTAGATTCAGTGAGTAATCAGTGAGGAAGCTGGCATAGCAATCAGTAAAGTATTAGATTCAGTGAGTAATCAGTGAGGAAGCTGGGCAAGCCATCAGTAAAGTATTAGATTCAGTGAGTAATCAGTGAGGAAGCTGGGCAAGCCATCAGTAAAGTATTAGATTCAGTGAGTAATCAGTGAGGAAGCTGGGCAAGCCATCAGTAAAGTATTAGATTCAGTGAGTAATCAGTGAGGAAGCTGGGCATAGCAATCAGTAAAGTATTAGATTCAGTGAGTAATCAGTGAGGAAGCTGGGCATAGCCATCAGTAAAGTATTAGATTCAGTGAGTAATCAGTGAGGAAGCTGGGCATAGCAATCAGTAAAGTATTAGATTCAGTGAGTAATCAGTGAGGAAGCTGGGCATGACAATCAGTAAAGTATTAGATTCAGTGAGTAATCAGTGAGGAAGCTGGGCAAGCCATCAGTAAAGTATTAGATTCAGTGAGTAATCAGTGAGGAAGCTGGGCATACAATCAGTAAAGTATTAGATTCAGTGAGTAATCAGTGAGGAAGCTGGGCATACAATCAGTAAAGTATTAGATTCAGTGAGTAATCAGTGAGGAAGCTGGGCATACAATCAGTAAAGTACTAGATTCAGTGAGTAATCAGTGAGGAAGCTGGGCAATGCCATCAGTAAAGTATTAGATTCAGTGAGTAATCAGTGAGGAAGCTGGGCATACAATCAGTAAAGTATTAGATTCAGTGAGTAATCAGTGAGGAAGCTGGGCATACAATCAGTAAAGTATTAGATTCAGTGAGTAATCAGTGAGGAAGCTGGGCAAGCCATCAGTAAAGTATTAGATTCAGTGAGTAATCAGTGAGGAAGCTGGGCATACAATCAGTAAAGTATTAGATTCAGTGAGTAATCAGTGAGGAAGCTGGGCATAGCAATCAGTAAAGTAGTAGATTCAGTGAGTAATCAGTGAGGAAGCTGGGCATAGCAATCAGTAAAGTATTAGAGTCAGTGAGTAATCAGTGAGGAAGCTGGGATACAATCAGTAAAGTACTAGATTCAGTGAGTAATCAGTGAGGAAGCTGGGCATGCAATCAGTAAAGTATTAGATTCAGTGAGTAATCAGTGAGGAAGCTGGGCATACAATCAGTAAAGTATTAGATTCAGTGAGTAATCAGTGAGGAAGCTGGGCATACAATCAGTAAAGTATTAGATTCAGTGAGTAATCAGTGAGGAAGCTGGGCATACAATCAGTAAAGTATAGATTCAGTGATAATCAGTGAGGAAGCTGGGCATGCAATCAGTAAGTACTTAGATTCAGTGAGTAATCAGTGAGGAAGCTGGGCATACAATCAGTAAAGTATTAGATTCAGTGAGTAATCAGTGAGGAAGCTGGGCAAGCAATCAGTAAAGTATTAGATTCAGTGAGTAAATCAGTGAGGAAGCTGGGCAAGCAATCAGTAAAGTATTAAGATTCAGTGAGTAATTACGTGAGGAAGCCTGGGCAAGCAATCAGTAAAGTACAAGATCAGTGAGTAATTACTGAGGAACGCTGGGCATAGCAATCAGTAAAGTACAAGATTCAGTGAGTAATTACTTGAGGAACCTGGCAAGCATCAGTAAAGTACAGATTCAGTGAGTAATTACTGACGAACCTGGGCATAGCAATCAGTAAAGTACTAGATTAAGTGAGTAATTAGTGAGGAACCTGGGGCAAGCAATCAGTAAATTACTTGATTCAGTGAGTAATCAGTTGAGGGGGTTGGGCAAGCAATCAGTAAAGTACTGGATCCAACAAGCACTCAGTGGTTTTCCAAGGCTTTTTTAAATTCCTTTTTGAAAAACAAAGGCCGGGAATTTTAAAGCCCGTCCAAAAAATTAAATACGCACAGGGCCCTTTAAAAAACACGTCCCTTCCTTAACTTTTGGTTGGTGCGGGTTTAACTCTTTAAAAAATTTTTATTTTTTCCGGGTCTGGTTTTTTATACCCCCTTTTTTAAAATTTTATACCCAAAAATATTTTGGGTTTTTTTTTTTAAAAAAATTGGCACTTACAAAGCTTCCAATTTCCACTTTCAGCTTTTTTTAACCTGCCCAAACACTAGTTAATATGTTTAAAAAATGTTCTTCTACATCCCCTTTGGATAGTTTCCAATATTTTTTAAAATATAACCCAAGAGCAAACCCCTTTCCCATACCCTTGGGAACCCAAAATTTATTAAGAGCATATAGTTTTTGGGGGCCCGCGTTTTAAATTCCAAAAAAGGCATTCGTAAGAATTCGTACGAGCCCATGGGGGTAAAAAAAGGCACTTTTCCGTTGGGCGCCCTTTCTGACATCGGAAACACCAAAAACCCTGACCTTGCGCCCAACGTTGTGAAATTTTGAAAGACCCTTTTAAGTAGCCCCAAAATATCATAAAATTCCGGGCAGTGGGTATGCTACATTCTTAGGGGATTTTTTTTTCAAACGCCCTGTAGTCGCAACAGAAGCGACTGGAACCATGGGGTTTGGGGCCACTATGACGCCCCGGAGAGGGCCCATTCTGACTTCGCCTTTTTTATTATTCCTGCTTTCAGCATCTCCCCTTTTCCCCTTTTCCATTTTTTCCTGTTTTTTAATGGAGTTCTGTAGGTTTTAGACAAATTTGGTGGATAAATCTCCCTTTGGTCTATCTCCATCGAACCGTCCCGGGGTTTACCCAATTCCAAATCATTAACCGCAAACCCATTTTGATTTGTTTTTATAAACTGTTTCTAACACTTCCTTATTTTCTGGCGAAGTTTTTAAACTGGGGACAGCAATTCTTTTTCCCCCTTTTTATTTTTTTTCTATGAATGTATTGTACTTTTTTTCTCCGAATGGATGGATCAATTCATTCATTCTGATTTTCCCTCTTCTTCCCGCATCCGCGTCTGTCACTTCTCCTTTCACTAGAAGTTTCCAAATAACTTTTTTCCAACACTTCTGTTCTATTCGTTGCCAATTTTCACTAATGTTATGATCTAACTTTGCTATCACACATCCTCTATATAACTTGATTTCTCTCCCTGTGTTGTTGATAATCATTACTGGAAAGGTTAAGTGTTTATCCAACTTCATTACTCCATCTGGAACCTCCAAACCAGGCTCATCATTATTTCTTCTTGTAACTCAGTGATTCTGACTGTGTTTCCTTCCACATAATATGGGTTTCTCTTCAGCTTCGCTTGTATCAAATTAACCGACTGTGTTTTAATGTCGTTGTCATTTTGACCCTAACTAGTGCTGCTATATGCATATCCTCTTCCATATCTATATATACGTCTCTGAATTTTAACTTATGTAAATCATAAAAAAGTCTTATCCCATTCTTTATCAAAAAATCTCTTCCTATCACATATTTCTATTTAAAACCCCTCACTACATGAAAAAGGTGTCTTATGTTGATCCCTCCTAATTTAAAATTGATCATTGTTTGTCCACTACTTGTAAATTCTGTCCAGTAACAGAGTGTAAATTATTACTACACTTAAATACTCTACAATTTCTTACTATTTTGTATAAAAAACTTTCTTTTACTACACTAACTTGAGCTCCTGAGTCTATTAATGTACGACTCTATACTTCCCTATTTCTAATATACACGAGGCTATAATCTGTTTTATCTTCTATAAATTTCTTGACTTCATCCATTTGAAAATATTCTCTGTTCGATCTATTATACTTGTTATTAACATACTCTCTAACACTTGGGACCCTATTATTTACCCTCCTATCATAGGTCCTGTCTAATAGGTAGGGCTCCGATTTACCTGTGTTCTTGTACCTGTAAAATTCCTGTGTCCATCAACAACATTCCCAGTCACCCTATTATTATCATATCTACCCTGTGTATTCGACTGGACACGCCTGTTATTACAAAAACGAGAAACATGTCCCCGTTGACCACAAACCCAACAGACAATGTTTGTGTTATTTGTGTTTCTTACTGCCTCACTTGTAGGGTATCTCACATTTCTTCTTTCACATAATCGCTCCTATTTCTACCTTGTAAGGTTTTGTATACCGCCTCTCCTATTCCATCCGAATCTTGTTTGTCCTATCTCCATGGGTTCCTCAATTCTGTCGTCTCTATTACTTCCCACTTCTCGTCCTGTTCTTAATCTAAACCTTCGTCTCAAATTTTCCTCTTGCACCGCAATATCCACCGCTTGTGATAACCTCTCAGGTTATCCCTCATCAGCTTAAGTTTCAAACCATCAGATTTGATGCCATCCACAAAAATCCCTACCAACATCCTTTCCACCTCCTCCCCTCGCACATTCTGTCCTAAGAATGCCTCTTCAGCCAGGTTAATCAACCTATCGCTAAACAACTGCACCGTTTCTCTCCGTTATTTTGTTTAGCCTGCCTCAACACCGAAAATGCATGTTGCGGATCCGTAATTTCTGCATATTTTCTTGCTAGGTCCTCTTTGAATTGTTCCCATGTCTCATCTACCCTAGCCTCTAATTTTCTTCTTATATGATCTGAGACCGGTTCTGTTGCCGTCTGATACGCTAGTCTCATTTTCTCTTCATCTGTTGCCGAGATCAAATAGGCATAATTTTTCTATAGAGGTGACCCACTTCTTATAGTCCTTAGCCTGTCCACTAAATTTCACAATTCTGTTGCCATCCCCTGTTGTTTGACCACCATATTAAGTCGGCCTACTGCTGTTCCCACGCCTGTCAGAACTTGTGCTAAAGTTCCTGTTCCGCCATGCTGAAAAAAAATAGCAAAACAAAGCAAGCAACCAATCACACAATTATAATTTCCCAATCCCAACCATCACAATTCAGTTGGTTATAATATTGTAAGATGTTACATTAATCAGAAGAAGCACCAACGATATCCTGTCTGAGCATAGGAATAAATGACCCTGTCCCTCGAAAAAAACTCAACTGGTGGCAATCAGAAGAAGGTTCCTTGTAGATAATGTTCTGTACTCCACTCTAATAATGAATTCGGAACCTCACGGGAGACCTCGAAATATACAACTCTGATTCTATTTCTAAATTACTCTGTTACCTTCAGTTCAGTTCAAGCAACCAGATCCCGCATTAGGTGAAACTTAGTCTCAGGAGTCAGGTGGTGGAGTTCAGCTACCACTTCTCTTCCCTCAGGTACCTTCGTCCTTCTCATGGGCTGCCAGAAAATTCTTCAACCCCTGGTTGGGTCACATCTCATGGGCTGCCGGAAAATCTTCAACCCCCTGGTTGGGTCCCTTCCTTGATTCTCAGGTGGGTACTTCAACGTCGTTTGGAATGGGTCATAGGATTAACGTGGCCCAAGGATGGATCAGGTGTGTTTGGGTCATAGGATGACAAGGGCCCAAGGATGGATCAGGTGTTTGGGTCGTAGGATCAACAAGGCCCAAGGATGGATCAGGATCAGCCAAGGCCCAACGATAATGGCGTGTCTTAAGAACTTATGGCCCGATCAACGATCATGCTGTCCTGACAACTCCTGATTAGCTCTTTAACTTTGAGGAACTTAAATGCTGGTTTGCCCAAACTTTCAGGACAGGATCACTCCTGGTCAATCAAAATGATGTAAGGCAGCGGCTTTGATGGCTCTTGCTAACAGTCAACCTGCAGAAGGGCGGCCATACAAACTTTCTTCACCGTGACCTCTGCAAAACGGCTGGTACAAACAAACTTCTTATCTGAAGTCTTAAAAAAGACTTACAAAGGACCACTCCTGGGCGAGCTTTTGGCCTTTGTATTCAGATATTATTACTATCTCGTCTTATAACTTGCTGGCCATCTTTTGGTGCGGCTGTTACCAAGTTCAATAGTTGTTCTTTCACGTGCCGCTTGAATCTTTCTGCGACGACGTTATTCAACTCCGACTTTGCATAGTTTTATCTTTCTCATTCTCAGGTTCGAATCCTGGTCGTGTGGCTCCATTTCGCCTCTTGTAACAGTGTGTAATATAAGACGAAGGCCGGTCGTTTGTGTGTTGATAAAACGTTTATTGGCTTAATATAACAAAGCTCCGATGTACACCTCCATTCGCTACTCAATCTGGGTTCTAACTGCCCATACCAACCCAATACGTCACGATTGAGCATCTTCCCCCCCCCTTTCAGTCCTCAATGCTCAATCGTGCTGTATCTGGGTTTCCCACTAGATCCCAATACTGTTACACATGCAATCAGTAAAGTATTAGATTCAGTGAGTAATCAGTGAGAAGCTGGGCATACAATCAGTAAAGTATTAGATTCAGTGAGTAATCAGTGAGGAAGCTGGGCAAGCCATCAGTAAAGTATTAGATTCAGTGAGTAATCAGTGAGAAGCTGGGCATGCAATCAGTAAGTACTAGATTCAGTGAGTAATCAGTGAGGAAGCTGGCATGCAATCAGTAAAGTATTAGATTCAGTGAGTAATCAGTGAGGAAGCTGGGCAAGCCATCAGTAAAGTATTAGATTCAGTGAGTAATCAGTGAGGAAGCTGGGCAAGCCATCAGTAAAGTATTAGATTCAGTGAGTAATCAGTGAGGAAGCTGGGCATACAATCAGTAAAGTATTAGATTCAGTGAGTAATCAGTGAGGAAGCTGGGCATGCAATCAGTAAAGTATTAGATTCAGTGAGTAATCAGTGAGGAACCTGGGCATACAATCAGTAAAGTATTAGATTCAGTGAGTAATCAGTGAGGAACCTGGGCATACAATCAGTAAAGTATTAGATTCAGTGAGTAATCAGTGAGGAAGCTGGGCAAGCCATCAGTAAAGTATTAGATTCAGTGAGTAATCAGTGAGGAACCTGGGCATACAATCAGTAAAGTATTAGATTCAGTGAGTAATCAGTGAGGAAGCTGGGCAAGCCATCAGTAAAGTATTAGATTCAGTGAGTAATCAGTGAGGAAGCTGGGCAAGCCATCAGTAAAGTACTAGATTCAGTGAGTAATCAGTGAGGAAGCTGGGCAAGCCATCAGTAAAGTATTAGATTCAGTGAGTAATCAGTGAGGAAGCTGGGCATGCAATCAGTAAAGTACTAGATTCAGTGAGTAATCAGTGAGGAAGCTGGGCAAGCCATCAGTAAAGTACTAGATTCAGTGAGTAATCAGTGAGGAAGCTGGGCAAGCCATCAGTAAAGTATTAGATTCAGTGAGTAATCAGTGAGGAAGCTGGGCATGCAATCAGTAAAGTACTAGATTCAGTGAGTAATCAGTGAGGAAGCTGGGCAAGCCATCAGTAAAGTATTAGATTCAGTGAGTAATCAGTGAGGAAGCTGGGCATGCAATCAGTAAAGTACTAGATTCAGTGAGTAATCAGTGAGGAAGCTGGGCAAGCCATCAGTAAAGTATTAGATTCAGTGAGTAATCAGTGAGGAAGCTGGGCAAGCCATCAGTAAAGTATTAGATTCAGTGAGTAATCAGTGAGGAAGCTGGGCATGCAATCAGTAAAGTATTAGATTCAGTGAGTAATCAGTGAGGAAGCTGGGCAAGCCATCAGTAAAGTATTAGATTCAGTGAGTAATCAGTGAGGAAGCTGGGCAAGCCATCAGTAAAGTACTAGATTCAGTGAGTAATCAGTGAGGAAGCTGGGCATACAATCAGTAAAGTATTAGATTCAGTGAGTAATCAGTGAGGAAGCTGGGCAAGCCATCAGTAAAGTACTAGATTCAGTGAGTAATCAGTGAGGAAGCTGGGCAAGCCATCAGTAAAGTATTAGATTCAGTGAGTAATCAGTGAGGAAGCTGGGCATGCCATCAGTAAAGTACTAGATTCAGTGAGTAATCAGTGAGGAAGCTGGGCAAGCCATCAGTAAAGTACTAGATTCAGTGAGTAATCAGTGAGGAAGCTGGGCATACAATCAGTAAAGTATTAGATTCAGTGAGTAATCAGTGAGGAAGCTGGGCATACAATCAGTAAAGTACTAGATTCAGTGAGTAATCAGTGAGGAAGCTGGGCAAGCCATCAGTAAAGTATTAGATTCAGTGAGTAATCAGTGAGGAAGCTGGGCATGCCAATCAGTAAAGTACTAGATTCAGTGAGTAATCAGTGAGGAAGCTGGGCAAGCCATCAGTAAAGTACTAGATTCAGTGAGTAATCAGTGAGGAAGCTGGGCATGCAATCAGTAAAGTATTAGATTCAGTGAGTAATCAGTGAGGAAGCTGGGCATGCCATCAGTAAAGTATTAGATTCAGTGAGTAATCAGTGAGGAAGCTGGGCATACAATCAGTAAAGTATTAGATTCAGTGAGTAATCAGTGAGGAAGCCTGGGCATACAATCAGTAAAGTACTAGATTCAGTGAGTAATCAGTGAGGAAGCTGGGCAAGCCATCAGTAAAGTATTAGATTCAGTGAGTAATCAGTGAGGAAGCTGGGCATACAATCAGTAAAGTACTAGATTCAGTGAGTAATCAGTGAGGAAGCTGGGCATACAATCAGTAAAGTATTAGATTCAGTGAGTAATCAGTGAGGAACCTGGGCATACAATCAGTAAAGTACTAGATTCAGTGAGTAATCAGTGAGGAAGCTGGGCAAGCCATCAGTAAAGTACTAGATTCAGTGAGTAATCAGTGAGGAAGCTGGGCATACAATCAGTAAAGTATTAGATTCAGTGAGTAATCAGTGAGGAAGCTGGGCATACAATCAGTAAAGTATTAGATTCAGTTGAGTAATCAGTGAGGAAGCTGGGCAAGCCATCAGTAAAGTAGTAGATTCAGTGAGTAATCAGTGAGGAAGCTGGGCATAGCAATCAGTAAAGTATTAGATTCAGTGAGTAATCAGTGAGGAAGCTGGGCATACAATCAGTAAAGTGGTAGATTCAGTGAGTAATCAGTGAGGAAGCTGGGCATACAATCAGTAAAGTATTAGATTCAGTGAGTAATCAGTGAGGAAGCTGGGCATACAATCAGTAAAGTACTAGATTCAGTGAGTAATCAGTGAGGAAGCTGGGCATGCAATCAGTAAAGTACTAGATTCAGTGAGTAATCAGTGAGGAAGCTGGGCATACAATCAGTAAAGTATTAGATTCAGTGAGTAATCAGTGAGGAAGCTGGGCAAGCCATCAGTAAAGTATTAGATTCAGTGAGTAATCAGTGAGGAAGCTGGGCATACAATCAGTAAAGTATTAGATTCAGTGAGTAATCAGTGAGGAAGCTGGGCATGCAATCAGTAAAGTATTAGATTCAGTGAGTAATCAGTGAGGAACCTGGGCATACAATCAGTAAAGTATTAGATTCAGTGAGTAATCAGTGAGGAACCTGGGCATACAATCAGTAAAGTATTAGATTCAGTGAGTAATCAGTGAGGAAGCTGGGCAAGCCATCAGTAAAGTATTAGATTCAGTGAGTAATCAGTGAGGAACCTGGGCATACAATCAGTAAAGTATTAGATTCAGTGAGTAATCAGTGAGGAAGCTGGGCAAGCCATCAGTAAAGTATTAGATTCAGTGAGTAATCAGTGAGGAAGCTGGGCAAGCCATCAGTAAAGTATTAGATTCAGTGAGTAATCAGTGAGGAAGCTGGGCAAGCCATCAGTAAAGTATTAGATTCAGTGAGTAATCAGTGAGGAAGCTGGGCATGCAATCAGTAAAGTACTAGATTCAGTGAGTAATCAGTGAGGAAGCTGGGCAAGCCATCAGTAAAGTATTAGATTCAGTGAGTAATCAGTGAGGAAGCTGGGCAAGCCATCAGTAAAGTATTAGATTCAGTGAGTAATCAGTGAGGAAGCTGGGCATGCAATCAGTAAAGTACTTAGATTCAGTGAGTAATCAGTGAGGAAGCTGGGCAAGCCATCAGTAAAGTATTAGATTCAGTGAGTAATCAGTGAGGAAGCTGGGCATGCAATCAGTAAAGTACTAGATTCAGTGAGTAATCAGTGAGGAAGCTGGGCAAGCCATCAGTAAAGTATTAGATTCAGTGAGTAATCAGTGAGGAAGCTGGGCAAGCCATCAGTAAAGTATTAGATTCAGTGAGTAATCAGTGAGGAAGCTGGGCATGCAATCAGTAAAGTATTAGATTCAGTGAGTAATCAGTGAGGAAGCTGGGCAAGCCATCAGTAAAGTATTAGATTCAGTGAGTAATCAGTGAGGAAGCTGGGCAAGCCATCAGTAAAGTACTAGATTCAGTGAGTAATCAGTGAGGAAGCTGGGCATACAATCAGTAAAGTATTAGATTCAGTGAGTAATCAGTGAGGAAGCTGGGCAAGCCATCAGTAAAGTACTAGATTCAGTGAGTAATCAGTGAGGAAGCTGGGCAAGCCATCAGTAAAGTATTAGATTCAGTGAGTAATCAGTGAGGAAGCTGGGCATGCCATCAGTAAAGTACTAGATTCAGTGAGTAATCAGTGAGGAAGCTGGGCAAGCCATCAGTAAAGTACTAGATTCAGTGAGTAATCAGTGAGGAAGCTGGGCATACAATCAGTAAAGTATTAGATTCAGTGAGTAATCAGTGAGGAAGCTGGGCATACAATCAGTAAAGTACTAGATTCAGTGAGTAATCAGTGAGGAAGCTGGGCAAGCCATCAGTAAAGTATTAGATTCAGTGAGTAATCAGTGAGGAAGCTGGGCATGCCATCAGTAAAGTACTAGATTCAGTGAGTAATCAGTGAGGAAGCTGGGCAAGCCATCAGTAAAGTACTAGATTCAGTGAGTAATCAGTGAGGAAGCTGGGCATACAATCAGTAAAGTATTAGATTCAGTGAGTAATCAGTGAGGAAGCTGGGCAAGCCATCAGTAAAGTACTAGATTCAGTGAGTAATCAGTGAGGAAGCTGGGCAAGCCATCAGTAAAGTATTAGATTCAGTGAGTAATCAGTGAGGAAGCTGGGCATGCCATCAGTAAAGTACTAGATTCAGTGAGTAATCAGTGAGGAAGCTGGGCATGCAATCAGTAAAGTATTAGATTCAGTGAGTAATCAGTGAGGAAGCTGGGCATGCCATCAGTAAAGTATTAGATTCAGTGAGTAATCAGTGAGGAAGCTGGGCATACAATCAGTAAAGTATTAGATTCAGTGAGTAATCAGTGAGGAACCTGGGCATACAATCAGTAAAGTACTAGATTCAGTGAGTAATCAGTGAGGAAGCTGGGCAAGCCATCAGTAAAGTATTAGATTCAGTGAGTAATCAGTGAGGAAGCTGGGCAATACAATCAGTAAAGTACTAGATTCAGTGAGTAATCAGTGAGGAAGCTGGGCATACAATCAGTAAAGTATTAGATTCAGTGAGTAATCAGTGAGGAACCTGGGCATACAATCAGTAAAGTACTAGATTCAGTGAGTAATCAGTGAGGAAGCTGGGCAAGCCATCAGTAAAGTACTAGATTCAGTGAGTAATCAGTGAGGAAGCTGGGCATACAATCAGTAAAGTATTAGATTCAGTGAGTAATCAGTGAGGAAGCTGGGCATACAATCAGTAAAGTATTAGATTCAGTTGAGTAATCAGTGAGGAAGCTGGGCAAGCCATCAGTAAAGTAGTAGATTCAGTGAGTAATCAGTGAGGAAGCTGGGCATACAATCAGTAAAGTATTAGATTCAGTGAGTAATCAGTGAGGAAGCTGGGCATACAATCAGTAAAGTGGTAGATTCAGTGAGTAATCAGTGAGGAAGCTGGGCATACAATCAGTAAAGTATTAGAGTCAGTGAGTAATCAGTGAGAGAGCTGGGCATACAATCAGTAAAGTACTAGATTCAGTGAGTAATCAGTGAGGAAGCTGGGCATGCAATCAGTAAAGTACTAGATTCAGTGAGTAATCAGTGAGGAAGCTGGGCATACAATCAGTAAAGTATTAGATTCAGTGAGTAATCAGTGAGGAAGCTGGGCATACAATCAGTAAAGTATTAGATTCAGTGAGTAATCAGTGAGGAAGCTGGGCATACAATCAGTAAAGTACTAGATTCAGTGAGTAATCAGTGACGAACCTGGGCAAGCCATCAGTAAAGTACTAGATTCAGTGAGTAATCAGTGAGGAAGCTGGGCATGCAACCAGTAAAGTACTTGATTCAGTGAATAATTGGTGAAGAACCTGGGCAAGCAATCAGTAAAGTACTAAATTCAGTTAGGAAGCTGGGCAAGCAATCAGTAAAGTACAAGATTCAGTGAGTAATTACTGAGGAACCTGGGCAAGCAATCAGTAAAGTACAAGATTCAGTGAGTAATTACTGAGGAACCTGGGCAAGCAATCAGTAAAGTACAAGATTCAGTGAGTAATTACTGAGGAACCTGGGCAAGCAATCAGTAAAGTACAAGATTCAGTGAGTAATTACTGACGAACCTGGGCAAGCAATCAGTAAAGTACTAGATTCAGTGAGTAATTAGTGAGGAACCTGGGCAAGCAATCAGTAAATTACTTGATTCAGTGAGTAATCAGTGAGGGAGTTGGGCAAGCAATCAGTAAAGTACTGGATCCAACAAGCACTCAGTAAAGTACTGGATCCAACAAGCACTCAGTAAAGTACTGGATCCAACAAGCACTCAGTCAAGTACTGGATCCAACAAGCACTCAGTCAAGTACTGGATCCAACAAGCACTCAGTCAAGTACTGGATCCAACAAGAATTCAATCAAGTACTGGATCCAACAAGAATTCAATCAAGTACTGGATCCAACAAGCACTCAGTCAAGTACTGGATCCAACAAGCACTCAGTCAAGTACTGGATCCAACAAGCACTCAGTCAAGTACTGGATCCAACAAGCACTCAGTCAAGTACTGGATCCAACAAGCACTCAGTCAAGTACTGGATCCAACAAGCACTCAGTCAAGTACTGGATCCAACAAGCACTCAGTCAAGTACTGGATCCAACAAGCACTCAGTCAAGTACTGGATCCAACAAGCACTCAGTCAAGTACTGGATCCAACAAGCACTCAGTCAAGTACTGGATCCAACAAGCACTCAATCAAGTACTGGATCCAACAAGCACTCAATCAAGTACTGGATCCAACAAGCACTCAGTCAAGTACTGGATCCAACAAGCACTCAGTTAAGTACTGGATCCAACAAGCACTCAGTCAAGTACTGGATCCAACAAGCACTCAGTAAAGTACTGGATGCAACAAGCACTCAGTTAAGTACTGGATCCAACAAGCACTCAATAAAGTTTGAATAAATAAGAAAACAAACAATGGGTTGCACAATGTATTGGGAAAAACAATTAATGTGATAGCCGTACATATACAACACAACCTCTGCAGTATGCACCTGATGAGATGTAGATAGCCGTCCATATACAACACAACTTCTGCAGTATGCACCTGATGAGATGTAGATAGCCGTACATATACATCACAGCGGTCTACAAGGTGTGGACTGCGCCTGACCCTGCAGCCAGCAGGGTTAGGATCGGCTAGCCTCTCTCAGGAGGGGGGAAAAGTGAAAATTAGTAGCCAGCTGATGATCCGCAGACCACACAAGTTAACCCCCACCTCCACGTGGTGTAGATCAGGAAACTATGACCGCGAGGTCATGGGCTAACGCTCGCCATAGGGGATGGATTCCCTATGGTCAGACATTTGTCCTAAACCTGCGACTGGCCTAGCAAGCTGGCAGGGGATCTTCATACTGCTCATAGAGAAACTAAGAAGAATAAACGGACTGACCAAAATGGATATAGACCCGGAAATGTTAATGGACTAGGAGATAGATCAACGATTCAAACAATAGGCACACTGAACATCTGTGGTTTTAATAGTAAAGAAGAAGAACTTATAGAAACAAAGGAAGAGAGGAAAATTTGACTGATGGGAATAGCACACACCAGAATAAAGGAGGAAGGATGCAAGGAGATCCACCACAGTTACACGACTGTCTACTCTGGAGTGGAACAACAAGAAAGGGCAAGACACGGTGTGGGAATGGTCATTGAACCAAGGCTAGCAAGAAGAATACTAGAAATAAAATATATATCAGAAAGAATCATAACAGTGAGAATAAAAGAACAAACAATTACAACATATGTACAAATATACGCACCATGTAATACCATCAATAAGGAGCAAGAATGTGAGGAATTCTACGAAGACATCCATGACGTGCTAAATAAAATAGATAAGCAGGACAACATCATTGTTATGGGAGACTTCAATGCAATGCAAGACTAGGACACAACAGAGCGGGCATAGAAAGACATCTTGGAGCATTTGGAGAACAACATAATGAAAGAAATGATAACAGAAGTAGACTGATAGAGCTATGCAGCCAACAAGACCTCTATATAACAATCTATAAACACAAAGACTCACAAATATACACCTGGTATAAATGGAACGATGTAGATACTAAAAATCAAATTGATTATATATTAACAAGAAATAATAGAAAGATAAATATATTAGATGCAAGGGCAGTACCCAACTTAGGTATAAACACAGACCACAAAGCAGTCGTTGCCACAAATAAGAACCACCAGAAGAGGAAAGCAAAGACCAGGAAAATACATGCCATGTAAATCAGTAAACTTAAAAAAAACGTCAAAGACGAGGCAGTGAGGGGAAATTATGAAGGACTAACTGAAATCTTTGTATAATTACCTATAGAAAGAAAAAAACAGTGGAAGAAGAATGGGAGATGTTCAAATCAAGCATTTTAAATACTGCAAAAATAACATGTGGAACCACAAAAATACGCAAAACACAGGTAAAGAAAATAACAAGTTGGTGGAACGCAGAAGTAAAGAAAGCTGTAAAAGACAAAACAAAAAAATATAAAAAGTAGTTTAAGACCAAACAGGAATGTGATTACATAGAATATAGAACGAACGAACGAACGAACGAACTTTATTTTCAAAGGATAAAAAATTGGACATGCAGGCCCGCCTTACATTCAGCCCTTCCACTCACTCATCTTTCGTTCATCAATAGTGCATGGTACATTCACATAGGGAAAAAAACATTGTCAAATGAATGTTGTAAACATAAACAATGCATATTACCATGTTATGAGACACATCACTAACCGCCCCCCCCCCCCACCACACAGCCCTACCCACCCACACCCAGGTACACATACATAACCCCACCTGTCCACCTATCCCCCACCTACACATATCCACCCACACATCCCCCATCCATCCACACGCAACCAAGGCACACATACATGCACCTACCCACTCACCCCCACCCACATCTCCCCCCACACATATTCACTTACACACATTCCCCCACCCACACAATCTCCCCCACTCTCTCACACATCACGCACCCACCCATCCCCCAACTTACACACATCCCCCACCCCCACATCCCTCAACCACATATCCCCCCACCCATACACACCTCACCCATACACACACACACATCTCCTCACAGATACACACATCCCCCCACACACATGTATTGTGTGCAGTCTCTTTTGCTGCTCCAAATTGGGATAATTGTGGCATTTCCCCAGTCTCGCGGTGTCCGTTGTTCTACCCAAACATGATTGAATAGGATATGTAATAATGCTGTTCCTACTTCTCTTGCTGCTTTAATTGGTTCATTTGGTATTTCATCTTGTCCCTGTGATTTGTTTAATGCGGCTATTCACACATATAGAAAAGCGAGAAGGCATGTGAATAGGATAGTAAAGAGAGGAAAACAAAAAGACACGGGGGAGTATGGAGAAACCCTAAATAAAAACTAAAAATAGTAAACTAAAAACTTCTACAGAAAGATAAGTGCAATGAGAACAAGAGGAGAACCCTTTGACCCCACTGAAATAATTAACAGCGAAAATGGAGAACCAATAAGTGTACAAAAACAAATCCTAATAAGATGGAAACAGTACTTCGAACAACTTCTCAACGTCCCATCAGATGTCGCAGGAATTCAAGAAACTGACACAGATGCCACTAAAGAACTAGAACCAGACATACTGAAAGAAGAAATTATAGAAGCCGTCAGATTAGCCCCATTGAACAAATAACCAGGACAAGATGAAATACCAAATGGACTAATTAAAGCAGCAAGAGACGTAGGAGGAACAGCATTGCTACATAGACTATTCAACCATATTTGAGTAGAACAAAGGACACCATGAGACTGGGGAAATGCCACAATTATCCCAATTTGGAAAAACAAAAGCAGCAAAAGAGACTGCACACAATACAGAGGCATTTCCCATTTGAGTCATATGTGGAAAATATTTTGCAAATTTCTTGAGAAAAGATTACAAACTACTATATAACCCCAGCTAAACAACAAACAACTTGGATTTAGGAAAAACAAAGGATGCACAGATGACATTTTTGCTCTTAGACAACTTATAGAAAAATCAATCGAATTCAATGAAACACTTTACTTAGCCTTTGTCGACCAAGAAAAGGCATTTGATAGAGTAGATAGAAACAAGCTGTGGGAAATCCGTAAACAATATGGAGTGAGTACACATCTAACAAACCTATGTAGATGCTTATACAACAGTGAATGCATAGTGAGAGCAACTGGAGGACACTCAGAACCCTGCACTATAAGATCCGGAGTATGACAAAGGTTGTGTCCTGTCTCCTCTCTTGTTTATAACATATATAGACAACATATGCAAAGAAACCAGCCAAACAGAGACAGTAAGAATACCGCATGACGAGAACACAGAAGAAGAACCATCTGCAAATTACACCATTAGAGAACTCCTGTTTGCGGACGACCAAGCACTAATAACAAAATCAGAAGCTGAATTACAAGACCACATGAATAGTCTAAACGAAATGTGTAGGGAACATAACATGAAAATTAGCACAAGCAAAACAGAGGTAATGGCTATAACTAAACAAGAAAAAACAACAATGATTCACCTAAACGAACATCCCTTGAAACAAGTAAAGAGCTTCAAGTACCTAGGAAGTATAATATCATCAAATGGCAGATCAGAAGACGAGATCGAAAATAGATGCAATAAGGCAAACCAACTCATTGGACAAATGGCACCAATACTAAAGAAGAAACATGTATCAATAACTACTAAGAAAGCACTTTACAACACAATCTTCCTACCAACTCTGTGTTACCAATGCCAAACCTGGACAATGACAGAAAAAGAGAAAAGAAAAATCACAACAACAGAAATGAAACTCCTGAGAAGAATACTCAATGTATCAAGAAGAAATAAGATCAGAAATCAGGACTAAAGTGGGGGTTATAGCTGTGCTAGATTTTATTAGAAGGCAGCAAGTCAAATGGTTTGGCCATGCAAGTAGGTTACCAACTAACAGTATACCACAACAAGCAATGATGTACAGACCAGAGGGAAGCAGAGGAAGAGGCCGACCACGTAAACGATGGACACATGGAATAACAGAGTCCATGGGAGTATCGATACATGAAGCCCATAAGCGGGCATTCTTCCTCTGTTTATATTTCACCTCAATACCGCAAGCTAAAAGAGGAACATGATGAGATGAGATGAGATGAGAAATACAACACAACTTCTGCAGTATGCACCTGATGAGATGTAGTGTAATATGCCAGACAATATATTGTGCGACCAATAGTTTGTATCTGCATTATTCAAATTCACAACAAGATAAAGCTGTTATGAATCACCAAAGTATTTGACTGAACAAACAATCACTGAAGTATTTAATTGAACAAACAATCACTGAAGTATTTGATTTAACAAGCAATCAGAGAAGTATTCTGTACACAGAGTTTATTTGAGAACATCAGATAACCTGTACTTGATGATAGTCAGCTGATAAACTGACTGGGTTGAGAACATATTTCCCCATCAATTTACAGAGAATACTTGAGTCACCTGTGACTCAACATTCATGGCCAAAAAAATGATGGTACCTAGATCAATCACTGAGTTGTTTTAGTAAGCAAAAGTCATCAATGATCAAATAATTCATACATCAACTTCAAGTATGTGCAGACTTCAATGCACACACTTGGTGCATAGGCTGCTCAAAGGCATTGCAAAAAGGTCACTTTTGGGACAGTTCCAAAACCAGACATTCATCAACTTACACATCTGTAAGGCTGTAAAGGTTCCACAAACCATCAACTTAAACATCTGTAACATTGTAAGGTTTCTGCCAACCATCAACTTTTGGGACAGTTCTAATGCCAGACATTCATCATCTTACACATCTGCAACATTAGCAGGGTTCTGCCAACATTCAACTTACACATCTGTAACAGTGTAAGGGTTCTGCCAACATTCAACTTACACATCTGTAACAGTGTAAGGGTTCTACCAACCATCAACTTACACATCTGTAACAGTGTAAGGGTTCTACCAACCATCAACTTACACATCTGTAACAGTGTAAGAGTTCTACCAACCATCAACTTACACATCTGTAACAGTGTAAGGGTTCTACCAACCATCAACTTACACATCTGTAACAGTATAAGGGTTCTACCAACCATCAACTTACACATCTTTAATATTGTAAGGGTTCTATCAACTTACACATCTGTAACATTTTAAGGGTTCTACCAACTATCAACTTACACATCTGTAACATTGTAAAGATTCTGCCAACTATCAACTTACACATCTGTAACATTTTAAGGGTTCTACCAACCATCAACGTACACATCTGTAATATTGTAATGGTTGTACCAACTATCAACTTACATATCTGTGACATTGTAAAGGTTCTGCTAACTATCAACTTACACATCTGTAACATTTTAAGGGTTCTGCCAACTATCAACTTAACACATCTGTAACATTGTAAGGGTTCTACCAACTATCAACTTACACATCTGTAACATTGTAAGGGTTCTGCCAACTATCAACTTACACATCACTAACATTGTAAAGTTTCTGCCAACCATCAACTTACACATCTGTAACATTGTAAGGATTCTACTAATCATCAACTTACACATCTGTAGCAGCAAGGTTCTTCTACCAACTATAAGGATAATTCCAACACTGTTCTGTAACTAACACTGTCAAGGTTCTACCAACTATCAACTTATACATCTAAAACATTAGCAGGGTTCTATCAACCATCAACTTACACATCTGTAACATTGCAAAGGTTCTACCAACCATCTGTTATTTGCCATTTATATAAATGATCTTCCCTTATATCTTTCCTCGTGTAAGGGTTCTATGAACCATCAACTTACACATGTATAACACTGGCAAGGTTCTACCAGCAATCAATTTACACATCTGTAACAGCAGGGTTCTACCAACCATCTGTTATTTGCCATTTGTATAAATGATCTTTCCTTAAAACTTTCCTCATCTTGCGATCTATTTGCAGACGACTGCACAGTATATATAAACGCTAGGGACTGTAAGGTGCTAGAATCGTCCTTGCAACAGGAATAGTGTAGTTAAGTGGAGCAATGCAAACTGTATGCAAATTAACATTCTTAAAACAAAATCTATGTTAATACCAACCAGGCAAAGACTTCACACTCTGAACTCACAGAGAACTCTTCAGCTGCACATTGGTAGTATGTCTGTAGAAAGTGTAATTGAGCACAAAACACTGGGTGTTATCACTGATAGAAATCTAACCTTTAATTCATGCTCTTGTTAAATAAATAGCAAAAAAAGTTTACCAACTTGCCAAACTTAAACATTTCCTTGATGAAAACACAAGAAAAATATTCTATACTTCCCACATACAAACATATATTTACTATTGCTCCACAATCTGCGATGGATGCTCCAAATCAATAACAAAATGTCTGTATTCACTCCAGAAAAGGGAAGTGGGTTTAATAAATGGTTAAAGCTTACCAATAATTCTAACCTGCATGAACGTCTTCAGTTACTGCCACTCCACAAATGCTTACTTTTTAATAAGGGCAAAATAATTCACAAAATCCTATTTCATAATGCTACCTTTGGCCATTGTTTAGATATAATGCAAGACATAGCAAAAGTCTAAGCATACTTTTTGTCCCTAAACCTAGGATGGACTGGTACGAAACAAGCTTTGCACACTCTGTAACATTGTAAGGGCTCTACTAACCAACTTTTAGGATAGTTCCAATACCAGATTTCTGTCAACTTACACATCTGTAACTTTTGGGCAGTTACATTGCAAGGGTCCTTCAACGAACTTTCAACTCATCAGTTTCATTGTAAAAGTTAATCTAATGTCAACCTTTGGGATGGTTTCATTGTGAAAGTTTCACCAACTATCAATAGTGAATTGTCTCAATCATTCTGTGAACAATACTATTGCATGTAAAAATGTTTGCTTTGGGGTGCTTGTAATGCTGTATCATGTGTTGCATCACTGTATTATGCCTTGAAATGTGTTGTGTCTTGTAGTGTATAATGTTGTGCAGGTTGTAAAATGTCTTGCAGTGTTGTTGTATGCCTTACAGTGTTGTATAATGTCTTACAGTGTTGCATAATGTCTTACAGTGTTGTATGATGTCTTACAGTGTTGTATAATGTCTCACAGTGTTGTATAATGTCTCACAGTGTTGTATAATGTCTCACAGTGTTGTATAATGTCTCACAGTGTTGTATGTCTCACAGTGTTGTATAATGTCTCACAGTGTTGTATAATGTCTCACAGTGTTGTATGTCTTACAGTGTTGTATAATGTCTTACAGTGTTGTATAATGTCTCACAGTGTTGCATGTCTTACAGTGTTGTATAATGTCTCACAGTGTTGTATAATGTCTCACAGTGTTGTATAATGTCTAACAGTGTTGTATGTCTCACAGTGTTGTATAATGTCTTACAGTGTTGTATAATGTCTTACAGTGTTGTATAATGTCTCACAGTGTTGCATGTCTTACAGTGTTGTATAATGTCTCACAGTGTTGTATAATGTCTCACAGTGTTGTATGTCTTACAGTGTTGTATAATGTCTCACAGTGTTGTATAATGTCTCACAGTGTTGTATAATGTCTCACAGTGTTGTATGCCTTATAGTGTTGTATGTCTCACAGTGTTGTATAATGTCTTAGTGTTGTATAATGTCTCACAGTGTTGTATGTCTACAGTGTTGTATGTCTTACAGTGTTTTATAATGTCTAATAGTGTTGTATGTCTTACAGTGATGTATAATATCTTACAGTGTTGTATAATGTCTTACAGAGTTGTATAATGTCTTATAGTGTTGTATAATGTCTCACAGTGTTGTATAATGTCTCACAGTATTGTATAATGTCTTACACTGTTTTATAATGTCTAAAAGTGTTGTATATCTTACAGTGATGTATAATATCTTACAGTGTTGTATAATGTCTTACAGAGTTGTATAATGTCTTATATTCGTATAATGTCTCACAGTGTTGTATAATGTCTCACAGTGTTGTATGTCTTACAGTGTTGTATATTGTCTTACAGTGTTGTATGTCTTACAGTGTTGTATAATGGCTTACAGTGTTGTATGTCTTACAGTGTTGTATAATGTCTTACAGTGTTGTATGTCTTACAGTGTTGTATAATGTCTCACAGTGTTGTATGTCTTACAGTGTTGTATAATGTCTCAGTGTTGTATGACATCTTACAGTGTTGTATAATGTCTCACAGTGTTGTATGTCTTACAGTGTTGTATGTCTCACAGTATTGTATAATGTCTCACAGTGTTGTATAATGTCTCACAGTGTTGTATGTCTTACAGTGTTGTATGTCTTACAGTGTTGTATGTCTCACAGTATTGTATGTCTTACAGTGTTGTTTAATGTCTTAGTGTTGTATAATGTCTCAGTGTTGTATGTCTTACAGTGTTATATAATGTCTCACAGTGTTGTATGTCTTACAGTGTTGTATGTCTTACAGTGTTGTATAATGTCTCACAGTGTTGTATGTCTTACAGTGTTGTATGTCTTACAGTGTTGTATGTCTTACAGTGTTGTATAATGTCTCACAGTGTTGTATGTCTTACAGTGTTGTATAATGGCTTACAGTGTTGTATGTCTTACAGTGTTGTATAATGTCTAACAGTGTTGTATAATGTCTCACAGTGTTGTATAATGTCTCACAGCGTTGTATAATGTCACACAGCGTTGTATAATGTCTTACAGTGTTGTATAATGTCTTACAGTGTTGTATAATGTCTTACAGTGTTGTATAATGTCTTACAGTGTTGTATAATGTCTTACAGTGTTGTATAATGTCTTACAGTGTTGTATAATGTCTTACAGTGTTGTATAATGTCTTACAGCGTTGTATAATGTCTTACAGTGTTGTATAATATCTTACAGTGTTGTATAATGTCTCACAGTGTTGTATAATGTCTTACAGCGTTGTATAATGTCTTACAGCGTTGTATGTCTTACAGTGTTGTATAATGTCTCAGTGTTGTATGACGTCTTACAGTGTTGTATGACATCTTACAGTGTTGTATAATGTCTTACAGTGCTGTATGTCTCACAGTGTTGTATAATGTCTCAGTGTTGTATGTCTTACAGTGCTGTATAATGTCTCACAGTGTTGTATAATGTCTCACAGTGTTGTATGTCTTATAGTGTTGTATAATGTCTTACAGTGTTGTATAATGTCTCACAGTGTTGTATAATGTCTCAGTGTTGTATGTCTTACAGTGTTGTATAATGTCTTACAGTGTTGTATAATGTCTCACAGTGTTGTATAATATCTCACAGTGTTGAATGTCTTACAGTGTTGTATAATGTCTCACAGTGTTGTATGCCTTACAGTGTTTTATAATGTCTAATAGTGTTGTATGTCTTACAGTGATGTATAATATCTTACAGTGTTGTATAATGTCTTACAGAGTTGTATAATGTCTTATAGTGTTGTATAATGTCTTACAGTGTTGTATAATGTCTTACAGTGTTGTATAATGTCTCACAGTGTTGTATAATGTCTCACAGTGTTGTATAATGTCTCACAGTGTTGTACAATGTCTTACAGTGTTGTATAATGTCTTACAGTGTTGTATAATGTCTTACACTGTTTTATAATGTCTAATAGTGTTGTATATCTTACAGTGATGTATAATATCTTACAGTGTTGTATAATGTCTTACAGTGTTGTATAATGTCTTACAGTGTTGTATAATGTCTCACAGTGTTGTATGTCTTATAGTGTTGTATAATGTCTTACAGTGTTGTATAATGTCTTACAGTGTTGTATAATGTCTTACAGTGTTGTATAATGTCTTACAGCGTTGTATAATGTCTTACAGCGTTGTATAATGTCTTACAGTGTTGTATAATATCTTACAGTGTTGTATAATGTCTCACAGTGTTGTATAATGTCTTACAGTGATGTATAATGTCTTACAGCGTTGTATAATGTCTCACAGTGTTGTATAATGTCTCACAGTGTTGTATGTCTCAGTGTTGTATAATGTCTCACAGTGTTGTATGTCTTACAGTGTTGTATGTCTCACAGTGTTGTATGAAGTCTCACAGTGTTGTATAATGTCTAACGGTGTTGTATGAAGTCTCACAGTGTTGTATAATGTCTCACAGTGTTGTATAATGTCTTACAGTGTTGTATGAAGTCTCACAGTGTTGTATAATGTCTCACAGTGTTGTATAATGTCTTACAGTGTTGTATGAAGTCTCACAGTGTTGTATGAAGTCTCACAGTGCTGTATAATGTCTCACAGTGTTGTATAATGTCTTCACAGTGTTGTATATGTCTCACAGTGTTGTATAATGTCTACAGTGTTGTATAATGTCTCACAGTGTTGTATAATGTCTACAGTGTTGTATAATGTCTCACAGTGTTGTATAATGTCTTCACAGTGTTGTATAATGTCTACAGTGTTGTATAGTCTTACAGTGTTGTATAATATCTTACAGTGTTGTATAATGTCTTACAGTGTTGTATAATGTCTTCACAGTGTTGTATAATGTCTCACAGTGTTGTATAATGTCTTACAGTGTTGTATAATGTCTTACAGTGTTGTATAATGTCTCACAGTGTTGTATAATGTCTTACAGTGTTGTATAATGTCTACAGTGTTGTATAGTCTTACAGTGTTGTATAATAGTCTTACAGTGTTGTATAATGTCTCACAGTGTTGTATAATGTCTTACAGTGTTGTATAAGGTCTCACAGTGTTGTATAATGTCTCACAGTGTTGTATAATGTCTTACAGTGTTGTATGTCTCACAGTGTTGTATAATGTCTTACAGTGTTGTATGAAGTCTCACAGTGTTGTATAATGTCTCACAGTGTTGTATAATGTCTCACAGTGTTGTATAATGTCTCACAGTGTTGTATAATGTCTCACAGTGTTGTATGTCTCAGTGTTGTATAATGTCTCACAGTGTTGTATGTCTTACAGTGTTGTATGTCTCACAGTGTTGTATGTCTCACAGTGTTGTATGTCTCACAGTGTTGTATGTCTCACAGTGTTGTATGTCTCACAGTGTTGTATAATGTCTTACAGTGTTGTATGAAGTCTCACAGTGTTGTATAATGTCTCACAGTGTTGTATAATGTCTCACAGTGTTGTATAATGTCTCACAGTGTTGTATAATGTCTCACAGTGTTGTATGTCTCAGTGTTGTATAATGTCTCACAGTGTTGTATGTCTTACAGTGTTGTATGTCTTACAGTGTTGTATAATGTCTTACAGAGTTGTATGAAGTCTTACAGTGTTGTATAATGCCTTACAGAGTTGTATAATGTCTCACAGTGTTGTATAATGTCTCACAGTGTTGTATGTCTTACAGTGTTGTATGTCTTACAGTGTTGTATAATGTCTTACAGTGTTGTATAATGTCTTATAGTGTTGTATAATGCCTTACAGAGTTGTATAATGTCTCACAGTGTTGTATAATGTCTCACAGTGTTGTATAATGTCTCACAGTGTTGTATGTCTCACAGTGTTGTATAATGTCTCAGTGTTGTATGTCTTACAGTGCTGTATAATGTCTTACAGTGTTGTATAATGTCTTACAGTGTTGTATGTCTTACAGTGTTGTATAATGTCTCACAGTGTTGTATGTCTCAGTGTTGTATAATGTCTCACAGTGTTGTATGTCTTACAGAGTTGTATGAAGTCTTACAGTGTTGTATAATGTCTTACAGTGTTGTATGAAGTCTTACAGTGTTGTATAATGTCTAACGGTGTTGAATAACAAGTTGTATACTAAAGACAATTAAATGAAATTCTGTGTATTATGTAATGTTTATTCTGATGGTTGTTGATATTTATTGGCTAAATAGAGGTAGGATGGAAGGCTAGTGTAGAGTTATTGGGGCATAGAGGCATTACATTCTGCCTCTTCATCTGAGGATGAAACTGTAACCTCTTCCTGCCTATTCTCTGCTTGAACAAAGAATTTGTCCAATGTCTGCTGCACAGCCTTTTTTCCTTTTCTCTAAGTAAATCTCCCTGTAACATTTGATGGCGCTTGTTACTGCCCTCGACACTTTGGAGCTCCGTTCTCTGTTAGGGTTATCCTCATTTATTATGTCCATTGCCACATCAATCAATTGAAAAAACTGTGACAAATGTTCAGCTGTCAACATTCGAGATGGGAGGGTTGCAACAGGGTGCTTCTCTTCCTGCTGAGCTCTCTGCATGTCGAGCTGCATTAGGCCCTCATTAGAGAACTCTTCTCCATGTGATGAAGTAACTCGTCAATGTCAGCTTCTTCCATCCCTTCAAAGCCAGCTTTAATGACTAAGTTAGCAATCTGTGGTCGAATAGCATGAACATCGTCAAATTCACAAAAGTCGTGCACACATTCTGGCCACAGTTTTCGCCACACAGCATTCATACATGCTGACATTACCTCACTCCATGAATCCACAATGTTGTCAATGGCCTTGAGGATGTTGTAATCTCGCCAGAATCCCTTAATGGTAGACTTACCTTTACCGTCCGTAGCCTTGATGAGCTGTGAGAAGGTGTGACACAAATAATAACTTTTAAAAGTTACAATTACACCTTGGTCCACTGGCTGGATCAATGAAGTCGTGTTTGGTGGCATGAATATGAACTTGACGTTCTCGGACAAGTCGTCCCGATTGACTGGATGACCAGGGGCATTATCCAATAGCAGCAATATCTTAAATGCTAGGTTTCCTTTAGCCCAGTATTCCCTTAGAGTAAGGTAACATTATGCGGCATTACGTTGTTTCTCCACAAGCTAGCAAGAGAGCAGCAGCATAGCAACACAGGTAATGACGTTATGGCCTAACATAGTGACATAAAGTGAAGTTATGTCCCCTATATCACAACAACGTTATAGCGAAGCAACGTAAACCAAAGCAACGTATAGCAGGGCCTCCCTGTATGTCTTTGAGTGTTTATTATGTCTGTCTGTAATGTATTTTATTTGTAGTATTGCATTGTCTTTCAGAAATTCTGATTGCTTGAGATGTAGTATTATTGCTTTAAGTGCCTGTACCCATCCAATTGTTACATCGTGTAGAAATGTCTATTGAGTCAACATGAAGGCAAGTCAGATGAAGATTGCTATGCAAACACAGTGACTAGATAATTGCAGGGCAGATAGCTGGGCTTGCAATACCTTTCATGTTGACTATAATAACTTTTACATGCACGAATGTTTTTGGCAATAATAACTTTCATGATTTGTTGACAATATATTACACTCATGTACACTGATTTGTTGACAATATATTACACTCATGTACACTGATTTGTTGACAATATATTACACTCACGTACACTGATTTGGTGGCAATAATAACTTTCATGATTTTTTGGCAATATATTACATTCATGTACACTGATTTGTTGGCAATAAACAACACTAATGAACGCTGATTTGTTGGCAAAAATAACTCTTGCGTACACCGATTTGTTGGTGAAAATAACTGTCACGTACACCAATTTATTGGCAAAAATAACTCTCATGTACACTGATGTGTTGGCAAAAATAACTCATACATACACTGATTTGTTGGCAAAAATAACTCTCACATACACTGATGTGATGGCAAAAATAACTCATATACACTGATTTGTTTTGCAAAAATAACTCTCTTATATACTGATATGTTGGCAAATATAACTCTCTTGTATAGGCCTACTGATTTGTTGGCAAAAGTAACTCTCACATACACCGATTTCTTGGCAAAAATGACTCTCATGTACAGTGATTTGTTGGCTAGAATACCTCTCACATAAATTGATTTATTGGCAAAAATAACTCACGAACACTGAATTGTTAGCAAAAAGAACTCTCACATACACTGATCTGTTGGCAATAAATAAAACTTATGAACGTTGATTTGTTGGCAAAAATAACTCTTGCATACACCAATTTGTTCGCAAAAAGTAACTCTCACGTACATTGATTTGTTGGCAAAAATAACTCTCACATACACTGATTTGTTGGCAAAAAGAACTCTCACACACACTGATCTGTTGGCAATAAATAACTCTCATGTAAATTGATTTGTAGGCAATACATTAAACTTATGAATGTTGATTTGTTGGCAAAAAGAACTCTCACACACACTGATCTGTTGGCAATAAATAACTCTCATGTAATTGATTTGTAGGCAATACATTAAACTTATGAATGTTGATTTGTTGGCAAAAATAACTCTCATGTACACTGATTTGTTGGCAATAAATAACACTTATGAATGCTGATTTGTTGGCAATAAATAACACTTATGAACGCTGATTTGTTGGCAATAAAAAATACTTATGAGCGCTGATTTTTGGCAACAATAAATCTCATGTACACTGACTTGTTGGCAAAAATAAATCTCTTGGCAAACCCTTATGTACATTTATTTGCTAGCAACAAATAACACTCATGTAACCGATTTATTGTGATCTGACATAAGTAAAACTGACAAATGGAGGTAGCTACCTAGTTCATCAAAAACCCTGATTTCAGTTGAGCTTCTGGGACTGACATGGATGAGGAGATATTCACAGCCACAAAACAAATATAGTCACCAACATGTTCAAGTGGACGCCCCCTGCCGTTAACAGATGTTCATATTGCCAGCAAGCACTAACATAATCAACAGTGTCCAAATCTGAAAGCTCAAATCTCACTTCTTCTGTGTCAGTGGTTTTGTGTGTGAAGTTGTGGAAGTATGCTCAAGCAGCTGAGTGTTGCATACAACTGGAGCCACCGACATGATATCAGTGGTTTTGTGTGTGAAGTTGTGAAAGTATGCTCGAGCAGCTGAGTGTTGCATACAACTGGAGCCACCAACATGATATCAGTGGTTTTGTGTGTGAAGTTGTGGAAGTATGCTCGAGCAGCTGAGTGTTGCATACAACTGGAGCCACCGACATGATATCAGTGGTTTTGTGTGTGAAGTTGTGGAAGTATGCTCGAGCAGCTGAGTGTTGCATACAACTGGAGCCACCAACATGATATCAGTGGTTTTGTGTGTGAAGTTGTGGAAGTATGCTCGAGCAGCTGAGTGTTGCATACAACTGGAGCCACCAACATGATATCAGTGTTTTGTGTGTGAAGTTGTGGAAGTATGCTCGAGCAGCTGAGTGTTGCATACAACTGGAGCCACCAACATGATATCAGTGGTTTTGTGTGTGAAGTTGTGGAAGTATGCTCGAGCAGCTGAGTGTTGCATACAACTGGAGCCACCGACATGATATCAGTGGTTTTGTGTGTGAAGTTGTGGAAGTATGCTCGAGCAGCTGAGTGTTGCATACAACTGGAGCCACCAACATGATATCAGGGTTTTGTGTGTGAAGTTGTGGAAGTATGCTCAAGCAGCTGAGTGTTGCATACAACTGGAGCCACCAACATGATATCAGTGGTTTGTGTGTGAAGTTGTGGAAGTATGCTCGAGCAGCTGAGTGTTGCATACAACTGGAGCCACCAACATGATATCAGTGGTTTTGTGTGTGAAGTTGTGGAAGTATGCTCGAGCAGCTGAGTGTTGCATACAACTGGAGCCACCAACATGATATCAGTGGTTTTGTGTGTGAAGTTGTGGAAGTATGCTCGAGCAGCTGAGTGTTGCATACAACTGGAGCCACCAACATAATATCAGTGGTTTTGTGTGTGAAGTTGTGGAAGTATGCTCAAGCAGCTGAGTGTTGCATACAACTGGAGCCACCAACATGATATCAGTGGTTTTGTGTGTGAAGTTGTGGAAGTATGCTCGAGCAGCTGAGTGTTGCATACAACTGGAGCCACCAACATGATATCAGTGGTTTTGTGTGTGAAGTTGTGGAAGTATGCTCGAGCAGCTGAGTGTTGCATACAACTGGAGCACCAACATGATATCAGTGGTTTTGTGTGTGAAGTTGTGGAAGTATGCTCGAGCAGCTGAGTGTTGCATACAACTGGAGCCACCAACATGATATCAGTGGTTTTGTGTGTGAAGTTGTGGAAGTATGCTCAAGCAGCTGAGTGTTGCATACAACTGGAGCCACCAACATGATATCAGTGGTTTTGTGTGTGAAGTTGTGGAAGTATGCTCGAGCAGCTGAGTGTTGCATACAACTGGAGCCACCAACATGATATCAGTGGTTTGTGTGTGTGAAGTTGTGGAAGTATGCTCGAGCAGCTGAGTGTTGCATACAACTGGAGCCACCAACATGATATCAGTGGTTTTGTGTGTGAAGTTGTGGAAGTATGCTCGAGCAGCTGAGTGTTGCATACAACTGGAGCCACCAACATGATATCAGTGGTTTTGTGTGTGAAGTTGTGGAAGTATGCTCGAGCAGCTGAGTGTTGCATACAACTGGAGCCACCAACATGATATCAGTGGTTTTGTTGTGTGAAGTTGTGGAAGTATGCTCGAGCAGCTGAGTGTTGCATACAACTGGAGCCACCAACATGATATCAGTGGTTTTGTGTGTGAAGTTGTGGAAGTATGCTCGAGCAGCTGAGTGTTGCATACAACTGGAGCCACCAACATGAATATCAGTGGTTTTGTGTGTGAAGTTGTGGAAGTATGCTCGAGCAGCTGAGTGTTGCATACAACTGGAGCCACCAACATGATATCAGTGGTTTGTGTGTGAAGTTGTGGAAGTATGCTCAAGCAGCTGAGTGTTGCATACAACTGGAGCCACCAACATGATATCAGTGGTTTTGTGTGTGAAGTTGTGGAAGTATGCTCGAGCAGCTGAGTGTTGCATACAACTGGAGCCACCAACATGATATCATTGGTTGTGTGTGTGAAGTTGTGGAAGTATGCTCGAGCAGCTGAGTGTTGCATACAACTGGAAGCCACCAACATGAATATCAGTGGTTTTGTGTGTGAAGTTGTGGAAGTATGCTCAGAGCAGCTGAGTGTTGCATACAACTGGAGCCACCGACATGATATCAGTGGTTTGTGTGTGAAGTTGTGGAAGTATGCTCAGAGCAGCTGAGTGTTGCATACAACTGGAGCCACCAACATGATATCAGTGGTTTTGTGTGTGAAGTTGTGGGAAGTATGCTCGAGCAGCTGAGTGTTGCATACAACTGGAGCCACCAACATGATATCAGTGGTTTTGTGTGTGAAGTTGTGGAAGTATGCTCGAGCAGCTGAGTGTTGCATACAACTGGAGCCACCAACATAGATATCAGTGGTTTTGTGTGTGAAGTTGTGGAAGTATGCTCGAGCAGCTGAGTGTTGCATACAACTGGAGCCACCAACATGATATCAGTGGTTTTGTGTGTGAAGTTGTGGAAGTATGCTCAGAGCAGCTGAGTGTGCATACAACTGGAGCCACCAACATGATATCAGTGGTTTTGTGTGTGAAGTTGTGGAAGTATGACTCAAGCAGCTGAGTGTTGCATACAACTGGAGCCACCAACATATATATCAGTGGTTTTGTGTGTGAAGTTGTGGAAGTATGCTCGAGCAGCTGAGTGTTGCATACAACTGGAGCACCAACATGATATCAGTGGTTTGTGGTGTGAAGTTGTGGAAGTATGCTCAAGCAGCTGAGTGGTGCATACAACTGGAGCCACCAACATGATATCAGTGGTTGTGTGTGTGAAGTTGTGGAAGTATGCTCAAGCAGCGAGTGTTGCATACAACTGCGAGCCACCAACATGATAATCAGTGTTTTGTGTGTGAAGTTGTGGAAGTATGCTCGAGCAGCTGAGTGTTGCATACAACTGGAGCCACTAAAATATATCAGTGGTGTGTGTGTGAAGTTGTGGAAGTATGCTCGAGCAGCTGAGTGTTGCATACAACTGGAGCCACCACAATGATATCAGTGGTTTTGTGTGTGAAGTTTGTGGAAGTATCTCGAAGCAGCTGAGTGTTGCATACAACTGGAGCCACGAACATGATTATCAGTGTTTTGTGTGTGAAGTTGTGAAGTATGCTCAGGCAGCTGAGTGTTTGCATAAAACTGAGAGCCACCAACATGATATCAGTGGTTTTGTGTGTGAAGTTGTGGAAGTATAGCTCGAGCAGCTGAGTGTTGCATACAACTGGAGCCACCGACATATATCAGTGTTGTGTGGGTGAAGTTGTGGAAGTATGCTCCAAGCAGCTGAGTGGTGCATACAACTGGAGCCACCACATGATATCAGTGGTTTTGTGTGTGAAGTTGTGGAGAGTATGCTCGAGCAGGCGTGAGTGTTGCATACAACTGGAGCCACCGGACATGATATCAGTGGTTTGTGTGTGAAGTTGTGGAAGTATGCTCGAGCAGCTGAGTGTTGCATACAACTGGAGCCACCAACATGATATCAGTGGTTTTGTGTGTGAAGTTGTGGAAGTATGCTCGAGCAGCTGAGTGTTTGCATACAACTGGAGCCACCAACATATATCAGTGGTTTTGTGTGTGAAGTTGTGGAAGTTTAAAATTTGGGCTCGAGGCAGCTGAGTGTTGCATACAACTGGAGCCACCCAACATACTATCAGTGGTTCTGTGTGTGTGAAGTTGTGGAAGTATATGCTCGAAGCAGCTGAGTGTTGCATACAACTCGAGCACAACATTAATATCAGTGGTTTTGTGTGTGAAGTTGTGGAAGTATGCTCGAGCAGCTGAGTGTTGCATACAACTGGAGCCACCAACATTAATATCATGGTTGGTTGTGGTGTGAAGCTTGTGGAAGTATGCTCGAAGCAGCTGAGTGTTGCCTACAACTGGAGCCACCAACATGATATCAGTGGTTTTGTGTGTGAAGTTGTGGAAGTATGCTCAAACAGCTGAGTGTTGCATACAACTGGAGCCACCAACATGATATCAGTGGTTTTGTGTGTGAAGTTGTGGAAGTATGCTCGAGCAGCTGAGTGTTGCATACAACTGGAGCCACCAACATGATATCAGTGGTTTTGTGTGTGAAGTTGTGGAAGTATGCTCAAACAGCTGAGTGTTGCATACAACTGGAGCCACCAACATGATATCAGTGGTTTTGTGTGTGAAGTTGTGGAAGTATGCTCAAACAGCTGAGTGTTGCATACAACTGGAGCCACCAACATGATATCAGTGGTTTTGTGTGTGAAGTTGTGGAAGTATGCTCGAGCAGCTGAGTGTTGCATACAACTGGAGCCACCAAATGATATCAGTGGTTTTGTGTGTGAAGTTGTGGAAGTATGCTCGAGCAGCTGAGTGTTGCATACAACTGGAGCCACCAACATGATATCAGTGGTTTTGTGTGTGAAGTTGTGGAAGTATGCTCGAGCAGCTGAGTGTTGCATACAACTGGAGCCACCAACATGATATCAGTGGTTTTGTGTGTGAAGTTGTGGAAGTATGCTCAAACAGCTGAGTGTTGCATACAACTGGAGCCACCAACATGATATCAGTGGTTTTGTGTGTGAAGTTGTGGAAGTATGCTCGAGCAGCTGAGTGTTGCATACAACTGGAGCCACCGAAATGATATCAGTGGTTTTGTGTGTGAAGTTGTGGAAGTATGCTCGAGCAGCTGAGTGTTGCATACAACTGGAGCCACCAACATGATATCAGTGGTTTTGTGTGTGAAGTTGTGGAAGTATGCTCGAGCAGCTGAGTGTTGCATACAACTGGAGCCACCAACATAATATCAGTGGTTTTGTGTGTGAAGTTGTGGAAGTATGCTCGAGCAGCTGAGTGTTGCATACAACTGGAGCCACCAACATGATATCAGTGGTTTTGTGTGTGAAGTTGTGGAAGTATGCTCAAACAGCTGAGTGTTGCATACAACTGGAGCCACCAACATGATATCAGTGGTTTGTGTGTGTGAAGTTGTGGAAGTATGCTCAAACAGCTGAGTGTTGCATACAACTGGAGCCACCAACATGATATCAGTGGTTTTGTGTGTGAAGTTGTGGAAGTATGCTCAAACAGCTGAGTGTTGCATACAACTGGAGCCACCAACATGATATCAGTGGTTTTGTGTGTGAAGTTGTGGAAGTATGCTCAAGCAGCTGAGTGTTGCATACAACTGGAGCCACCAACATGATATCAGTGGTTGTGTGTGTGAAGTTGTGGAAGTATGCTCAAGCAGCTGAGTGTTGCATACAACTGGAGCCACCAACATGATATCAGTGGTTTTGTGTGTGAAGTTGTGGAAGTATGCTCAAGCAGCTGAGTGTTGCATACAACTGGAGCCACCAACATGATATCAGTGGTTTTGTGTGTGAAGTTGTGGAAGTATGCTCAAGCAGCTGAGTGTTGCATACAACTGGAGCCACCAACATGATATCAGTGGTTTTGTGTGTGAAGTTGTGGAAGTATGCTCAAGCAGCTGAGTGTTGCATACAACTGGAGCCACCAACATGATATCAGTGGTTTTGTGTGTGAAGTTGTGGAAGTATGCTCGAGCAGCTGAGTGTTGCATACAACTGGAGCCACCAACATGATATCAGTGGTTTTGTGTGTGAAGTTGTGGAAGTATGCTCGAGCAGCTGAGTGTTGCCTACAACTGAGCCCCCGAACATGATATCAGTGGTTTTGTGTGTGAAGTTGTGGAAGTATGCTCGAGCAGCTGAGGTTGCATACACTGGAGCCACCAACATGATATCAGTGGTTTTGTGTGTGAAGTTGTGGAAGTATGCTCGAGCAGCTGAGTGTTGCATACAACTGGAGCCCACCAACATGAATATCAGTGGTTTTGTGTGTGAAGTTGTGGAAGTATGCTCAAGCAGCTGAGTGTTGCATACAACTGGAGCCACCAACATGATATCAGTGGTTTTGTGTGTGAAGTTGTGGAAGTATGCTCGAGCAGCTGAGTGTTGCATACAACTGGAGCCACCAACATGATATCAGTGGTTTTGTGTGTGAAGTTGTGGAAGTATGCTCGAGCAGCTGAGTGTTGCATACAAACTGGAGCCACCAACATGATATCAGTGGTTTTGTGTGTGAAGTTGTGGAAGTATGCTCAAGCAGCTGAGTGTTGCATACAACTGGAGCCACCAACATATATCAGTGGTTTTGTGTGTGAAGTTGTGGAAGTATGCTCAAGCAGCTGAGTGTTGCATACAACTGGAGCCACCAACATGATATCAGTGGTTTTGTGTGTGAAGTTGTGGAAGTATGCTCGAGCAGCTGAGTGTTGCATACAACTGGAGCCACCAACATGATATCAGTGGTTGTGTGTGTGAAGTTGTGGAAGTATGCTCGAGCAGCTGAGTGTTGCATACAACTGGAGCCACCAACATGATATCAGTGGTTTTGTGTGTGAAGTTGTGGAAGTATGCTCGAGCAGCTGAGTGTTGCATACAACTGGAGCCACCAACATGATATCAGTGGTTTTGTGTGTGAAGTTGTGGAAGTATGCTCAAGCAGCTGAGTGTTGCATACAACTGGAGCCACCAACATGATATCAGTGGTTGTGTGTGTGAAGTTGTGGAAGTATGCTCGAGCAGCTGAGTGTTGCATACAACTGGAGCCACCGAACATATATCAGTTGGTTTTGTGTGTGAAGTTGTGGAAGTATGCTCGAGCAGCTGAGTGTTGCATACAACTGGAGCCCACAACATGATATCAGTGGTTTTGTGTGTGAAGTTGTGGAAGTATGCTCGAGCAGCTGAGTGTTGCATACAACTGGAGCCACCAACATGATATCAGTGGTTGTGTGTGTGAAGTTTGGGAAGTATGCTCGAAGCAGCTGAGTGTTGCATACAACTGGAGCCACCAACATGATATCAGTGGTTTTGTGTGTGAAGTTGTGGAAGTATGCTCGAGCAGCTGAGTGTTGCATACAAACTGGAGCCACCGACATGATATCAGTGGTTTTGTGTGTGAAGTTGTGGAAGTATGCTCGAGCAGCTGAGTGTTGCATACAACTGGAGCCACCAACATGATATCAGTGGTTTGTGTGTGAAGTTGTGGAAGTATGCTCGAGCAGCTGAGTGTTGCATACAACTGGGAGCCACCAACATGAATATCAGTGGTTGTGTGTGTGAAGTTGTGAAGTATGCTCGAGCAGCTGAGTGTTGCATACAACTTGAGCCACCAACATATATCAGTGGTTTGTGTGTGAAGTTGTGAAGTATGCTCGAGCAGCTGAGTGTTGCATACAACTGGAGCCACCAACATGATACAGTGGGTTTGTGTGTGAAGTTGTGGAAGTATGCTCAAGCAGCTGAGTGTTGCATACAACTGGAGCCACCAACATGATATCAGTGGTTTTGGTGTGTGAAGTTGTGAAGTATGCTCCAGCAGCTGAGTGTTTGCATACAACTGGAGCCACCAACATGATATAAGTGGTTTTGTGTGTGAAGTTGTGGAAGTATGCTCGAGCAGCTGATTGTTGCATACAACTGAGAGCACCGAACATGATATCAGTGGTTTTGTGTGTGAAGTTGTGGAAGTATGCTCAAGCAGCTGAGTGTTGCATACAACTGAGGCACCAAACATGATATCAGTGGTTTTGTGTTGAAGTTGTGGAAGTATGCTCGAGCAGCTGAGTGTTGCATACAACTGGAGCCACCAACATAATATCAGTGGTTTTGTGTGTGAAGTTGTGGAAGTATGCTCGAGCAGCTGAGTGTTGCATACAACTGGAGCCACCAACATAATATCAGTGGTTGTGTGTGTGAAGTTGTGGAAGTATGCTCAAGCAGCTGAGTGTTGCATACAACTGGAGCCACCAACATGATATCAGTGGTTGTGTGTGTGAAGTTGTGGAAGTATGCTCAAGCAGCTGAGTGTTGCATACAACTGGAGCCACCGAACATGATATCAGTGGTTTTGTGTGTGAAGTTGTGGAAGTATGCTCGAGCAGCTGAGTGTTGCATACAACTGGAGCCACCAACATGATATCAGTGGTTTTGTGTGTGAAGTTGTGGAAGTATGCTCGAGCAGCTGAGTGTTGCATACAACTGGAGCCACCAACATGATATCAGTGGTTTTGTGTGTGAAGTTGTGGAAGTATGCTCGAGCAGCTGAGTGTTGCATACAACTGGAGCCACCAACATGATATCAGTGGTTGTGTGTGTGAAGTTGTGGAAGTATGCTCAAGCAGCTGAGTGTTGCATACAACTGGAGCCACCAACATGATATCAGTGGTTTTGTGTGTGAAGTTGTGGAAGTATGCTCAAGCAGCTGAGTGTTGCATACAACTGGAGCCACGAACATGATATCAGTGGTTGTGTGTGTGAAGTTGTGGAAGTATGCTCAAGCAGCTGAGTGTTGCATACAACTGGAGCCACCAACATGATATCAGTGGTTTTGTGTGTGAAGTTGTGGAAGTATGCTCAAGCAGCTGAGTGTTGCATACAACTGGAGCCACCGAACATGATATCAGTGGTTTTGTGTGTGAAGTTGTGGAAGTATGCTCGAAGCAGCTGAGTGTTGCATACAACTGGAGCCACCAACATGATATCAGTGGTTTTGTGTGTGAAGTTGTGGAAGTATGCTCAGAGCAGCTGAGTGTTGCATACAACTGGAGCCACCAACATGATATCAGTGGTTTTGTGTGTGAAGTTGTGGAAGTATGCTCAAGGCAGCTGAGTGTTGCATACAACTGGAGCCACCAACATGATATCAGTGGTTTTGTGTGTGTGAAGTTGTGGAAGTATGCTCAAGCAGCTGAGTGTTGCATACAACTGGAGCCACCAACATGATATCAGTGGTTTTGTGTGTGAAGTTGTGGAAGTATGCTCGAAGCAGCTGAGTTTGCATACAACTGGAGCCACCAACATGATATCAGTGGTTTGTGTGTGTGAAGTGTGGAAGTATGCTCGAAGCAGCTGAGTGTTGCATACAACTGGAGCCGACCAACATGATATCAGTGGTTTTGTGTGTGAAGTTGTGGAAGTATGCTCAAGCAGCTGAGTGTTGCATACAACTGGAGCCACCAACATGATATCAGTGGTTGTGTGTGTGAGTTGTGGAAGTATGCTCAAGCAGCTGAGTGTTGCATACAACTGGAGCCACCAACATGATATCAGTGGTTGTTGTGTGTGAAGTTGTGGAAGTATAGCTCAAGCAGCTGAGTGTTGCATACAACTGGAGCCACAACATGATATCAGTGGTTTGTGTGTGAAGTTGTGGAAGTATGCTCGAGCAGCTGAGTGTTGCATACAACTGGAGCCACCAACATGATATCAGTGGTTTTGTGTGTGAAGTTGTGGAAGTATGCTCAAGCAGCTGAGTGTTGCATACAACTGGAGCCACCAACATGATATCAGTGGTTGTGTGTGTGAAGTTGTGGAAGTATGCTCAGCAGCTGAGTGTTGCATACAACTGGAGCCACCAACATGATATCAGTGGTTTTGTGTGTGAAGTTGTGGAAGTATGCTCGAAGCAGCTGAGTGTTGCATACAACTGGAGCCACCGAACATGATATCAGTGGTTTTGTGTGTGAAGTTGTGGAAGTATGCTCAAGCAGCTGAGTGTTGCATACAACTGGAGCCACCAACATGATATCAGTGGTTTTGTGTGTGAAGTTGTGGAAGTATGCTCGAGCAGCTGAGTGTTGCATACAACTGGAGCCACCAACATGATATCAGTGGTTGTGTGTGTGAAGTTGTGGAAGTATGCTCAAGCAGCTGAGTGTTGCATACAACTGGAGCCACCAACATGATAATCAGTGGTTTTTGTGTGTGAAGTTGTGGAAGTATGCTCGAGCAGCTGAGTGTTGCATACAACTGGAGCCCCAACATGATATCAGTGGTTGTGTGTGTGAAGTTGTGGAAGTATGCTCGAGCAGCTGAGTGTTGCATACAACTGGAGCCACCAACATGAATATCAGTGGTTGTGTGTGTGAAGTTGTGGAAGTATGCTCGAGCAGCTGAGTGTTGCATACAACTGGAGCCACCAACATGATATCAGTGGTTTTGTGTGTGAAGTTGTGGAAGTATGCTCGAGCAGCTGAGTGTTGCATACAACTGGAGCCACCAACATGATATCAGTGGTTTTGTGTGTGAAGTTGTGGAAGTATGCTCGAGCAGCTGAGTGTTGCATACAACTGGAGCCACCAACATGATATCAGTGGTTGTGTGTGTGAAGTTGTGGAAGTATGCTCGAAGCAGCTGAGTGTTGCATACAACTGGAGCCACCAACATGATATCAGTGGTTTTGTGTGTGAAGTTGTGGAAGTATGCTCGAGCAGCTGAGTGTTGCATACAACTGGAGCCACCAACATGATATCAGTGGTTTGTGTGTGAAGTTGTGGAAGTATGCTCAAGCAGCTGAGTGTTGCATACAACTGGAGCCACCAACATGATATCAGTGGTTGTGTGTGTGAAGTTGTGAAGTATGCTCGAAGCAGCTGAGTGTTGCATACAACTGGAGCCACCAACATGATATCAGTGGTTTGTGTGTGAAGTTGTGGAAGTATGCTCAAGCAGCTGAGTGTTGCATACAACTGGAGCCACCAACATGATATCAGTGGTTTTGTGTGTGAAGTTGTGGAAGTATACTCAAGCAGCTGAGTGTTGCATACAACTGGAGCCACCAACATGATATCAGTGGTTTTGTGTGTGAAGTTGTGGAAGTATGCTCAAGCAGCTGAGTGTTGCATACAACTGGAGCCACCAACATGATATCAGTGGTTTTGTGTGTGAAGTTGTGAAGTATGCTCAAGCAGCTGAGTGTTGCATACAACTGGAGCCACCAACATGATATCAGTGGTTTTGTGTGTGAAGTTGTGGAAGTATGCTCAAGCAGCTGAGTGTTGCATACAACTGGAGCCACCAACATGATATCAGTGGTTTGTGTGTGAAGTTGTGGAAGTATGCTCAAGCAGCTGAGTGTTGCATACAACTGGAGCCACCAACATGATATCAGTGGTTTTGTGTGTGAAGTTGTGGAAGTATGCTCAAGCAGCTGAGTGTTGCATACAACTGGAGCCACCAACATGATATCAGTGGTTTTGTGTGTGAAGTTGTGGAAGTATGCTCAAGCAGCTGAGTGTTGCATACAACTGGAGCCACCAACATGATATCAGTGCTACTGCAAGTATTTCAGAGATGTGATGGGTCCGTTCCAGCAGCTAGCACACGTCACAATCGGAAACCAACATTTGGTGGGCAACCCAGGAGAAGTCTCAAGGAAGCACACTCATGTCATCTTCATGTTTTTATCAAGGCCAAGGTACAAGTCTATGCCAGATATTTCTGCATGGGAAAAGTTATAGACCTGACAGATGGCGCCTTGGCCGCCCTTTGTTAACAAAACCCACCTGGTGGCCATCTTGATTAATTCAACATGACATACTTATTTCAGTATTTAAAAATACAAATAAAATATTAGCATTTTATAAATAGAGTTAAAATTAATGCAGTAAACGGTCGACATAGTTGAGATATGAAACCATTCACTTCCACAGTTAGGAGCATGACCTGTAATGTTTGGCATAATCTTTCAATAATGTCTTGCTAAAAACCATGTTTCCACAATGTGTTGCTAAAAACCATGTTTCCACAATGTGTTGCTAACAACCATGTTTTCACAATGTGTTGCTAAAAACCATGTTTCCACAATGTGTTGCTAACAACCATGTTTCCACAATGTGTTGCTAAAAACCATGTTTCCACAATGTGTTGCTAAAAACCATGTTTCCACAATGTGTTGCTAGAAACCATGTTTTCACAATGTGTTGCTAGACACCATGTTTCAACAATGTGTAGCTAGACACCATGTTTCCATCCTGTGTTGCTAGAAATACTGTTTTCATGGTGTGTTGCTAGATACCATGTTTCCACAATGTCTTGCTAGAAACCATGTTTTCACAATGTGTTGCTAAAAACCATGTTTTCACAATGTGTTGCTAGACACTATGTTTTCACAATGTGTTGCTAGATACCACGTTTCAACAATGTGTTGTTAGATACCACGTTTCCACAATGTGTTGTTAGATACGTTTCCACAATGTGTTGTTAGATACGTTTCCACAATGTGTTGTTAGATACCACGTTTCCACAATGTGTTGTTAGATAACACGTTTCCACAATGTGTTGTTAGATACCATGTTTTCACAATGTGTTGCTAGACACCATGTTTTCACAATGTGTTGTTAGACACCATGTTTCCACAATGTGTTGTTAGATACCACGTTTCCACAATGTGTTGTTAGATACGTTTCAACAATGTGTTGTTAGATACGATGTTTTCACAATGTGTTGTTAGATACCATGTTTTCACAATGTGTTGCTAGATACCATGTTTTCACAATGTGTTGTTAGATACCACGTTTCCACAATGTGTTGTTAGATACGTTCCACAATGTGTTGCTAGACACCATGTTTCCACAATGTGTTGCTAGATACCATGTTTCCACAATGTGTTGTTAGATACCATGTTTCCACAATGTGTTGCTAGACACCATGTTTCCACAATGTGTTGTTAGATACCACATTTCCACAATGTGTTGCTAGACACCATGTTTCCACAATGGTTGCTAGACACCATGTTTCCCAATGTGTTGCTAGATACCATATTTTCACAATGTGTTGCTAGATACCATGTTTCCACAATGTGTTGTTAGATACCACATTTCCACAATGTGTTGCTAGACACCATGTTTCCACAATGTGTTGCTAGATACCATGTTTCCACAATGTGTTGCTAGATACCACATTTCCACAATGTGTTGCTAGATACCATGTTTCCACAATGTGTTGCTAGATACCATGTTTCCACAATGTGTTGCTAGACACCATGTTTCCACAATGTGTTGCTAGATACCATGTTTCCACAATGTGTTGCTAGATACCATGTTTCCACAATGTGTTGCTAGAAACCATGATTTCACAATGTGTTGCTAGATACCATGTTTCCACAATGTGTTGTTAGATACCACATTTCCACAATGTGTTGCTAGACACCATGTTTCCACAATGTGTTGCTAGATACCATGTTTCCACAATGTGTTTGTTAGATACCATGTTTCCACAATGTGTTGCTAGATACCATGTTTTCACACAATGTGTTGCTAGATACTATGTTTTCCACAATGTGTTGCTAGACACCATGTTTCCACCAATGTGTTGTTAGACACCATGTTTCCACAATGTGTTGCTAGATAACATATTTTCACAATGTGTTGCTAGAATACCATGTTTTCACAATGTGTTGCTAGATACCATGTTTCCACAATGTGTTGTTAGATACCATGTTTCCACAATGTGTTGCTAGATACCATGTTTTCACAATGTGTTGCTAGATACTATGTTTCCACAATGTGTTGCTAGACACCATGTTTCCACAATGTGTTGTTAGACACCATGTTTCCACAATGTGTTGCTAGATAACATATTTTCACAATGTGTTGCTAGATACCATGTTTTCACAATATGTTGCTAGATACCATGTTTCCACAATGTGTTGTTAGATACCATGTTTCCACAATGTGTTGCTAGACACCATGTTTCACAATGTGTTGTTAGATACCATGTTTTCACAATGTGTTGTTAGATACCATGTTTTCACAATGTGTTGCTAGATACCATGTTTTCACAATGTGTTGCTAGACACCATGTTTCCACAATGTGTTGTTAGATACCACGTTTCCACAATGTGTTGCTAGATACCATGTTTCCACAATGTGTTGTTAGATACCATGTTTTCACAATGTGTTGTTAGATACCATGTTTCCACAATGTATTGTTAGATACCATGTTTTCACAATGTGTTGTTAGATACCATGTTTCTATCATGTGTTGTTAGATACCATGTTTTCACAATGTGTTGCTAGATACCATGTTTTCACAATGTGTTGCTAGACACCATGTTTCCACAATGTGTTGTTAGATATCACGTTTCCACAATGTGTTGTGAGATACCACGTTTCCACAATGTGTTGCTAGACACCACGTTTCCACAATGTGTTGCTAGATACCATGTTTCCACAATGTGTTGCTAGATACCATGTTTCCACAACGTGTTGTTAGATACCACATTTCCACAATGTGTTGCTAGACACCATGTTTCCACAATGTGTTGCTAGATACCATGTTTTCACAATGTGTTGTTAGACACCATGTTTCCACAATGTGTTGCTAGATACCATATTTTCACAATGTGTTGCTAGATACCATGTTTTCACAATGTGTTGCTAGATACCATGTTTTCACAATGTGTTGCTAGATACCATGTTTCCACAATGTGTTGCTAGACACCATGTTTCCACAATGTGTTGCTAGATACCATGTTTCCACAATGTGTTGCTAGATACCATGTTTCCACAATGTGTTGCTAGACACCATGTTTCCACAATGCGTTGTTAGATACCATGTTTCCACAATGTGTTGCTAGATACCATGTTTCCACAATGTGTTGCTAAATACCATGTTTCCACAATGTGTTGCTAGATATCATGTTTTCACAATGTGTTGCTAGACACCATGTTTCCACAATGTGTTGTTAGATACCATGTTTCCACAATGTGTTGCTAGATACCATGTTTTCACAATGTGTTGCTAGATACCATGTTTTCACAATGTGTTGCAAGATACCATGTTTTCACAATGTGTTGCTAGATACCATGATTTCACAATGTGTTGCTAGATACCATGTTTTCACAATGTGTTGCTAGATACCATGTTTCCACAATGTGTTGCTAGATACCATGTTTCCACAATGTGTTGCTAGATACCATGTTTTCACAATGTGTTGCTAGATACCATTTTTTCACAATGTGTTGTTAGATACTATGTTTTCACAATGTGTTGCTAGATACCATGTTTTCACAATGTGTTGCTAGACACCATGTTTCAACTTGCTAGACACCATGTTTTCACAACGTGTTGCAAGAAGCCATGTTTCCAATTGTTACATTACTCATATATTGCACTAGCATAATAATGAACACATTTTCAACAGCTATTAAATGAATTATTTTGCATAAACACACAAGCATATATTCATAGCATGTTACATACAAAATATATGCACATAACAATATAGCCTGCTGCATACAAATATATGCACATAACGATGCAATCTGCTACATACAAATATATGCACATAATGATGCAATCTGCTACATACAAATATATGCACATAACAATATAGCCTGCTACATACAAATATATGCACATAACAATATAGCCTGCTACATACAAATATATGCACATAACAATATAGTCTGCTACATACAAATATATGCACATAACAATATAGCCTGCTACATACAAATATGTGCACATAACAATATAGCCTGCTACATACAAATATATGCACATAACGATGCAATCTGCTACATACAAATATATGCACATAACAATATAGTCTGCTACATACAAATATATGCACATAACAATATAGCCTGCTACATACAAAATATGTGCACATAACAATATAGCCTGCTACATACAAATATATGCACATAACGATGCAATCTGCTACATACAAATATATGCACATAACAATATAGTCTGCTACATACAAAATATGTGCACATAACAATATAGCCTGCTACATACAAATATATGCACATAATGATGCAATCTGCTACATACAAATATATGCACATAACGATGCAATCTGCTACATACAAATATATGCACATAACAATATAGTCTGCTACATACAAATATATGCACATAACAATATAGCCTGCTACATACAAATATGTGCACATAACAATATAGCCTGCTACATACAAATATATGCACATAACAATATAGCCTGCTACATACAAATATATGCACATAATGATGCAATCTGCTACATACAAATATATGCACATAACAATATAGCCTGCTACATACAAATATATGCACATAATGATGCAATCTGCTACATACAAATATATGCACATAACAATATAGCCTGCTACATACAAATATATGCACATAACAATATAGCCTGCTACATACAAATATATGCACATAACAATATAGTCCGCTACATACAAATATATGCACATAACAATATAGCATGCTACATACATATATATGCACATAACAATATAGCATGCTACATACATATATATGCATATAACGATGCAATCTGCTACATACAAATATATGCATATAACGATGCAATCTGCTACATACAAATATATGCACATAACGATGCAATCTGCTACATACATATATATGCATATAACGATGCAATCTGCTACATACATATATATGCATATAACGATGCAATCTGCTACATACAAATATATGCATATAACGATGCAATCTGCTACATACAAATATATGCATATAACGATGCAATCTGCTACATACATATATATGCATATAGACGATGCAATCTGCTACATACAAATATATGCATATAACGATGCAATCTGCTACATACAAATATATGCATATAGCGATGCAATCTGCTACATACAAATATATGCATATAGCGATGCAATCTGCTACATACAAGTAAATGGACATAACACTGTAATCTGCTAATATAAATACATGCATAGAATGATGCAACCTGCACATGTCCATAATGCCATGAGATTTGAGCACATGGGTGAAACTGACGAATGCTGGCATGCAATAGTTTCTATGAGAAATCTGAAGCAGACCCAACATAATTTGATATCCAAGAGCAAGAAGTCAAATCCCCTTCGAATATCACACAGGTAAATGGGCATCTTTGTTCCCTAAGAGCAGTGCAGGAATGGCGGGAAGTAAGGACAAGATGCAGAATTACTAATCTGATGGTGGGATGAGGATGTCACTGGACAGGTGTAGCAGTGGGTACTACTACCATTGGTATCAAACTGGCCCATAGAAGACCTGGTCAATGACCAGGTTATTCAGATGATCAAGCTGATGCAGTTCCACACTTCTGACTGGGACTTTCCTCTCCTTGGGCCACATAAACTTGATAGGCCAGCTGGTGGATCAGGTTGAGCGTCTGTCGCCTCTCATGACCCATCAGGCAGATGGTGCTTTCATCAACGACACGGTATAAAGTGGTCAGGTATTCATACTTCATGTCCTCATCTCCATTGAAGTGGTTCACCAGATAGGCTTCCAATTTCCGACGCTGCTGATTGATGTCACTGAAATCTATAAAGAACCGTGAACACATGTACCTCTCCATGGTGCGGATGTCAGTGTGGCTGGCCGGGGTGTAGCCACGGACCAGCAGGTTGCAGTACTTCAGCAGGCCTCCCCCGCGGATCTCCTCGGGGTTCCTGGTGGCGATCAGCTTGTGCTCCAGATGGTACCAGGCTTCCGCGAAGTCTCCGTACAGACTTTCAGCCAGGACCGTCGGATAGAAGTGCTCGCTCATGGAAGCTTCTGAGATATCATAAAAGGTCAAGAGACTATCTAGAAAAATGTGAAACGAATCGACGCTAAACTCAAACTGCCGCTTCATCTTGTCCACAAACTTGAGTTCTATATTCTTACGTGTGTTGTGAGACAGTGAGATCAGGCTCCACCGATCGCCATGTTCATTGCAAACTTTGACCATTTTTTGAACGTAAGCTTCCTTCAAACTGCAGCTGTTGATCTTCTCCTTGTCGACGCTGTCCGGCAGAAAGTTAATCAGGCACCCAAGAACGCAGTTGCGAATTTTCTGCAGTTCATTTTGATTTGACAAATCTACTCCGAAAATGAGATCGACGTCATTGAACTCCTGGGCGTTGGTGGTACCCAGGGCGTAGCTGGCGGCGCCGCCGTTCAAGCGGATGTCCCTGATGGCCACGCCGTCGGCCGCCAGCCGGTGGCGGACCAGCTGGACCAGCTGTCGGAGCGAGACGTCCAGCGTGGGGAAGTTGCCGCGGCCGTGGATGGGCACCACGTCCTCCATCACTTGGTGCAGCCGGGCGACCTGCTGGTAGCACAGCACTTGCAAGCGGTGGCTAGTACAACTGACGGAGGCCATGTCGGCTGTCACTACAGGTCAGGCCGTGTCTAGAACTAGAATGTGGAGAGAAGAGTGGCAGATGTTACACGAACGGCCGGTGCCTACCTGGAAGACTGTGGCTGGAGCAGCAGCAGCCGACAGTGTGCAGCAGATGTAGCGGCGACTTGTTGCCTTGTCCGTCCCAGCCCCAGCACCGCCGCCCGCTGCCTCCGCCGACAGATCCTTGCGCCCCCGGACATCTAGTGCCTCCTGTCAGCACCATATATCTCTCCGACCACACATCACCTCCTGTCAGCACCATATATCTCTCCGACCACACATGACCATATATCTCTCCGACCACACATGACCATATATCTCTCCGACCACACATGACCATATATCTCTCCGACCACACATGACCATATATCTCTCCGACCACACATCACCTCCTGTCAGCACCATATATCTCTCCGACCACACATGACCATATATCTCTCCGACCACACATCACCTCCTGTCAGCACCATATATCTCTCCGACCACACATGACCATATATCTCTCCGACCACACATCACCTCCTGTCAGCACCATATATCTCTCCGACCACACATCGCCTCCTGTCAGCACCATATATCTCTCCGACCACACATGACCATATATCTCTCCGACCACACATCACCTTCTGTCAGCACCATATATCTCTCCGACCACACATCACCTCCTGTCAGCACCATATATCTCTCCGACCACACATCACCTCCTGTCAGCACCATATATCTCTCCGACCACACATCACCTCCTGTCAGCACCATATATCTCTCCGACCACACATCACTTCACTCACGTTTCTTCACCTATAATAAAACACACACCAGACTGGCTCAGATATTTACCAATAACATTATCTACCTTTATCATATTTAATTATTCCGCGTCTACAGCTGATAATGTCATATATACTAATACTAGTCTATTTTAGTATTTACAAGAGAGGCCTTGATTCAGTGAAAGTGAATATTGTTGCTCTCAATTACCAGTATCAACCCCGGCAAGGAATGGGTGCCTGTGCCTCCAGTTTTTAAGTGCACCTTCTCCTGCATTATCACATTTGACAGACGGTGCAGAAAGCCGAACTCTGCCACTGTCAATGCAGAGGTCAACGCGCTCACCAATGAACACTCAGGCAACCCCTAAGTGCTCATCTATACATACATATCTGTTGTAAAGCAGCGGTAACGCAGGAAGCCAAAGAAGATTGATAAACCAACACAGAACTGGCGTCGTTAGCCGCTACACGCTGCGGGATTTGCTGAGGAGGGGATCCGAGCACTTATGGACTGAATGGTTCGATGTGCAACGAGGATGATCTGTCGACTAACTAACTAACTAACTAACTAAAGCAGCGGAGAAGTGTGTGGGCATTTACAGCCCTTTCAGCGGGCCGAACCGTTCAAGAATCCAGTGGTGCCCACTCAATGAGCAGCATGGCGATGGAGGTGATGGCAGTTACACAAGCTTTCATATGGCTAGAATCACAGCATTATACCAACGTGTGTGTACTAAGTGATTCAATGAGTATGATTCGGAAGGTCGATGCAGGATCTGTGAGTGGACAGTGGACTGATTCGCTGCGGAAGTCCGTTGTCCGTAAGGTCACCTTCATCTTCGTCCCGGGTCATGCGGGAGACGAGGGAAATGAACAAGCTGATAAACTGGCGGGCTCTGCATCCCCTGCAGATGGCCAGCCCATGGATCGCGCTGATGTTATTAACATCCTTAAAGAGATGTCGAAAACAGAGGATTTTGACGTCAGTGAATCCACATCGCTGTCCAGGATGAAAGACCTGGGAGTAAGAATTCGGCACGGCCAGATGCGAGAGGTACATCGGGAAAACAAAGCGTCTCGTCAACCAACACAGAACTGGCACTATTAGCCACCGGACGCTGATGCATATGCTTGGGGGAGGATCTGAGCACCTATGGACCTGTCCGGAGTGCAATGACGATACCCCAGCTGATAATAGATAACTGATGACTGAATATTGTTTTTCTCAATCCTTCATGATTGTAATTGTTTCTCTGTTTCGTTCTTGGCCTGTAACTTCCATTGGGTTGAGTTGAGTTGAGTTAAGAACCGACATCACTGCACTCAGGACATTCCCATACGTGCTCATTCCCATCGTTCAACAGCCAGCGAAGAATCATACTACTAATCGTGGTAGTCGTGACAGTAGTGGCTGTAGTAATAGCTGTTACCACCAAGTGTGTTATGACCGTTACCAACAGATGTGTTCTGACAATTTCCTGATCGTATAGGGGTTCATTTTTATTCACCAGCGCATGGTCTTAATAGTGTAGCAAGTCCGAAAGACGCCCTTTTGTGCGGGGGCGGAGGGTTATCGAACTTCCTCCGCAAAGGGGTGATAACTCCTCACTGTCGGATATTGATTTTTTTTTTTGGGGGGGGGGGGAGTAGGCCTGGTCAAGTGACTCATCAGAGTGGGTGGGTATGGTCAAGTGACCCCTCGAGGTGTAGGGGAGAATACGTATAGTGACGTGGTGGTGTGTAAAACATAAAACATGAAACAATAACGAAACGATTTAATGAAGATATATAGTGGTGTTCATATCTGTAAGAGAGAGAGAGAGAGAGAGAGAGAGAGAGAGAGAGAGAGAGAGAGAGAGAGAGAGAGAGAGAGAGGGTGAATTTTCATTGTATAAACATCATCATAGTTTATTTTCGTTCTTAGGTGTTGTATCAAATCAAGTCAGTTTTACCGATATTCGATATCAATCGCAGACATCTAGCAATATGGATGGGCGAATATCTTATTATGCGTTTATTGACTTTATTGGCTGTTAACTGAGCCGGGTTCTTTAATTTTAAAAGTGGTGAGGTGGGATTGTTTTTCCATGCATTATCAATATTGTCTATGGGCGAAGCTGTTTTATTTGAAAATATGCAATGTCTGCAGAATTGTAGGTAGTAACAACAGCTTAATACTGCATTTATCTTTTGATGGTGTATTTGGTAAGATCTGACCGCTGTTTTTAAGGGGCAGGATTACGGGTTACATATCTTTAAATTAAAAAACAAAAACACACACATTAAAAACACATAAAGAAACAAGTGAACGTAAAAATTACTTAGTTGTATATTGGCTATTCTATAGATGCTAGTGGTGATAACAGAATGACATAGCCGGCGTGATCACTGCTAAGGACGTTGCTGTTGTTAAAGAATGTTTGGTAGCTTCGGGGTCGATGTATTGACGTTGTCTTCTGTTGGCGGGAAAACACGCGGTTTGCGTTTATTGAGACAAATCACTTCATCAGGCGCAACATAAGGTGTAAGTTTGATGACTAACACAACAGCAGCAAGTGCCATGCTGATAAGCGTGGGCAGTCATGACTCGCCATTTCACTCGATCACCAGAGGCGTGGATCAGTTCAGTGTTCTTGTTTGGACAATTCCAGGCCTTAAGTTTACATAATTGTCATTAGGCTATCTAAGTAATTGAAGTAGTATTATTATTTGTAGTAATAGAAATTCCAGCAATATTATCAGGGAAAAATAGAGGTAACAACAGATAGTAATTGTAGTCATCATTATCTGGTGTCCTGCCGGTTGGCGTAGGCGATCAAGCTTTTCTGCATATTGCGATCTCTGATGGCATGGTACAGTAATACAAGTAGTAATAACATTGGTAATAGAAGTAGTAGTAGTAGTAGTAGTAGTAGTAGTAGTAGTAGTAGTAGTAGTAGTAGTAGTAGTAGTAGTAGTAGTAGCAGCAGCAGCATCATCATCAGCAGCAGCAGCAGCAGCAGTAGTAGTAGTAGTAGTAGTAGTAGTAGTAGTAGTAGTAGTAGTAGTAGTAGTAGTAGTAGTAGTAGTAGTAGTAGTAGTAGTAGTACATGTCCCATCATGTATTATATTGCATGGTTGCCCTCTTAGTAGAGAGAGTAAATTAAAATACTTGGGTATTACCTTTGACATGTGAGTAGTTTAGTAGGCGCCAAAGCCGCCCGAGTTGCGGATCTTATTTATTTCAATCGTATATCACTCCCAATCCGCAAAGATGTGATAATTCCTCATTGTCCGATATTTATTTTATTGATTTTTTTTTCAAAAACAGGCGTGGTCAAAATACTAATCCGAGGGGGCGTGTTAGTCAAGTGACCCGTCGGTGTGTAAGGGAAGTCTAGGGGCATGGTGGTGGTTATAGTGTGCGATGACGTGGTGTACAACATAAAACATGAAACAATAACAAACGATTAAAAAAGAAGTTTTATAATAATTTTAATGAAGAGAAAACATATACAGACAAACATTAAATAAGAAGAAGTGTGGTGGATACGTTATGAGATTGTACCTGTCATTTTATGTACAAATATGACAGTGAAGCACGACGTTGGTGTAAAGTGTAGATATTCTTCTCGTAGGTCTTAAAACCCATATTTGTTCCCCATCCGGCTCTTGAGTGGCGAGGACTTTCATAGAGCTTGTACCTGACATGCTGTAGTAAGACCCAATGATAATAAGACGACAATGATATGTTTTGCTACAAAGCGACATCATCTCCTCCCCTTCACATTCTAGTTTGAAAAACCCAAGGGTTCTCTTTTCATAAGCTTTGATGTCCTGACAGTCCTGACATGTAGTAGTGCTAGGGATAGTTCTATGAACATGGCAGACTTCAGATTGGAACCACTGATTGTAGGCTATATCATATTATTCTCGTAGGTGTGGCATTACCACCTCAGAGAGTGTATCGGCGCTAAAGGCCAAGTAGAGAAATAGAGAGAGAGAGAGAGAGAGAGAGAGAGAGAGAGAGAGAGAGAGAGAGAGAGTCGATTTCAATTAGTTGGTAGTTGTTTGTAGAGACAAATTATTCATGGCGGTAGGATGAGGCACGAGATATTCCTGTATTTATGGACCCTGTATATTGTTGGCGAGAAACAACACACACCTTGTGTGTTTTAGAAATCGATTCTAGCACGCGTCCTTAGATGTGTGCTGAGTATGTCTGTAACTCGTGTGGTGACATTACAAGGTATTTCTGTTTCTTGTATTACTGTGTCTTACCAGATCTTTGTTTTTGTGTTATGACTTGTTCTCCTATTACGCCCTGATGTGAATGAATACCCATTTAATATCACCTGACAACATAATATTCATGTCTCTGTACGTAGTAGTAGTAGTAGTAGTAGTAGTAGTAGTAGTAGTAGTAGTAGTAGTAGTAGTAGTAGTAGTAGTAGTAGCAGCAGCAGCAGCAGCAGTAGTAAAAGTAATAATAGCAGCAGTAGTAATAGTAATAGTTGCAGTGGTCTTGTCTCTTGTAACAAATATTGAGATCCGTGTACAGCGTGTATGTGTAGTAGAAATTCGGTACTATTAAATAAATTCATTATTCTATCTGTCTAAATAATTGGTTCTCAACCTTCTTTTTTGTCCCATGCACCCCTTCACCATATGTTCAGAATGTCACCCCCCCCCCACCCCACCATTCATATTCCCTCCCTATAAATCCCGCCTCCCCTATACAGTGCACGTTAAAATTGATGCTAAATTTAATGACAATACTAGAACAAATCTAGACGTCTACAAAAAACGTGATTTGCGGGTCTACTTACGTTATAAAATGAACTTCAGTAGGGCAAGAAGTAAAAAACTGTAAAGTCTGGAGGGAAAACAAATATCAAGTAATCGGTTCTTGTATTAACGCGATCTTAAAATAATCTTACTTCTCCCATGGAAAGCCTAAAATCCCCCCCCCCCCCCCCCCACTTTTCGGCTGAGAACCACTGGTCTAAGTAATAGAAGTAGTATTAATATTGGTAGTAGTGGATGTTTCCACCGAAATTAACATCAGCGGGGAAAAGTAGATGTAACAGCAGATAGTAATTGTAGTCAGCTTCATCAAGAGACATGTCGTCTGGCGTGGACGAGCATACCTCGCCACAAATTGTGGTCTCCGACAGCATGGATCAATTCATATGACTCACTCTACTGGAATCCCTATTAAGGGCGTTATCTTCACGCAGTGGTGGTAGTAGTAGCAGCAATAGCAGCAGTAGTACTGGTCATCATCAGCATGTGTCTTACCGGCTGCCATAGGCGAACAAACCTCCCCATAAACTGTGATCTCCGACAGTATGGATCAATTAATGTGTAAAGGGTGGTAGTCGTAGTAGCAATAGTAGCAGTAGTATTAGTCGCCACCATCATCATCACATGTCTTCCCGGCTGGCGTAGGCGACCAAGCTTCTCCACATATTGCGATCTTCGATGGCATGGTTCAGTAATACAAGTAGTAATAATAATAGTAATAATAATAATAATAATAGTAGTAGTAGTAGTAGTAGTAGTAGTAGTAGTAGTAGTAGTAGCAGCAGCAGCAACAGCAGCAGCAGCAGCAGTAGTAGTAGTAGTAGTAGCAGCAGCATCAGCAGTAGTAGTAGTAGTAGTAGTAGTAGTAGTAGTAGTAGTAGTAGTAGTAGTAGTGGTAGTAGTAGTAGTAGTAGTAGTAGTAGTAGTAGTAGTAGTAGTAGTAGTAGTAGTAGTAGTAGTAGTAGTAGTAGTAGAAAAGTGAGAAAAAGAGGAGGAAGAAGACATGGAGATGGACTCTTAGTATTAGTAGAGTAGCATTAGTAGTAGTAATAGTAGAAATATATTAGCAGTAGTAGTAGTGGTGGTGGTGGTAGTGGTGGTTGCGGTAGTAGTAGTAATAGTAAAAGTAGTAGTATAGTGAAGGTGCTTGTTTCACTAAGTATTTTTATATCTTGAGTGCTATGTAGTATAAAACTAGTTTGTGATGGATGTTTGTAACGTGTTGCTGAAATATCTATCATTGTAGTTGTAAAGAGATCATGACGTCATAAGCTGAAACACCCACTATATCATTGTCGCTAGCTTATTGACAGTGTCTTCACTGTCGCAAAAAAGGCTCACTGTGTGATATTGATTCTCCACACTGTGCGCGTCATGTGTGCTTGACGATTAGAAGCAAACAACGATACAACAGCTGCAACTACAAGGCAAAATGGTGTCAGGTATAGCGTAACATACAAGACTTATGAGATCATTGGTTGGCCGTTCCAGCACGATCGACAAATAAGAGCTCACTAAGTCCACAAATTGCTCACTCAAACATATATATGATAATGAGTCTCTAACGCAAACAATGAAAACTGAAACAACTAATGAAAGATGTCATAAACACTGAACGATGCACCTCAAGAAAACAAGACATCCAATTGTACAAGTCAAAAGGAAACATACAAAAAGAAATTGACAACAAACGAAAATAACACAGCCACTGAAAATGACAAGCAATGAGACCATCAATGAAGCGACACAATCAACGAAAACTGAAACAACCAATGAAAATTCCCGACATAAACACTGGGAACTTACACAAACAATGAAACACCTGACACAACAACAAATTGACACAACGACAAACTGACACAACGACAAACTGACAAAACCAAAGAAACCAAAAGCTGCAAGTGTAAGCGTCGAAATGTAAGAGACAATGTAAAATGACACAACGGCAAAATGACCCAAACAATGAAAACTGATACAACCGCTGAAAACCGCTGACATAAACACTGCAAAACTGACACAAACACACACAAACACGACACACACACACGTGCGCGCGCACTGAACTAGGCACCTGAAGAAATCATGACATCCAAATGTAAACACCAAAATGTAACACACGAAAAGAAATCGACAACAAACGAAAATGACACCTTCAAGGATGACATGACACGTCAACAAAATGAAACAACCAATGAAAACTAACACAACCAAGGAAAACTGCTAACTGCTATCACTGACCGAGGCACCTACAGAAAACAAGACGGCCAAAATGTAACAGACATCAACTGAAAATGACACACTTAAGTAAATAATGACACAGCGACATCCTGACTCGACCAATGAAAACTGACACAAATAATGACAACTGACACATCAACAAAATGAAATAGCCAATTAAAACTGACACAAACAAGGGAAACTGCAAACATAAACACTATACGAGGCACTTAAAGAAAACATGACACCCAAATGTAAACGTCGCAATGTAACACACAAAAAGAAATCGGCAATAAATGTAAAATAACACAACGACAAAATGACAAAAAATAACATCAACAAAAAGACAACAAATGAGAAATGACACAATGAGAAATGACACAATGACAAAATGACACACACACACACACACACACACACACACACACACACACACACACACACACACACACACACACACACACACACACACATGAAAACTGAAAAAAAACAAACAAGGAAAACTGCTGACAAAACAAGCAAAACTGACATGAACACAGAACGATGCACCTAAAGAAAAGCAAAACTACTTTAACCAATAGTAAAAAATGTAACAAACAAAAAAGAAATTGACAACAAATGAAAATGACACCAAAAATTAAAATTACCCATTCAAGGAAAACTGACACAGCAACAAAATGAAACAACCAATGAAAATTGACACAAACAATGAAAAACTGACACAACGATAAAATGACACAACGACAAACTGACACAATGAAAATAACCCCAAATAAGCAAATGTAAACTTCGAAATGTAACATGCAATAAGAGATCGACAACAAATGAAAATCACACACACACACACACACACACACACACACACACACACACACACACACACACACACACACACACACACACACACACACACACAATGAAAACTGAAACAAACAATGAAAACTGCTAACACAAACAATGAAACAAGTGGCACAACGACAACATGACAAGAAAAGGAAACAATGAATGAAAACTGCTGATATAAACACTGAAAATGACACATTCACTGAAAATAAATAAACATTGAATTATCGCCCATCTCATGTCATACAAATATGTCGCTCACCTCAGACAGTAATATACCTCACTTGAAACAGAAGTGACCCCCATGTCAATCAGCTATGTCCCACATCACATACAGAAAGGTCCCCTATATTGCACAACTTGTCGAATTGTTCTAACAACTTCCCCACTGACTGTCACAACTTGTCGAATTGCCCTAACAACTCACCCAATGGACCTAACAGCTTCCCCACTTGATCTCACAAGTTATCGAACTGACTTGACAACTTACCCACTGACCCTATCAATTTGCTCACTTGCTCTCACAAACCTTCCGGTCTCCCTGGTCTAGAGTTTAGCAGCTTTCTCCATTATCCCGAATACTCTCGTGGTTGACGTGAGCGCACGAGAATTGGAAGCGGTTAGAGTCGCGCCAGTGACTTATGAGAGTATGGAGCCGGTCGCTCAGGAAGCAATGGCAAACTACTAAGCGTAATCTTGTCAAGAAATCAACAATCAGCTGAAAGATGCTGATGTTGACAGCGATGACCTGTAAAGGATATGCAAAACATCTATCTCACAAACTTGTCGAATTACCCTACCAACTTACCAGTTGGACCTAACAACGCCCCCCCCCCCCCCCCCACTTACTCACACAACTTGTCTAATTACCTTAGCAACTTACCCACTGGAATTCACAAATTTTCAAAATGGTTCTCACAATTTCACCACTTAATATTACAACTTGTCAACCACCTTTCACAAATTACCCACTTACTCTTACAAAGGTGTCCACTTGTGATTTCATGGCTTCCTCACAATGTCCCACACGTCATACAGAAATGACCCTCATGTCTTAAAACTGTACCCCCTTTTATATGTTTATTTCGTCATCACAAATGTTTGTTGTTGTTTTAAGTAAATATCTTCGGCAGTTAATGGTTTGTTAAACGTAGGAACCAGGCAGTGTCCGTTTAGTGAGCCGGCCATCTACTGGCATAATTGTTCATCATAATTTCAACCGTCAAGCGCCAATTTTTAGTCAAATCTGTAATGCTGCAAGTACGTCTTTTATTCTTCTGTCCTCTCATTCCTCTCTTTTTGAATACTTTCTGGTGGTATGAGAGTCATTCTGATGAAATCGCGGCGTTCTGTGATAACGACCCAGGGTCCAGATAAAACCACATAAAGAACTGATCAATGCCTTATAAGAATATGGAATTGACCAGGTCACCAGACTGCTGAACGCAATATATGATTCTGGAGATATACCTCCTGAATAATGTAACTCTATATTTATTGCAATCCCGAAGAAATCAGGAGCTTTGGAATGTGATCAACATCGAATAATTAGCATAATGAGCCACATCACAAAGATTTTGCTAAGAATCATCATACAAAAACAGATATCATTCAGACAGACTAGGGCAGCAGATGCCAGGGCGTCCTCCAGATCTTCTCCCTGTCTATTAGTGATGCTATTGCCCCATTGACTACCTCTGGCATTGAAGTCCCCACAGTACATGATATGCCTTTATTCCATATCGAACAAACTCTGCCATTGTCGAACGTAGACCTTCCCATTACGTGCATAAACGTTCACGATTACAAGCTGAACTGGCGTCATTATTCTTAATGCCTGCACTTGCAGGGCATCACTGTTCCAGGCGGACATATCGATCTCAGACACCAGTATTTTGTCGCGGACAAGAACGGCCTGTCCGAGGTGCCGCCTGTTATAGAAGCCCCGAAACCCCGCGACATTGACTGTTCCGTCGCCGAGCTGTGTTTCTTGTAAGACTACAATATCGTTTCCGTACAGTAGTTTTTCGAGAATGGGTCGGCGTTGACTAAATGATGCACAGTTCCAGTACAGTACTCGAACGTGTCCGATGCCAAATCTGTCACACTTTAACCGCTTTCTGCGTGCGCCTGCTCTTTTACCACACTGTGTTCTTGCCGGTCGTCGTCTGGTCGTCGTGTTTGGCTTAAATATCGCCACCGGGCGCCGTTGATATGTTGAAGGGAGTCTGGGCGCGCATGCACGAACTCCGTTGCATGGTCTAAACTCCATTCAACCACGAGATGCTACATAAGATTAAGAACCTGTGCTTTTGTACGGATGTGAAGCGTTGTCAATGAGCAAACAGACTGGAAAACATCTGATGGCTGTGGGAATGTGGTGTCTGAGAAAAATGCAAAGAATACCATGGACAGACAGAAAAACAAATGACCAAGCCCTACAAGAAATAAATGAAAATCGTAAATTGATTAGAGAAATTAGACGTAGACAGTCAACATTTGTTGGACATGTTATGACTCAGAGAAGAAAACAATTAGAGAACTTGATGACAACTGGATAGATCGAGGAGAAGAGAACACGAGGAAGTCATAAAAGTAAATACCGTGATGGCTTCGCCACGTGGCATAGTCGAGACAAGAAAACTGAGCTGATCCACGACTCTGGTGATCGAGTGAGATGGCTAATCGAATCTTGACCGCCCACGCTTGTCGGCATGGCACATGATGATGATGATGATCAAATAGTACGGACGAGATCCGTAGAGATAGTCTGAATCAAAATGGCGACAATGGTGAAGTTTGGGATGACAACAGTTTAAGTTCTCCTTTTTTGCTTGGTCGTCTCTTGTCAGTTCCTCCTCAACATGGACACGCAGCCGTCTTTTATTGAGGAAATAGACTTTGAGGAGCTAAACTTCTTGGAGGTTTGTGTATAATGAAATTTAACAGTAAACAAATCAAATGCACTTCGTGACTTCTATATAATATTATTAATATTATTATTAATAAATTTAAAAAATGGATTGATTGGGCTGGGTGTTTTGAGACCAATATGAATATGACCATTTAAAAGAACGAAAATACACAAATACGTACCTGGGTACAATCTTCAACTGCTCCAACATTATAAGGGAAGAAATACAAGCTAGAATCAACTCTGGAAATAAGATATGATGTACTATGCACTACTTGTACTTGTATCTGCAGCAAAGAACCTCAATTTCAAATCAATGGCTCGGAATGCTGAAGACTGAAGAAGAAGAAGAAGAAGATACTATTAGCAATTTTGGTCAATATTTAAAAATTGGGTTTTTACTTATGAAATCATAACAGTTGGATACAGCTTGACAAGACGAATCCAACAGTATTTCAACGAAGAGTGTAGGTTTAATTCTAAGCGGAGTTATGAATTGTTTGGTGACGTAATTTAATACCAGGAAGTGTAATGATGACCTAAGAGATAGGGGAGATTTTATCATGGCTCATGAAATTGGAATAAAAGAAATAGCGGTTGCAGCAGGATATAACAATATGAATTGGAAACAAATAGGTATATTTAGCTCCTTCGAGAAGAAACGTACTAAACACAAACACGTTGCACATACCTTACATGGAGATCCATCATATATCGGTGAAAATCCAAAATCAGAAGCACTCAATAAATATATAAAATGAAATAATAAAATAAAAAACACACAGATACGTACAATACGACACAGGACGGCCAACGTTTCGATTCTCAGAATCTTTGTCAAGGACAGAACAACACAGACAGATAAGACAACGAGAAACAAAATAAAAAAAATAAAAAGCACAACTACTCAGTTCCCATGAGGGAGCAGAAATGGCGGCTTTGTTGCTCAAAGAAATTAAAGAGAAAACACTTTCTCGGCCTCAAACTTCTGGCGCTTAGCAGTAGGACCAATACTGCAAATATCAGAGTAGGTTCCCCTTTCGTCGTACCATGCTAGTTTAGAATAATTCACATCTAGCAGGACATGGTAACAACCGGAAGTGAATCGTTGGTCGCTAAGAATAGCGCGTGAAATCAAGATAGTTTCCCCACCCCGAGGGCAAAGTTCGATAACTCTGACATTGCTAATACTATGCACTACATCTGCTAAAATCAAACGTGCTATCTCGTAACACCAAGATCACAATATACAAAACACTGATTTGACCAGTTGTGCTGCATGGCTCTGAAATCTGGAGTACAACGAAAGGAGACAAAGCCTTGTTACAAACCTTTGAGAACAAAGTCTTAAGACGCATCTTTGGGCCCATTAGGGATACACAAAGCGGAGAGTGGAAAAGAAGAAGCAACAAAGACATTTATGATCTGTTTAAGTCCCCGCTAATCACTGGTATCATGAAGGCTAGTAGACTGCAATGGCTGGGGAAAGAAAGGAAGATAATAGGGAAACAAAACTCGCTTACACTCAGGAAATAAATGACCGTAGATCTCGAGGTAGACCTAGAAGACGGTGGAGAGATAATATACATACAGACCTACAAGCACTTGGAATCAGCGACTGGCAAGAGAAAGTCAACCAGAGAGACGAATGGAGACGGCTTGTATCTGCAGCAAAGAACCTCAATGGCTCGGAATGCTGAAGAAGAAGACTGGATGTTTTACTTATGAAACCATCACAGTTGGATACAGGATACGAGACAAATCCAATGGTATCTCAATGAACACTGTACTATAGTCTGTTTACTTTACTGTTTACTTACTGCCCCAATGTAAAATTCCATATCTCAGTAACCAATTGAGGTAAAATGATGAGATTTAGCATATAACCTTATCATTATGTCCACCCAACAAAAACAATTTTGGTCTGGAGATTGTACAGCAGATTTCTAAATTTGTTTATATGCGGTATATAATTTACGGGTCAGAGATGAAGTGCACATTATTAAATGTATTACGTCTTCAAATGGAAACATTAGCATTGAATAGTTAATTTTCTCATGGGACATGAGATTGGCCTTATGACAAGAGCCTCGCATAGTGGATCGGGGTATTACTGTAAAACAAGTTTGATAGCGAGAAATCACTAGTTTTTCACCAAAACATCAAAGAAATGTCGCTGTTCCTGTTGGAATTCTGGCCGTGTCTGTAGTATTATTTGGGTATTATATGTACACTCCCGCTCCAAGACCATCATATCTATTTTTGACTTCAACTAGGTATAGTTGATTTATTTCCGGTTGTTTCAATGCCGATATACCTCATCGTTAAGTTGTTTTATTAGCTTCAACAACTTCTTTGTGTCTCTTTCAAAGTTCAGAGACTCTGTTTTCTCCTGCCAGCTTTTCCGTCTAGTCTGCAGCTTGGCCCTTTGAAATTTGGCTTTTGTGTGCTGGAATTTATTGTGGTGCTCTTGGCTGGGTTTGGCCTCTGCTTGCTTTCTACACACTTCCACATCATTATGCAACTGTTCCAGTTCATTAGTCCAGTAGGGTGTATAATGTTTATGGGCTCATCTTGGTACTGTTTCTTGTGCTGCCTGTAGTATGCATTTCCCAAATGCTTCGACTATTTTATCTATGTCTTTCTCAGTGTTCAGGTTTCTAACCAGTATGCTGGTGCGATGATTGTACATTGCCCAGTCTGCTTTCTTGTAGTTCCACCTCGAGAGGGTGCTGCTTTCACTTACAAGCTCATTTTCTACAGTTAGAAAGACTGGCTGATGGTCACTGCCACTAAGTTGTTTCCCAACAATTCGTTTAATGTTCCACTTCTTGTCCCCAGCATGGCGGTTAGGCATTGAACCGCTACGACCTCTGGATTGTTTATCTTGGTAGCTGCGGTTGCATTTCGCATTTTCCTCATATTGGACTGGTAGTATATGGTTCTGTCGCCCTGCTACTGAGTGAGTGCGTGGCTCGACTCTGTGAGATTCATGTGGAATGCTTTTACATGTCCGCTTTTGTTTGTACAATGACCTGCATGTTCAGAACAATGGCTACCGGCTGTTGCTGAATTGACTGATTTGCCTTTTCGGTTCACGAGTGCATTTTTCAGGAGACTCCTGGGAGTCAGCGCTGGAGCTACGGAGTTCGTGCTTAATGCGACGCTTTCGGCGGATCGCCCTGCGGATAGAGACAGAGCCATGTGAGAAAACCCGGGTCAGTGAGGTCTTTCTGGTGACTTCCATCGACGATGAACTGTGGTTTTCATGAAGGACTTTTGTATTGGCATTCTGGCGGCGGCATTATGCACAGTGTACCTGTGCGGGCTGTTAGATTGCCGAGACTCCTGTCTGTTCCACTTTTCACATTGGATAATGGGGAGCATTTTGTGTGATATTCACTGGCACAGGAATGGAGCATAATGGGGACAACCTGTTGCCGTAAAGTTGGAACCTCGACTAACTATCTGGTGAATGAAAAGCCAGGTCAGGTGTAGTTGTAGTTGTAGTGTGCCATGATCTCGAGTAGAAGGTATGTGGGTCAATTGATTGATTGATTAATTTAAGAATCGACATCACAGCATTCTGGGCATTTCCATAAGCACTCCGTCCCCACCCTCAGCAGCCAGCGAAGAGTTCCAACACCAATAGTACCAGTAGCAGTCTGATTATATGTCCGTCTCGCCTTTCCTCTGAGCGTTGAGCGTCGGCCAGATCCCCTCGTCACTCCTCGCTGTCTCATTCTTGCCAGACCATGGTAATCCATTTGCTCCTCCGAGGTGCACACGTGCTCCCACAAGGCCGCAACCACGTCTGCCTTGTCATGTATCAATACTCCACCAAGTTCTGCAGAGCCAGCCAGTCTGCCCGCCTGTTCATTTCCCAGCACACCGGCATGCCCCGGAGAAAAGATCCAGGTGATGCTTATCACCCGTGACCTCCGAAGCGAAGCAAGCCACTCCGCACGAAGCCTGCCCATCCTCACTCTCGTCAGCATGCTTTCTGAGTCAGTTAAATCACGATGTGTGTATGTGTCGTATTCTTCATCCAGCGGAGAGCCACAGTGACTGCCTCCACCTCCATTCTTAAGCTGGATGTTGTGGTATCATATGCCAGGCTCTCCTGCACCAAACGTCGACCATTAGCTTTGGCTATGAACCCCCTGCCACTTCTCTCACCTCTTGACACCGAACCATCTGTGTAGATAATCACATCACCCGAGTGAGCATTGTCCTGAATTAGTTGCTAGATTTCCACTTCTGTGGCCCCTGCACTCCCGGTTCAATGTGATTATAACTCTGCACAAGTATGTTCCGCTGGCACTCTGACCCACTCCTCTCCTCGCCTAATGTTCTCCAAGGGGCACACCTGTCTGATTGTATCCTCCGCCTGAGCCATCCATGATTTCCCTCTTATCAGTCGCTGACCCTTAACTGCGTCCAGCGCCTCATGCAGTGGGTGGTCTGTGTCTGCAGCTACTCTGAGGTATGCCTTCGCCTGATTCACCTTGAGCCTACCAGCAACAGTCGGCAGACCAAGGATGTAACGCATACACACTACTGGGGTGTCTCTGGTGCATCCCAGAATGACCCGCATAGCTTCGTTCTGTATGCACTCTAACTTCACCAGCTGACTCTGAGACAGTGAGCAGTCCTAATCCATAACCATTTACTGAGAGGATCATGTGCTGGTATAGTGTGAAAAGCATATTCTGCTCTGTGTCCATTGCAGCCATAGTTTTAAGTGCACTGAGTCCCTTTTGAGATCTTGTCACAACCGTCTCCACATGGTCCTTGAAGGATAGGCTCCTGTCAAATGTGGGTCAAGCGGCTTGTTAATCAAGATGGATCTATTCTCATCCTGCCAGTCTTCTAGTTTCTCTCCTCTCTGGTCCATGTGATCATAGCCCCAGCTCTGCGAGTGGCTATTGAAATCGCCACACACAATAATTTTTTCTTTTAATGGTAGTGTGTCCAGTGCCTGTGGGCGGTCACTTGTAATTAATCAGTAGTAATTGATCAGATGAAGGTCTGTACTGTCTGTCTTAAGTTTAAGTGTCTGATACTCAGCCCGTTCCATGTAAACTTCAATTTGGGAAGCAGTGATGTTATGTTTTACAAGGGTCAGTACCCCAACCTTTTGCCTGTCCTTTCGATCATTTCGGTAACACTGGTAGCCTCTAATTTTGAAGGCTATATTTTCGTTGAGGTGAGTTTCTTGCAAGCAAAATACGGTTACTTTTTCTTAGTCCAAGATGTTTTCTAGTTCTATTTTTATGTTGCTGACTCCCTTCGCATACCAGTGCATTATTTTTAGTTTTTGTTTGGTACGGCCCGACGCTCTATTCTCAGGTCCCCTGGCTCCACAGGACATCTGAGAAGGACCTCCAGTAGTTGTGGTTGGACCCTTTCGAGGCATAGGGCCCGGCACTGCACCTGCCTGGGGGATCCAAAGCAGGGCGATTACCTTAACATTTAGCAGTAGTCGACATATTCCATTTTGCGTAATTGCATGGCATCCTGATTTCTGTGGTGCGCCTCCTGGCTGGTTGCCTCCGTCTTCAGCACCTTTCCTTTGCTAGAGCAGACTGTGGTCTTACTTGAGTTTAGATGTGTAGACGCGCACACATGCATGTACGTGCATACACATCTAGAGCGTACTGGTTATTTTTCGGCGTCAGAGACTCGCCGCCGCCCCTTCTTCTGTTAGTTAAAGCAGTTCCACCACATGAAGGGCATTGGTAACAGGAAAGTAAAGGTCACATTCCTCTTTCGATAGAATGTCGAGAGGATTGACTTCATTGCACCGTGTTTGATCCCATATGGCCCAGTCTCTTTCCGTAGGGCGGCCTGCCGAAAGCATCACACAAAGCACGAGAGTCTCAGAGTCTCTGCAAAAAATTCACTCTACTTTTAAGACTTTTCGATAGGAAATGCTGTGACCTAATTAACAGTTAAAAATAGCTGCCCATTTATATTAATTAAATGTCATGTGAAATGTTCGTTGTTAGTGAAAGAACAATTCATGAAAATGTACTCACATTGTCTTAATGTAACCATTGCATTGTGACAGCTTTCTTTTGTTGATTAAATATCATGCATTAATGTAAGTAAATAAGTTTGTAACTGCTGCATAAATTAAGCAGCCACTTTCGCTAATAATTGATTTCTACTTCTGCTCTATAATTACACTGTTTTGTATCTAAGAGTAAGCAATTAATAGTTTAGTTTAGTCGATGGATCAACATCACGGCACACGGGTATAACCCATAAGTGCTCCGTTCTCCTCCTAACTCAAACCTGAGTTTTGAGAAACTCAGCTCAGTGCACGAACTCCTTAGCACCAGCGAGGATCCTGAAATACTTTGGGTAGATTTTTAACTCGAAATTTTGCCCAGTCAGCGCCGTTAGGCTACTCTCGATTTCAAACTACCAAGGGATTTTTTACGTGCGCAACAATACACACGGGCGTCCGATCTCATTACCCAGAGACTAGGGGAAATTTTATTACTAGAAGTCCACGTGGAAAAATCCCGGTCTTCACCGGGGCTTGAACCCGAGACCTCCAGCACTTGAGGCGGTCACCATACCTCGAGACCACGCAGCCCCCTGGAGCAATTAATAATTAAAAACTAACTTTAAAAAAAAAACATAACTTCACAGCATTTTATTAAAATTTAAATAATTATGTACTGCTGCGCTGCTAAGAAAAATGTACTCCTGACATTACTTAACCCTTTACAGGGCAGACGTTTTTGTGTTACGTTAGTAAAAGCATCACATAAAAGGTGTTAGTCAACCGATTTTACTTAAATAAAAAACAAAATGAAGTAAAAAGCATGCAGAGTATTTTACTCATGTGAATGTTCCTGGTAATCCACACATGAACACAAATATTTACAAAATACAACATATAGTTTGTGATTGTCAGTCATTTATACGGCAATTTAGAAACACATTTTCAGAATCAGAATCACTTTCTTTAAAGTCCGACTCATGAATGCTAACACAAAGTAACGCTGATCACCGATATCTAGCTCAGATTCAGTCAAATTCATGCACTTAAATGTCACTTAAATTGAACTCGGCGAAATCTCCACTATCACTTAAAGAATCTTCAAAATCCATTTTGAAAAACTAAGTGTAACAACTCTGAAAACTATTTAAAAAATCCATTCAAATTCATAGTACACGCTTGCAAATGGTGGCCGCGTTGTCAAGCTGTCGGTGAAACTGAAAGTAGACAATCGTAAATCTCTGAAAGCCACGAGATCGCGTTTTTACAATGCTAGTAGTAGCCCAGACGCATTCAGGCGGTTTGCCTGTTCTGGGGTAAAGACGCATCCGGACGATTTGCCCGGTAAAGGGTTAAGGTTTACAGACAGGTCTGAAAACTAACTTTCAACATTATTTTCAGTCTCGTCAAATGCTGAAAAATTATACAAGTACACAGATAAATTACTGCTGTCAATGAATCTTGTATTCTGTTTAATTTTAATCGTTAAATTGCCAGTTCTAATTATAAATAAATACAGGTCCACTATAGTAATGAGTACAGTCAGGGCGCCGCCATTTTGAATTTTGAGTTATGATTGCACTATCTCTTTTTCATGGCTATGCTGAATATTTTCTCTCGAACACAGTAAAAGGAGGTAATTGTTGAAGTTCTTCAAGTATATGTAAAATTGAATGCAGAATTTAAAAAATGCATTTAACAGTAACCAGAGACTAAAAGAAACATGAGTTAAAAACAAAAAGTCTAACAACTGACATTGCTAACTATATGTCAGTTCTAAGTGGAGTTTTTAATATTTTTGTGTCGTGATTTACAACAAAGAAGTGCACAGGAATCTGAGCCAATGAGTAGTTCTGCTAGGTATTCTGATCATGTTCTTCAAATTGGGTATTTACTAATGAGACCACTACACATAAGCCTTGAAAAACCAAATCCAATTTTACCCCAATGATGTCTGTATGTCAGTTCCAAGCGAAGATATGCATATTTGAGTGTCGTGATCTTAAACAAAGAAATAATCAGAAATCCACTCACTGAGCATGTTTTCTTTGTGTCCCAGTCAAAGTGATAGCCTAATTGATCAAAATTAGTTTTCTTACTAATATAAACTTGTTTGTTTTCAAACAAACATCATTGCGATTGGGGTTGCAAAATCTAACTGCTCATGTCATATATTTTTACATATGATGCATCACGACCTAATTAGCAATTAAAAATGGTCACCAATTAGTTATTGTTCATTAATTACCACATGCATTCTTAATGTTAGGTTTAAAACCTGGCAAGCTATATCTTTTATTATGCAGAATGATGCTACAGACTTAATCTGTACTTCCCTGTTTCGATAGCATGCACTGCGACCTAATTAGCTATTAAAAATGGCCACCAATTAATTACCACATGCATTCTTAATGTTAGCCCTAAAAACCTGACAAGTTGCATCTTTTGTTATGCAGAATGATGCTACTCACCTTACAGATACGCTCCTGTTTCGATAGCATGTGTTGCAACCTAATTAGCAATTAAAAATGGCTGCCAATTAATTATTCATTAACCCTTTACAGGGCAGACGCTTGTCCGTTTTTTAGCCCTGAACGGGCGAGATTTTTTCAGGTTCGGTAAAATTTCGGGTCACGTTAGTAAAAACATCACAAATAAGGTGTTAGTCAACCGATTTTAGTTAAATAAACAACACAATGAAGGGAAAAGCATGCAGAATATGTTACTCACGTGATTGTTGTCGGTAATCCATATATGAACACAAATATTTACGAAATAACAGCATGTTGTTTGTGATTTTCCGTCACCTATACAGCAATTTACAAACACATTTTCAGAATCATATTCACTTTCTTTAAAGTCCGACTCAGACTGCTAATGCAAAGTAACGCTTTGCACTGATATCTAGCTCCGATTAATAGTCAACTTCGTGCCCTTTAATGTCACTTAAATTGAACAGAGCGAAATCTCGGCTATCACTTGAAGAATCGCCGAAATCCCTTTTTGAAAAACAGCGTAAAAACCCCGAAAACTATAAAAAAAAGTCCGTAAAAGTCCGTTCAAATTCATAGCGGCCACATTGTCAAGCTATCGGCAAAAGCGAAAGTAGCCATCGAAAGTATCGGAAAGCCTAGAGATCGCGTTTTTACAATGCATAATAGTATCGGCCGGTTTGGGACGTTTCGCCCGTTTAAGGTAATGGACGTAAATGGCCGTTCTGCCTTGTAAAGGGTTAATTACTAATTATAGTTGACATGAGCAGTTAGGTCTCGCTATCCCAATCACAATGACGTATGGTTGTTAAGATGTTCATTTAAAAACAAAAAAGTTATAGTTGCAAGAAGCCCAGTGAGCAGATTCCTGAAGTATTTCTTTTACAACACTCAATATCTCCACGTAGAATTGACATACAGCCTTCATTGAGGTGCCGCTGGATTTGGTTTCTCAAGGCTTCTGTGGCTGTAACAGTACTCGCTAGCAAATAAAACATGATCAAAGTAATGCAACATTAACATTTCAAAATTCAGTCTTCAAAAGTTATCAGCCATGATGTCGCCATGAAAATTAATTTTCTGAGTATGATAGGGTCAGTGTAGAAAAAGTCTCCAACAGACAATACCATTGATGAACGATAATGAGAGATGCAGACTTCCAGTCAAGATTATGGCGGACGGTTGTTTTGTTTTGAAACCACTCCTTTTTTCACATAGAACACTTCGGAGGAATCAGCGATTCTACTGACTTTAGCCAGGACCCTGAAGGGACCTGTTGCCCAGGACGCTCGACGAGGACGCGTCAATAGGTCTTGGCCAGTATATAACCCAGCCCTGGTGCCTTGGAAGCACCTCTGTGTCCCTTGAACTCAAGATAAGTCCATTCCTCCCTAGGTGGATCGCCGCAGCCCTCTTCTGACGCAAAGTAGCTTTTAGATGTGGCAGTTGGATTTCTGAACCAACAACAATATATCCAGGTCTGCCACAGGGATCACCATTATCTTCGGTCCTGTTCAACGCCTACACTGTGTGAATCACTGGCGAGCAGATCACAGGACCGGGGAGGACATTGTCATATGCTGAAGATGTGTTAATCTATCGTCAGGGTAAGAGATAGAGAGATCGAGTTGCTGTGGAACTACAAACAGAACTAAATCGCATAAACACTTGGTGTGTGGAATCTGGGGCAATGGTCAACCCAACGAAGGCAGCGGTGACATGGTTCTCTTTGAATAACCATATTGTCAACACTGCAATATTTTTTGTTTGTTTGTTGCATATCCCTTACAGCACGTTGCAGTCAACAATGGAATTTTTCAGCTGCTGTTGATGTACAAGGAAGATTACGCTCAGTAGTTTGCTGTTGCTTTCTGAGTGACCGGCTAAGATTACGCTCAGTAGTTTGCTGTTGCTTTCTGAGTGACCGGCTCACATACCCCTTAAGTTACCAACGCGACGAGAACTGTAAATTTGTGTTCGGAGACGGTGGAAAGAATGCAGACAATGAATTGCCTGGGGATATGTTTTGATCAAAACCTTGCTTATAATGAGAACATAGACCAGGTGATAACAAAGGCCAAGCGGGGGTTGGCTGCGATGCGGCTGATGGCGGCAGCAAACTGTGAGCAGCACCATCTATGTCTTCTTTACGAGGGTCTGGTCCTTTCTTTTTTGAGTATGCGATGGCAATCCTGACTCTCAGCCGTAAGCAGATGGAAAGAATGGAAAGGATACAGAACAAAGGTATACGTATTATTCTTGGATGTACAAGAGATACAGCATGCAGGGTGATGCACTACCTTCCTGATTTTCCAACCATGGGGGACTGATTACAAATCTGCCGAGCACATGTCTACCTAAGAGTCAAAGCAAACACAACATCCAATGCATAGTGAAGTTAAGAAAGTAAAGGGCAGGAGGTTGAAAAGAGGAAAGTCGTGGATGGGTCAAGCCGAAGACATTCTTCAACAGGTGTTCACTTGAGGACTTAGAACCTGGTGGGGAGTGGGTACAAGTGCCAACAGATTTCTGTACGTCCTTGTCAGTTTGCATCCAACTAGATAGAAAATGCAGACAAGAAAATCTGGTTGCTGTGGAGGCGGAAGTACAGGCTCTGATTTTCGAGAATTCTTTAGAGGATGATGCTGTCATTTACACAAATGGGTCAATCGGTTAATGAGTGAGAAGTTCATGGGCTTTTATGGCTCAGGTTGGAGGGAGAATTGCGAAAGAAGATTCTGGTGCTTTTACTTTGACCACAAGTATCCTGACTATGGAAATCATGGCAATAAGTAAAGCAATAACATGGCTTGAGACAGATATTTACAAGGGCAATGAGTATGCTAAAGAAGATAGAGATGGGGGGGGGGATCCGAAGAGAATGGTTGCTGTCTCTGGAGCAGTCTCGGCTGGCAAAGATTAGTTTCATCTTCGCGCCAGAGCATGCGGGAGTACAAGGGAATGAGCAGGACAAGCCATGGACCAGGCTGATATTCTGAATGCTCTTTGAGAAGTAAGCTGTTTGCGAGAACCAAGTGATGACTGTGAATCTACAACCATGGCCAGACTGCGAGAACAGCAAATTAAAAGAGGTTTGGCCAAACAAGAGCACTAAGCAGGAAGCTTAATAAACCGACACAGAACTGGTGTCGTTAGCCGCTACACGCTGGCAGGATTTACTGAGGAGGGGATCCGAGCACTTATGGACTGAAAGTTTTGATGTGCAGTGAGGATGATCTGTCGACTAACAAATGAGAGATGCAAAAAATACAAGATAGATTTTAAAATTACTAATCTCCCCGGGAAGGTTAACCCGGCCAACAAATGCCCGCAGAAGTCGGATGTGTCGGCCTAACGGCGCAAGAACGCAGCTCTGCTGTAAACAGACACAACGCAGTCACATCCGGGAAAAAAAAATCCGGATGAACGCAGAAGAAGAAATTACTAATCTTACAGTATTTACTCATTTACAGTTACTATTAAAATAAATTGTACTGAATGTACTGCCTTTCCGTGCAAGATTAATTTCCAATTGGAAAGATGAAACAACATCTCTGCATAAATATTTTCTATCACAAATTGAAGGCGATTGGTGGTGAAACTCTCCAAATATATGAAAAAATGGGTGCCAAATTCGAAAATCCATCCAAAAATATGTTAAAATTAATTAAACAGGCTCTAGAAAATAAAATGACTAACCGTATGCCACATAATTGAATTTATTAAAAGAAATTATTTCAACCAATTGCCATGCACAGATATTAGACTGACCTATTCTCCAGAAACTAAGGTGGAGTTTGTTATTGTCACATGATATTTGAATGAATGAATGATGTTGGAAGCACGCACAGACATTTCATAGCCTTTCTTGGGGATCCAATGGATCTTTCTGCGCAGGCACGGGATGTCAACTTATGTCATACTGTGCTGGAGTTGACTGTGACGATGGTGGAGGATAGCTTGCAATGTCAACTTATGCCATACTGTGCTGAAGTTGACTGTGACGATGGTGGAGGATAGCTTGCAATGTCAACTTATGTCATACTGTGCTGGAGTTGACTGTGACGATGGTGGAGGATAGCTTGCAATGTCAACTTATGTCATACTGTGCTGGAGTTGACTATGACGATGGTGGAGGATAGCTTGCAATGTCAACTTATGTCATACTGTGCTGGAGTTGACTATGACGATGGTGGAGGATAGCTTGCAATGTCAACTTATGTCATACTTGTGCTGGAGTTGACTGTGACGATGGTGGAGGATAGCTTGACAATGTCAACTTATGCATACTGTGCTGGAGTTTGACTATGACGATGGTGGAGGATAGCTGCAATGTCAACTTATGTCATACTGTGCTGGAGTTGACTGTGACGATGTGGAGGATAGCTTGCAATTCAACTTATGCCATACTGTGCTGAAGGTGACTGTGACGATGGTGGAGGATAGCTTGCAATGTCAACTTATGCCATACTGTGCTGAAGTTGACTGTGACGATGGTGGATGATAGCCTTGCAATGTCAACTATTGCCATACTGTGCTGGAGTGACTATGACGATGGTGGAGGATAGCTTGCAATGTCACTTATGTCATACTGTGCTGGAGTTGACTGTGACGATTGTGGAGGATAGGACTTGCAATGTCAACTTATGTCATACTGTGCTGACAGTTGACTATGACGATGGTGGAGGATAGCTTGCAATGTCAACTTATGTCATACTGTGCTGGAGTTGACTATGACCGATGGTGGAGGATAGCTTGCAATGTCAACTTATGTCATACTGTGCTGGAGTTGACTGTGACGATGGTGGAGGATAGCTTGCAATGTCAACTTATGTCATACTGTGCTGGAGTTGACTGTGACGATGGTGGAGATAGCTTTCAAAGTCAACTTATGCCATACTGTGCTGGAGTTGACTGTGACGATGGTGGAGGATAGCTTGCAATGTCAACTTATGCCATACTGTGCTGGAGTTGACTATGACGATGGTGGAGGATAGCTTGCAATGTCAACTTATGTCATACTGTGCTGGAGTTGACTGGACGATGGTGGAGGATAGCTTGCAATGTCAACTTATGCATACTGTGCTGGAGTTGACTATGACGATGGTGGAGGATAGCTTGCAATGTCAACTTATGTCATACTGTCTATTACTGTGCGATGGTTGATTGACGATGTGGAGGATAGCTGCATGTCACTTATGTCATACTGTGCTGAAGTTGACTGTGACGATGGTGGAGGATGCTTGCAATGTCAACTTATGTCATACGTGTGGAGTTGACTATGACGATGGTGGAGGATAGCTTGCAATGTCAACTTATGTCATACTTGTGCTGGAGTTGACTGTGACGATGGTGGAGGAATAGCTTGCAATGTCAACTTATGCCATACTTGTGCTGGAGTTGACTAGTGACGATGGTGGGGAGGATAGCTTGCAATGTCAACTTATGTCCATACTGTGCTGGAGTTGACTATGACGATGGTGGAGGATAGCTTGCAATTCACTTAGGTCATACTGTGGCTTGGAGTTGACTATGACTATGGTGGAGGATAGCTTGCAATGTCAACTTATTGTTCATACTGTGGGATGACTATGACGATGGTGGAGGATAGCTTGCAATGTCAACTTATGCCATACTGTGCTGGAGTTGACTGTGACGATGGTGGAGATAGCTTGCAATGTCAACTTATGTCATACTGTGCTGGAGTTGACTGTGACGATGGTGGAGGATAGCTTGCAATGTCAACTTATGTCATACTGTGCTGGAGTTGACTATGACGATGGTGGAGGATAGCTTGCAATGTCAACTTATGTCATACTGTGCTGGAGTTGACTATGACGATGGTGGAGGATAGCTTGCAATGTCAACTTATGCCATACTGTGCTGGAGTTGACTGTGACGATGGTGGAGGATAGCTTGCAATGTCAACTTATGTCATACTGTGCTGAAGTTGACTGTGACGATGGTGGAGGATAGCTTGCAATGTCAACTTATGCCATACTGTGCTGGAGTTGACTGTGACGATGGTGGAGGATAGCTTGCAATGTCAACTTATGTCATACTGTGCTGAAGTTGACTGTGACAATGGTTGAAGACAGCTCACAATCTCAGCTTATTTCACACTGTACTATAGTTAACTGTGACGTGACCTATGACCAGAAGCTTGTTACCTTGGTAGCCGGGGTAGACGTTGTAGAAATGTCATTAACAGTGAGTCCTGTTACATTGTGGTTGAATAGACCCACATTCTCCTGCACCTGCACATAACTGCATCATGTTCCATGGATTCATGTCTACAGTGAGTCCTGTTACATTGTGGTTGAACAGACCCATATTCTCCTGCACCTGCACATAACTGTTACATTGTGGTTGAACAGACCCACATTCTCCTGCACCTGCACATAACTGCATCATGTTCCATGGATTCATGTCTATAGGTCATCATTGTATGCAACAAGTTTTCTATATTTTCAGGTTGTGGGAAAGGGTGCTTTTGGAGTGGTTAGCAGAGCAAAATGGCGGAACAAAGATGTTGCAGTGAAAAGAATTGAAACAGAATCTGAAAAGAAGGCATTTATGCAAGAACTGAAACAACTGTCACGAGTCAACCATCCAAACATCGTCAGATTGTACGGAGCTTGCCGGGAACATCCAGTGTGTATACAATTTATATTTATATTTTTTTTTAACAGTCCTGAGTGCAATTTCTTGTTCTTCTCATAATTCTGAGTAGAGTTCGGTTACATGGATTATGAGGTTAGTTGTACAAAATTCTTTAGGTTTAAGGCTATTGGTGGTTGGCTTAGTGCTAAGGTATCTAATGTTAGTGTGTGTATACTCAGCTTCGTTGTAAGGCAGTTCTTGGTGGAACAGTTGAGCTCTGAGTAGTCAGTGGCTGGTACAAGGGCTTCACTTGGGTACAACGTGTAGGCACAAACCATCAACCTGTTCCAGACTTGCACTATAATTTATCCGAAAATGAAATCACACAGTGCACTGCTGGCACTCAGAGCCAAGTCAGTCAACTGACTCCGAGTCAAATACGTCTTTGGTTTATGAAACCAAGGATAATCAATTCTCACAGGTAAGCAGTATTCTCCGCCTTACAAAGTTTAATTCCTCCAACAACATTGCAGGAATTCTTTTGCTCTAAACTTCCATTGGGTTGACAGATTAATCTCAAGTTCCATTTGTCCTTCAATTATCTAATTTACATTGTAGGAATTCCCTTGCTATAACTGGGTCTTCTATCCGGTTAACCTCTAAACCCCAAGCCGCCGCCGCCAAATCTCTAATGAGTGAATGGGCTGGTGTTTTTCTTGCCTCCATTGGTAAGAAAACACCTTGCAACAAATGACACTCCAGGACATAATTTGCCTTTACATTTGGTCCCATCTGTTTACACTTCCTATTTGCACAGACATTCTTTAATTAACCTTGGCTCACCCCAGTGCAAGTTTACTATCACTTTCTACTGAAATGGAATGCAGTGAGCTTTACTTAAAATAATACTGTCTTGAGAAGGGCCTGCTATTGCCCCTCCTAGAAATTTGCAGTTTCCTGTTGTGATGTCACAAACTGTCACACTAATATCTGAATGAATGTAACATGTCTGAATATATGTAACTGTCAAACTCATGTCTGAATGTATGTAACTGTCAAACTCATGTCTGAATGTATGTAACTGTCAAACTCATGTCTGAATGTATGTAACTGTCAAACTCATGTCTGAATGTATGTAACTGTCAAACTCATGTCTGAATGTATGTAACTGTCAAACTCATGTCTGAATGTATGTAACTGTCAAACTCATGTCTGAATGTATGTAACATATCTGAATGTATGTAACTGTCAAACTCATGTCTGAATCCATGTAACATATCTGAATGTATGTAACTGTCAAACTCATGTCTGAATCCATGTAACATATCTGAATGTATGTAACTGTCAAACTCATGTCTGAATGTATGTAACTGTCAAACTCATGTCTGAATGTATGTAACTGTCAAACTCATGTCTGAATGTATGTAACTGTCAAACTCATGTCTGAATCCATGTAACATATCTGAATGTATGTAACTGTCAAACTCGTGTCTGAATCCATGTAACATATCTGAATGTATGTAACTGTCAAACTCATGTCTGAATATATGTAACTGTCAAACTCATGTCTGAATGTATGTAACTGTCAAACTCATGTCTGAATGTATGTAACTGTCAAAACTCATGTCTGAATGTATGTAACTGTCAAACTCATGTCTGAATGTATGTAACTGTCAAACTCATAGTCTGAATGTATGTAACTGTCAAACTCATGTCTGATCCATGTAACATATCTGAATGTATGTAACTGTCAAACTCATGTCTGAATGTATGTAACTGTCAAACTCATGTCTGAATGTATGTAACTGTCAAACTCATGTCTGAATGTATGTAACTGTCAAACTCATGTCTGAATGTATGTAACTGTCAAACTCATGTCTGAATGTATGTAACTGTCAAACTCATGTCTGAATGTATGTAACTGTCAAACTCATGTCTGAATCCATGTAACATATCTGAATGTATGTAACTGTCAAACTCATGTCTGAATCCATGTAACATATCTGAATGTATGTAACTGTCAAACTCATGTCTGAATCCATGTAACATATCTGAATGTATGTAACTGCCAAACTCATGTCTGAATCCATGTAACATATCTGAATGTATGTAACTTCAAACTCATGTCTGAATCCATGTAACATATCTGAATGTATGTAACTGTCAAACTCATGTCTGAATCCATGTAACATATCTGAATGTATGTAACTGTCAAATTTATGTCTGAATCCATGTAACATATCTGAATGTATGTAACTGTCAAACTTATGTCTGAATCCATGTAACATATCTGAATGTATGTAACTGTCAAAACATATCTGAATGTATGTAACTGTCAAACTCATGTCTGAATGTATGTAACTGTCAAACTCATGTCTGAATGTATGTAACTGTCAAAACATATCTGAATGTATGTAACTGTCAAACTCATGTCTGAATCCATTTTAAATATCTGAATGTATGTAACTGTCAAACTTATGTCTGAATCCATGTAACATATCTGAATGTATGTAACTGCCAAACTAATGTCTGAATCCATGTAACATATCTGAATGTATGTAACTGTCAAACTCTGTCTGAATCCATGTAACATATCTGAATGTATGTAACTGTCAAACTCATGTCTGAATCCATGTAACATATCTGAATGTATGTAACTGTCAAACTCATGTCTGAATCCATGTAACATATCTGAATGTATGTAACTGTCAAACTTATGTCTGAATCCATGTAACATATCTGAATGTATGTAACTGTTAAACATATCTGAATGTATCTAACTGTCATACTCATGTCTGAATCCATGTAACATATCTGAATGTATGTAACTGTCAAACCTATGTCTGAGTCCATGTAACATATCTGAATGTATGTAACTGTCAAACTTATGTCTGAATCCATGTAACATATCTGAATGTATGTAACTGTCAAACTCATGTCTTAATCCATGTAACATATCTGAATGTATGTAACTGTCAAACTCATGTCTGAATCCAGGTAACATATCTGAATGTATGTAACTGTCAAAACTCATGTCTGAATGTATGTAACTGTCAAACTCATGTCTGAATGTATGTAACTGTCAAACCTCATGTCTGAATGTATGTAACTGTCAAACTCATGTCTGAATGTATGTAACTGTCAAAACATATCTGAATGTATGTAACTGTCAAACTCATGTCTGAATGTATGTAACTGTCAAACTCATGTCTGAATGTATGTAACTGTCAAACTCATGTCTGAATGTATGTAACTGTCAAAACATATCTGAATGTATGTAACTGTCAAACTCATGTCTGAATGTATGTAACATATCTGAATGTATGTAACTGTCAAACTTATGTCTGAATCCATGTAACATATCTGAATGTATGTAACTGTCAAACATATCTGAATGTATGTAACTGTCATACTCATGTCTGAATCCATGTAACATATCTGAATGTATGTAACTGTCAAACTTATGTCTGAATCCATGTAACATATCTGAATGTATGTAACTGTCAAACTCATGTCTGAATCCATGTAACATATCTGAATGTATGTAACTGTCAAACTCATGTCTGAATCCATGTAACATATCTGAATGTATGTAACTGCCAAACTCATGTCTGAATCCATGTAACATATCTGAATGTATGTAACTGTCAAACTCGTGTCTGAATCCATGTAACATATCTGAATGTATGTAACTGCCAAACTCATGTCTGAATCCATGTAACATATCTGAATGTATGTAACTGTCAAACTCATGTCTGAATCCATGTAACATATCTGAATGTATGTAACTGTCAAACTCATGTCTGAATCCATGTAACATATCTGAATTTATGTAACTGACAAACTCATGTCTGAATCCATGTAACATATCTGAATGTATGTAACTGTCAAACTCATGTCTGAATCCATGTAACATATCTGAATGTATGTAACTGTCAAACTCATGTCTGAATCCATGTAACATTTCTGAATGTATGTAACTGTCGAACTCATGTCTGAATCCATGTAACATGTCTGAATTTATTTGGGAACATTTCGTGTGCTTCGAATTGTGTAATGTCATCAGCTTATTTCTGCTTCAGGTGTGCCTTGTTATGGAATATGCTGAAGGAGGATCCCTATATAACGGTGAGTAAATGAGAAAAGCATGTATTCCCTATGTAATGGTGAGTGAATGAGAGAGGCATGTATTCCCTATGTAATGGTGAGTGAATGAGAGAGGCATGTATCCCTATGTAATGGTGAGTGAATGAGAAAGGTATATATTCCCTATGTAATGGTGAGTGAATGAGAAAGGTATGTATTCCCTATGTAATAGTGAGTAAATGAGAGAGGCATGTATAATCAATGGTGAGTGAATGAGAAAGGTATGTATTCCCTCTGTAATGGTGAGTGAGAAAGGTATGTATTCCCTATGCAATGGTGAGTGAGTAAGAAAAGTATATATTCCCTCTGTAATGGTGAGAGTGAGAAAAGTATTTATTCCCTGTGTAATGGTGAGTGAATGAGAAAGGTATGTATTCCTTATGCAATAGTGAGTAAATGAGAAAGGTATGTATTCCCTATGTAGTTAGTTAGTTTGTTAGGTAGTTGACAGATCATCCTCATTAGAACTTAGAGACTACAGATGGGTTGGAGATCTCAGGGTCGGCCTCTACTACGATACAAAGATGTGTGTAAGTGGGACATGATTGATACAGGCATTGATAATGCACATTGGGAGCAAGCCGTCGCTGAACGTGTTGCATGGAGGGCAACTATCAGAAATGGAATAAAGACAAAGGAGAAAATGATTGCCGATAAGGCACACACAGAGCGTGACAGACGTAAGATGGTGCATGATGGTGGAAATAACCATGTGTTCACATGCGTCCATATGGACAAACATTTACAACATGAATTGGCTTAATCAGTCACATTCGCTACCGCCATGTGTTATCGTTATTATGCCTTTTTGAAGCACAAACTATCATCTGCCAAGATGGCAAGGTGCCAATGTGTGTGTGATGTCTTTGAATTCTTGTGGAAGATCGTTCCACAGCTGAGCTGCGGAGTACGCTTGGCTTGTGTTGTATAAGTCTATCCTAGGCTTTGGGATGTATAATATATATATAGTCGTTTATTGTGTCTTGCATTATATTTAACCCTTTACAGGGCAGACGCTTGTCCGTTTTTTAGCCCTGAACGGGCAAGATTTTTTTCAGGTTCGGTAAAATTTCGGGTCGCGTTAGTAAAACCATCACAAATAAGGTGTTAGTCAACCGATTTTAGTTAAATAAACAACACAATGAAGGGAAAAGCATGCAGAATATGTTACTCACGTGATTGTTGCCGGTAATCCATATATGAACACAAATATTTATGAAATACAGCATGTTGTTTGTGATTTTCCGTCACCTATACAGCAATTTACAAACATTTTCAGATTCATAATCACTTTCTTTAAAGTCCGACTCACGACTGCTAATGCAAAGTAACGCTTTGCACTGATATCTAGCTCCGATTAATAATCAACTTCATGCCTTTTAATGTCATTTAAATTGAACAGAGCGAAATCTCGGCTATCACTTGAAGAATCGCCGAAATCCATTTTGAAAAACAGCGTAAAAATCCCGAAAACTATCAAAAAAAGTCCGTTCAAATTCATTGTAGCGCGTTTAAAAATGGCGGCCACGTTGTCAAGCTATCGGCGAAAGTGAAAATAGCCGTCGGAAGTGTCGGAAAGCCGAGAGATCGCGTTTTTACAATGCATAATAGTATCGGCCGGAATCGGACACTACGCTCGTTTTAAGCGATCGGCCGGTAATGGCTGCTATGCCCTGTAAAGGGTTAAACAATGGCCAAATTTTGCGGAGTGAGAGAGTGAGAAAGGTATCTATTCCCTATATAATGGTGAGAGAATAAGAAAGGTAGGTAATCCATATATAATGGTGAGAGAATGAGAAAGGTTTGTAATTTCTATGTTATGGTGAGAGAATGAGAAAGGTTTGTAATTCCTTTGTAATAGTTTAGTCGACGGATCAACATCACGTCCCACAGATGTAACCCATAAGTGCTTCGTTCTACTCCTAACTCAACCCTGAGACCAGAGAATCTCAGCTCAGTGCATGAACTCCATTGCACCGGCGAGGATCCTGAAATACTTAGGGTAGATTTTTAGCTCAAAATTTTGCCCGGGCAGCGCCGTGATGCTACTCTTTTTCGATTTCCAACTGCCAAGGGCTTTTTTACATGCACAACAATACACACGGGCGTCCGATCTCACTACCCAGAGACCAGGGGAAATTTTGTTACTAGAAGTCCACGCGAAAAAATCCCGGCCCTCACCGGGGCTTGAACCCGGGACCTTCAACACTCGAGGCGGACACCATACCTCGAGACCACTCAGACCCACTTTGTAATGGTGACGAGATTAAGTAAATGATCTGATCCCTGTATAAATGTGACTCACCAACATGTGATCTATGAGACATGTGATCTATGAGACGTGCTCTCTGTTGTATGGATGTGAGACATGGACAGACTACATGTGTTCTCTGTTGTATGGATATGAGACATGGACAGACTACATGTGTTCTCTGTTGTATGGATGTGAGACATGGACAGACTACATGTGATCTCTCAGACACGTGTTCTCTGTTGTATGGATGTGAGACATGGACAGACTACATGTGATCTCTCAGACACGTGCTCTCTGTTGTATGGATGTGAGACATGGACAGACTACATGTGTTCTCTGTTGTATGGATGTGAGATATGGACAGACTACATGTGATCTCTCAGACACGTGTTCTCTGTTGTATGGATGCGATCTACTAGACATATGTTCTCTGTGGACATCCTGCATGTTTAAAGATGAAATGTTGAGTAATAAACTGGTAGTTGTTTATGTTAAAAGATGAAATGTTGAGTAATAAACTGGTAGTTGTTTATGTTAAAAGATGAAATGTTGAGTAATAAACTAGTAGTTGTTCATGTTTATAAATGAAATGTTGAGTGTAAAACTAATAGGTATCTCATGTTTATAGATTAATCATTGAGAATAATACTAATTGGTGTCTCATGGAATGAGTGAATGTCGCAGTTGTGAGATATAATGACAGAATTGTGTCTGTATTTGTGTCTAGTGTTACATGGATCAGGTCAGCAACCCAACTACACAGCAGCTCATGCTATCAGTTGGTGTCTACAATGTGCCAGAGGCGTGGAATATTTGCACAATATGAAACCAAAGGCACTGGTTCATCGGGACCTGAAACCTCCCAAGTAAGATTGATGTTTTCTGATTGACATTTGTAGGCTTGTGTTGTGAACTCATCTGTGTGGATGTGACACATTTCTGATAATTGTAACACTTTCCCATCTGGTTTCTTCCGGTTGTGTTTACTAGTTGATTTTTGTAAAAAGTATACTCAGATTTGGAGATATTATGGTTGAGAACTAAGGCTGCTGGCATTCATGCAGTTGTTTCAGTTTCTGATGCCCTTATCATCTTCCTCCTCCTGCTTCTACCTCCTCCTGCTTCTACCTATTCCTTCTGCTTCTACCTCCTCCTTCCCTTCTGCTGCTATTGCCACTAACCGTCATGCTTGACGTCTTTTTTTTCATGTACATGTTATTATCATTGATAATATATCATATAACCACTGATAGTATTTCATTTATAACCACTGATAGTGTCATGTTATAACCACTGATAATGTCATGTTATAACCACTGATAATGTCATGTTATAACCACTGATAATGTCATGTTATAACCACTGATAATGTCATGTTATAACCACTGATAATGTCATGTTATAACCACTGATAATGTCATGTTATAACCACTGATAGTGTCATGTTATAACCACTGATAATGCCATGTTATAACCACTGATAATGCCATGTTATAACCACTGATAATGTCATGTTATAACCACTGATAATGTCATACAGCTCTGCTGGAGAGAAAAATCAATACCACAAGATATGAAAGACGCAAACATCGTTACCCTTTATAAAAACAAAGGCAACAGAAGCGACTGCAACAACTATCGTGGCATTTCCCTTCTCAGCATTACAGGCAAGATTTTTGCCAGAGTAATCCTTAAAAGATTACACATTCTTGCTGAAAGAATCTACCCCGAATCGCAGTGCGGATTTAGACCCAACAGGTCCACCATCGATATGATTTTCTCACTCCGGCAGCTCCAAGAGAAGTGCAGAGAACAGAGGAAGCCATTATATATTGCCTTCATCGACCTCACAAAGGCATTTGACCTCGTGAGCAGAAGCGGCCTTTTTAAGGTCCTTGAAAAGGTTGGATGTCCACCCACCCTTCTTAGTCTCGTGAAATCATTCCACAAAAACATGCAGGGGACCATTTTATTTGACGGCTCAACATCCCAGTCATTCAGCATCAGCAGCGGAGTAAATCAGGGCTGCGTGCTTGCTCCTACACTCTTTGGTATCTTCTTCGCTGTTCTCTTAAGGCAAGCATTTGGGACTGCCACTGAAGGCATATACCTCCACACAAGATCTGATGGCAAACTTTTTAACCCATCAAGACTCAAGGCAAAGACCAAAATAAGATCAAGATGCGTAAGAGAACTACTTTTTGCAGATGATGCAGCACTGACTACTCATACAGCAGAAGATCTCCAAAGGCTCATAGATCATTTTGCAGCCGTCTGCAAAGACTTTGGGCTCACCATTAGCCTAAATAAAACACAGGTGATGGAACAAGATGCTGATGCGCCTCCATCAATCAAAATCTATAATTACGAATTGAAGGTCGTCCACGATTTTGTGTATTTGGGATCGACAATATCAGATAATCTTTCATTAGAGACAGAAATCGACAGACGCATTGGAAAGGCAGCCACAACATTTTCCAGGCTAGCTAAAAGAGTTTGGGAGAATAATAGACTAACAGAGCATACAAAAGCTCAAGTATATAAAGCTTGTGTTGTTAGCACACTACTCTACGGGTCTGAATCCTGGACCCTGTACTCAAGACAGGAAAGGAAGTTGAATTTCCTTCCACATGAGATGTCTGAGACGTATCCTGGGCATAACATGGAAAGACCACATAACAAACAAACAGGTGCTTGAAAGAGCAGATATTACCACAGTGCACACCCTCCTCAAGCAGAGACGCCTCCGGTGGTTGGGCCACGTATCTCGAATGGAGGACGAACGTATTCCCAAAGATCTCCTTTACGGAGAACTAGCCACAGGAAAGAGGCCAACCGGAAGACCCCAAATGCGATATAGGGATGTGTGTAAACAAGATATGAAAACCATTGGAATAGATCCAGATACGTGGGAGACAGTTGCAACAGACAGATGCTCCTGGAGAAGAGATGTACGAAACGGACTGGTGCTCTTTGAGCGCAATCAGATCAAAAAAACTGAGGAGAGACGGCACAGGCTCAAAGAGCAGTCACTTACTGCGGGACTTGCCTCGTCTTACAGATGCGGAAACTGTGACAGGGATTGTCATTCTCGAATTGGACTATACAGTCACCAGCGGTCCTGCCAGGCACCTCCCAAGCGGCACAACACTATAGTCCTTCAGGACTGAAAGAGGCCTACTACTATAACCACTGATAATGTCATGTTATTACCACTGATAATGTCATGTTATAACCACTGATAATGTCATGTTATAACCACTGATAATGCCATGTTATAACCACTGATAATGTCATGTTATAACCACTGATAATGTCATGTTATAACCACTGATAATGCCATGTTATAACCACTGATAATGTCATGTTATAACCACTGGTAATGTCATGTTATAACCACTGATAATGTCATGTTATAACCACTGATAATGTCATGTTATAACCACTGATAATGTCATGTTATAACCACTGGTAATGTCATGTTATAACCACTGATAATGTCATGTTATAACCACTGATAGTGTCATGTTATAACCACTGATAATGTCATGTTATAACCACTGATAATGTCATGTTATAACCGCTGATAATGTCATGTTGTAACCGCTGATAATGTCATGTTATAACCACTGATAATGTCATGTTATAACCACTGATAATGTCATGTTATAACCACTGATAATGTCATGTTATAACCACTGATAGTGTCATGTTATAACCACTGATAGTGTCATGTTATAACCACTGGTAATGTCATGTTATAACCACTGATAATGTCATGTTATAACCACTGGTAATGTCATGTTATAACCACTGATAATGTCATGTTATAACCACTGATAATGTCATGTTATAACCACTGATAATGTCATGTTATAACCACTGATAATGTCATGTTATAACCACTGATAATGTCATGTTATAACCACTGATAATGTCATGTTATAACCACTGATAGTGTCATGTTATAACCACTGGTAATGTCATGTTATAACCACTGATAATGTCATGTTATAACCACTGATAATGTCATGTTATAACCACTGATAGTGTCAATGTTATAACCACTGGTAATGTCATGTTATAACCACTGATAATGTCATGTTATAACCACTGGTAATGTCATGTTATAACCACTGATAATGTCATGTTATAACCACTGAAAGTGTCATGTTATAACCACTGATAATGTCATGTTATAACCACTGATAATGTCATGTTATAACCACTGATAATGTCATGTTATAACCACTGATAGTGTCATGTTATAACCACTGATAATGTCATGTTATAACCACTGATAGTGTCATGTTATAACCACTGGTAATGTCATGTTATAACCACTGATAATGTCATATTATAACCACTGATAATGTCATGTTATAACCACTGATAATGTCATGTTATAACCACTGGTAATGTCATGTTATAACCACTGATAATGTCATGTTATAACCACTAATAATGTCATGTTATAACCACTGATAATGTCATGTTATAACCACTGATAATGTCATGTTATAACCACTGATAATGTCATGTTATAACCACTGATAATGTCATGTTATAACCACTGATAATGTCATGTTATAACCAATGGTAATGTCATGTTATAACCACTGATAATGTCATGTTCTAACCACTGATAATGTCATGTTATAACCACTGATAATGTCATGTTGTAACCGCTGATAATGTCATGTTATAACCACTGATAATGTCATGTTATAACCGCTGATAATGTCATGTTATAACCACTGATCAATCAATCAATCAGGTGCTGTTTCCGCATTGAAGGTTGGCTTCAATGGATCTCCAACACTGCCTGTCTCTCGCCATGACTGTACATTCTGTCAGGCTGATGTTCGTCCATCTCTTGATGTTATCCTCCCACTTGTATCATTGTCTACCTCTTGCTCGCTTGCCCTCAACCTTGCCTTCCAGTATGGCTTTTATAAGAATATCATGTCTTTTAACGTGGCCAAAATATTTCACTTGTCTCCTCTTTATTTCTTTCATCATCTCTCTTTTCTTTCGCAGTTTTTCTAGGATCTCTGCACTTAATTGTTTTTGTTTCCATGAAATACGACCTAATTGTCTGTATATCCACATCTCCAGGGCTTCTATGCGACTTTCTAGTTGCTTGTTCAATGTCCAGGCTTCCGCGCCATACAATAGTGTTGAGTATAAGTAGCATTTGACAATTCTAATTTTTAATGCGTTATTAATCTCACTAAATGTTAATACTGATTTCATGCCGTTGAAAGCATTTTTGGCCATTCCTATTCTCTTTTTGATTTCTATTTCACTTCTGCCATCATCTGTTGTTATATGTCCATGATAAGAGAAACTTGTTACTTGTTCTAGTATCTGCCCGTTTACTATGATGTTTATTGATGACCTTTCCTTTTCACTGCTATCTATCATAGTTTTTGTTTTTTGGATGTTAATATCCAAGCCACATTCTGCACTGTGCCTGTTTACTTCTTCCACTAGGTCTTGCAACTCTTGCTCACTTTCTGCTAGTAACATGATATCATCATCATATCTAAGATTGTTTATGATTCTTCCATTGATGTTGAGTCCAGGAATTTCAACTTGTTTAAAAATTCTTTCTGTGTATAGGTTGAAGAGGCTTGGGGATAGTCCACATCCCTGCCATACTCCTCTTTTTATCTCTATAGGCGACGAATAGTTATTACCGCATCTAATAGATGCCACGTGTTCCCAGTACAAGTTACTAATAAGTCTGATGTCCTTTCCGCCTACTCCTGTATCTTGAAGGCACGTAATTAGTCGTTCATGTTGAACTCTATGAAAAGCTTTCTTGTAGTCTATAAAACAAACATACATACTTTTTTGAACATCTATATATTTTTCATTTAACATCCTCAAACAGATAATTGCTTCTCCGGTGCCGCTATTTTTGCAAACCCAAATTGTTCTTCAGCTACTTCCTCATCTATTTTATGTTGAATTCTTTCTTGTATGGTCTTGTGTATTATCTTAGTTATGTGGCTCATTAAGCTAATAGATATGTAATCCTCACAATCAACAGCTCTTGGCTTCTTCGGTCGTGTGATGAAAATGGATGTTTTCAAGTCCTTGGGGATGTACCCAGTATTATATATATCATTACATAATTATGTGATAGTTTCAATGCCAAAGCCTTGCCACTGATAATTCCATGTTACAACCATGGATAATGTCATGTTATAACCACCGATAATGTTATGTTATGTGAATTACTGCTATTGGTCTGGCACTTGCTATCCGGTCAGCAGTCATCATCCGGTGCCTTGCCGGCTGGCGTGGGCGATCATGCCTCTCCACAAATTGCAATCTCCGAGGTCATGGATCAATTTGTGTGTTGACTCCCTTCCATGCCATGGGCAAAACTGTCAATAATCTTTTCACGTTGTCTTCCTCTAACTTTCTTTCTGCAAATCTTTGCGGTTGTCACATGTTCCAGTTTTTGTCTTCTCATAACGTGGCCACAAATGACGACTGTTTCTTTCTGATGTTTGCGATAAGTTGTCTTTGTGACAACTTTGTGCCGTGGTTAGTACTTCACATTTTCTTTACAACCCAGGACTTGAACGGTCACGGCACCAAATTACCTCCTGTAACAGTACAGCGAGGTAGTGAAGACGATGGCATTAGAGATAACACAACTCCAGTAGTCTCGGTACTTTTACACGACCTCTCCCTAGGACTGCTCGATGGTAACTAATCTGTTCGCTGCCCCTACATCAGCGCGTGAGCGTCCCTAGTTACATTTCAGCGGGGTGCTCGCGCGTGCATTGAATGCTAAACCCTTTTCCCTTGCACGCCCTTCTAAACCCCTTAAAAGAGACACTCTGTTATACTTGTCCTATTCTGTTATTTATCTCAATGATGCATTTTCCATCTGATGTTATCCGTGTGCCTAGATATCTGACTTTCTGCACTTGCCCCAAAATAACATCACATACTTTAATTGCACATTTAGGCACATTCTTTTTCTTTGAAATCACCATGACTTCTGTCTTTCTATTATTCAAACTAAGGTCCTTTCTTTCACTGTCCTCAACCACTGTATCTATCATTGCTTGTAGATCGTTCTGCATTGTTGCTATTAAGACGGTGTCATCAGCATAACGTAAGTTATTTATATTATGTCCACCAACCAGGATCCCTGACATATTTTCTGTAGATCTCATTATATATTCACTGTACAATGAGAACAAATCAGGAGACAATACACAACCTTGTCTGACGCCCTTCTTTATACACTGAAATGTTCCTACAAGGTTGTTGATTCATATGGCTGCTGATTACTGCCAATATATGTTCTGTATTATTGGCAGATCTTTGCCGTCAATGTTCAGTTGCTCTAGTAATTGATTATTTCTTCATGCTTCACATTGTCAAATGCTCTTGTGTAGTCTATGAAGCATAAGTACAGATCTGTTTTTACTTCTGTAGCTCTTTCTAATAGTGTCCGGAGAATATATAAATAACATTGCTTGTGCCTTTTCCCTCCAGTGACAACTGCAGCAAGTGGGGAGGCATCCCAATAGTAAAACTGCAAAGACCGGCAGGATGGGAAGCAGCAGAGAAGATGAAGGAAGAAAATGAGCTAGCAGAAACCCCTAAATCAGACAAAATGGTACAGATCAACAATCCCACCATGGTGGGTTGGCTCTTCTGGAAGGGTTCCTGAACAGGGCTGGCAGGGAGATCGGGTTGTCTTGTTGTTGCACCAACCCGTACACCGATGACGAAAAACGAGAAAGCAAACGTAAAGGAGTTCGAGCCGCTGACTATGGGGACAACTTGAGACTTGCACTTGAATTCTCTGACTTTGCCTACATCGAGTCCTTATGAGGACTGGACATGACCGGGCCCAGCCCCGGGGAGGACTACACAGGAAACAACCAGCACGTAGAAGTGCTAATAGAGAAAAACTAACAAACGAAAGTCTACGGAACCTAGTAGGCCCAACCAAGGACTAGTCTTTATTAGGACCAGCATAAGATAGAAAGGAAGTTACCAAGCAGCACACAAAAATAACCCTATCCGACAAACAGTGCGGAAATGGAAACATCAGAAATGGAATAAAGACAAAGGAGAAAATTATTGCAGATAAGTCACACACCGAGCGTGTGAGACGTAAGGTGGTGCATGATGGTGGAAATGACCATGTATTCACATACATCCACTGTGGACACACATTTACAGCTCGAATTGGCCTTATCAGTCACATTCGCTACCGCCATGGGTAATAGTTATTATGCCTTTCTGAAGCACAAACTATCGTCTGTCAAGACGGCAAGGTGCCAATGCATGAATGAATAAAGTTTGGATGTAAGCATCTAATCTAGTGTGTGGCCTGCCAGTTATTGTTCTGATGTTAAAGTTATTGTTCTGATGTTAAAGTCCACATGCAAGCATTTAGTCTAGTGTGTGTCCGGTCAGTTATTGTTCTGATGTTAAAGTTATTGTTCTGATGTTAAAGTTATTGTTCTGATGTTAAAGTCCACATGCAAACATCTAGTCTAGTGTGTGGCCTGCCAGTTATTGTTCTGATGTTAAAGTCCACATGCAAGCATTTAGTCTAGTGTGTGTGTGTCAGTTATTGTTCTGATGTTAAAGTTATTGTTCTGATGTTAAAGTTATTGTTCTGATGTTAAAGTACACATACAAACATGTAGTCTAGTGTGTGTCCTGTCAGTTATTCTGATGTTAAAGTTATTGTTCTGATGTTAAAGTCTACACTTAAACATCTAGTCTAGTGTGTGGCCTGCCAGTTATTGTTCTTATGGTAAAGTTCATATGTAAGCACCTAGTTTAGTGTGTGACCTTTCAGTTATTGTTCTGATGTTAAAGTTATTGTTCTGATGTTAAAGTTATTGTTCTGATGTTAAAGTACAATTTCTGTGTGAACAGTTTGTTGCTGATCATGGGAGGAACAGTTCTCAAAATTTGTGATTTTGGCACAGCCTGTGATGTTCAAACACACATGACTAACAATAAAGGCAGTGCTGCCTGGATGGCACCCGAGGTGTTTGAAGGTTAGTGCACCCAGTTTCTGCATGCATCTCCATGATTGACTTTGTTATACTGAGAATGTCACTACTGTGTCTGTCTGTCGGTCGGTCAACTGATCTTACTGACACTCAGCACTCTGAGAAGAGGCCAGATGAACGCATAATCATATTGCAACTGGTACCATAAGTATTGGGACTCTTCACAGATTGTTGACTATGAGGACGGAGCATGTATGGGAATGTCCTGAGTATCATTATGTCAGTTCTTAACGCAACTCACATACATACAACAATATAGGCATTCTGTCATTAGTATCTCAGATAATCTGCTTATTGTCTGTGTTTCACATACATCATACAACCATTAGATGTATCTCAGCTATTCTGCTTATTGTCTGTGTTTCACATACATACAACCATTAGATGTATCTCAGATATTGCCCGTGTTTCACATACATCACACAATCATTAGATGTATCTCAGCTATTGCCTGTGTTTCACATACATCACACAACCATTAGATGTATCTCAACTATTCTACTTATGGCGCGTGTTTCACGTACACACAGCCATTAGATGTATCTCATATAGCCTGCTTATTGTCCATGTTTCACGTACACACAACCATTAGATGTATCTCAGTGTGGCGTGTAGAGAAAAAAAAAAAAAATGTGTAGGGGAATTCCCAGGAGGAATGAGTTACCATAAGAAAACCTGGACAACGGCTCACGAACCCCCAAGTGTTGAACAAGACAGAAAAGTGTAAGATTCCAACACTAATTGTATGAATATAGGTTATCCTGTAGAAGGTGTAGTGAGCCTGGGAAGTTACCGCTGACAAAGAGGAGACTGCTCACTCTGAAAATAAGATTTGCTCTCATGTGATCTCCCAGCCATCTGTAGCTTACGATATATGTTATAAACAGTGTCTATTGTACCAAATGTAATAAACAAAATGCTGAACAAAATTCAACAAGGAATGGACTCAAACTCGTGTTCTAAATCAAATAGTATATTGTGACCAATGATGGGGTTTTGGGAAGATCTGTGATCTGCATGTTGAAAATCTTACAACACCACATTTAGCCAACATAATGAAAATTAAATCAAATATCAGATAGTGATAAACAAATTACATATAGTAGACACTTCTGAATGATATTCATTAAAAATATACAGTGTCCTTCATCTTAAAATTCAGTTGAATAAGTGTGTTAACAGACCAATAGTCCTCTTACTAAAAATTGTCAATGTTCCTCAGATGATAAAACCGGATAAGGCAAATCTTTCCTGGTTGTATATAATCTGTTGTTCAGTAACATACCGTCACTTCCCATAGGGCAATATGATGGATATGGATAGTCTAATCTACAGTACTGGTTGACTTATCTTGAGACAAAAAGGCTTGATGTTGTGGTCAGGTGGACATTCTAGATAACATGGATCACTCTTTAGGTTGACCAAAAGGCAAATTCCTTGATTCATCAGAGATGATGAAGATCGTCCCATGGTATATGTTCATGGTTCTTAACAACTCAACAGCCATCAGCAGAGAAAGCCAGTATAACAGCCATCAGCAGAGAAAGCCAGTATAACAGCCATCAGCAGAGAAAGCCAGTATAACCAGGTTCATGATGGTAAAGCCAAAACCACAACCCATTTCTGGTGATATAAAAACAAATAACAACTGCTATACATTGGAAAAAACATAAATGTCATGATAAGATAAAGACGTCATGATGAGATAAAGACACCATGATGAGACAAAGACAAGATGAGACAAAGACATCATGATGAGGCAAAGATGTCATGATGAGATAAAGACGTCATGATGAGAAAAAAAACATGATGAGACAAAGACTCATAATGAGATAAAGACATCATGATGAGATAAAGACATCATGCTGAGACAGACGTCATAATGAGACAAGACTCATAATGAGATCTCATGTCACATCTGCAAGACCGTTCAACACTCCTGTCATATACCACACTCCATTTGTATAGTACACTCGGTACACAAGTGCTCGTCTATCATGACAGTTGTCATAGATGACATATGTCACAAAGTGTTGTCATACAACTGTAACCATGACATTTGTCACAAAGTGTACTCATACCACTGTACTCATGACGGTTGTCACACAAAGTGTACTTACACTACTGTCATAATTGCACTTGTCACACAAAGTGTGCTCATACAGCTGAAATCATGACAGTTGTCACACAATGTGTACTCATACAGCTGTAATCATGACAGTTGTCACACAATGTGTACTCATACAGCTGAAATCATGACAGTTGTCACACAAAGTGTGCTCATACAGCTGAAATCATGACAGTTGTCACACAATGTGTACTCATACAGCTGTAATCATGACAGTTGTCACACAATGTGTACTCATACAGCTGAAATCATGACAGTTGTCACACAATGTGTACTCATACAGCTGAAATCATGACAGTTGTCACACAACGTGTACTCATACAGCTGTAATCATGACAGTTGTGTACTCCTATGGTTGTGATGATAATTTATTGAGACTTGTAGTTATTGAGACATGTAGCTATTGAGACTTGTAGTTATTGAGACTTGTAGTTATTGAGACATGTAGTTATTGAGACTTGTAGTTATTGAGACATGCAGTTATTGAGACTTGTAGCTAAAATGTTAATAGCTGACATAAATCAACAGGAAACATTTGTGTGGCTGACTGGATGTCTGTGTGGCTGACTGGATGTCTGTGCTATTGTAGGATCCACATTTGTGTGGCTGACTTGATGTCTGTGCTATTGCAGGCTCCACATTTGTGTGGCTGACTGGATGTCTGTGCTATTGCAGGCTCCACATTTGTGTGGCTGACTGGATGTCTGTGCTATTGCAGGCTCCACATTTGTGTGGCTGACTTGATGTCTGTGCTATTGCAGGCTCCACATTTGTGTGGCTGACTTCATGTCTGTGCTATTTCAGGCTCCAACTATAGTGAGAAGTGTGATGTCTTTAGCTGGGGTATCATTCTGTGGGAAGTGTTGACCAGAAGGAAACCTTTTGATGAAATTGGAGGTCCAGCTTTCAGAATTATGTGGGCAGTCCACAGTGGTAAGTACTGGTTATTGATGGATGGTGGCTCTCCCTTGAGTTGAAGGTAATTGGTTCATTTTGAGCTAGTTGTTGTGTTGGGGCTAGTTGTTGAGTTGCAGGTTGTTGTTGAGTTGGAGCTAGTTGTTGAGTTAGTTGGAGATAGGTGATGCGAAGGAGGTAGTCTGTGAGGTGGAGGTATTTGATGAGATGGAGGTAGTTGATGAGATGGAGATAGTTGATGAGATGGAGGTAGTTGATGAGATGGAGATAGTTGATGAGATGGGGGTAGTGATGAGATGGAGGTAGTTGATAAGATGAAGGTATTTGATGAGATGGATATAGTTGATGAGATGGAGGTAGTTGATGAGATGGAGGTAGTTGATGAGATGGAGATAGTTGATGAGATGGAGGTAGTTGATGAGATGGAGGTAGTTGATGAGATGGGGGTAGTGATGAGATGGAGGTAGTTGATAAGATGAAGGTATTTGATGAGATGGATATAGTTGATGAGATGGAGGTAGTTGATGAGATGGAGGTAGTTGATAAGATGAAGGTATTTGATGAGATGAAGGTATTTGATGAGATGGATATATTTGATGAGATGGAGGTATTTGATGAAATGGAGGTATTTGATGAGATGGAGGTAGTTGATGAGATGGAGATAGTTGATGAGATGGAGATAGTTGATGAGATGGAGATAGTTGATGAGATGGAGGTATTTGATGAAATGGAGGTATTTGATGAGATGGAGGTAGTTGATGAGATGGAGGTAGTTGATGAGATGGAGATAGTTGATGAGATGGATATAGTTGATGAGATGGAGGTAGTTGATGAGATTGATTTAGTTGATGAGATGAAGGTAGTTGATGAGATGGAGGTAGTTGATGAGATGGATTTAGTTGATGAGATGAAGGTATTTGATGAGATGGATATAGTTGATGAGATGGAGGTAGTTGATGAGATGGAGGTAGTTGATGAGATGGAGATAGTTGATGAGATTGAGGTAGTTGATGAGATGGAGATATTTGACGAGATGGAGGTAGTTTATGAGATGGAGATAGTTGATGAGATGGAGGTATTTGATGAAATGGAGGTATTTGATGATATGGAGATAATTGATGAGATGAAGGTAGTTGATGAGATGGAGGTAGTTGATGAGATGGAGATAGTTGATGAGATGGAGATAGTTGATGAGATGAATGTATTTTGATGAGATGAATGTATTTGATGAGATTGAGGTAGTTGATGAGAGTTGTAGGTATTTGATGAGATGGAGGTAGTTGATGAGATGGAGGTAGTTGATGAGATGGAGATAGTTGATGAGATGGAGGTATTTGATGAGATGGAGGTATTTGATGAGATGGAGATAATTGATGAGATGAAGGTAGTTGATGAGATGGAGGTAGTTAATGAGATGGAGGTAGTTGATGAGATGGAGGTAGTTGATGAGAGTTGTAGGTATTTGATGAGATGGAGATAGTTGATGAGATGGAGATAGTTGATGACATGGAGGTATTTGATGAGATGGAGGTATTTGATGAGATGTAGGTATTTGATGAAATGGAGATAGTTGATGAGATGAAGGTAGTTGATGAGATGGAGATAGTTGATGAGATGGAGGTAGTTGATGAGATGGAGGTATTTACTGAGATGGAGGTATTTGATGAGATGGAGGTATTTGATGAGATGGAGATTGGTGATGAGATGGAGGTATTTGATGAGATGGAGATGGTAGTTTATACGAAGGAGGTTTTTGATTAGATGGATTTAGTCTGTGAGAAGGTGTTATTTCATGAGAAGGAGATTGTCTGTGAGGTGGAGTTAGATGAAGAGATGAAGGTAGTTGATGAGAAGGAGGTAGTTGATGAGGTGGAGTTAGCTGATGAGATAGAGACAGTTTAGTTTTTAAATGTGTCCTCTATTTCAGTGGTTACATATTGTCGTAATAAGCGTCGTCCCTGGGGTGAGGGGAATCAACACCCACATTCTTTTAATCCCATATCATTATTTTGGGGATCTTCTGGATTTCTGTCCACAACACCCCGTCAGTCTTCGGATCACTCTCCCTCTCTCTTTTACCACTGGACCATGCCCCCTCTCATTCTTTCCAAAACATCTACACAACACTATCCTCTCACAACAATGACAAATTAATTTAATAAAGAAAAGTGTCAGGTGTGTGCAAAGTGTATGTGTAGAATGTCTGTCGTATAATCTAGTGCAGGGGTGGGCAAACTACGGGCCGCATGCGGCCCACCAAGTGATTTTATGCGGCCCGCGAGGGCATTTAGAAATAAAAATGTTTAATTCGTTTTTAAGTTATTTTGTTGAAATTTGTCAAATTTCATGCACCGTTATGATGAGTGTCAATAACAAACGTAAGATTGAAGATGAATGCCGTGTTTTTAATGATGAATGGACAACTAAGTACTGTTTTATAAAAGTTGGTAGCAAATCAGTTTGCTTGTTGTGTCGTGAGACAGTGGCTGTCTTCAAGGAGTACAATTTAAAAAGACATCATCAAACAAAACATTCCGATTTCGGATACAATTTAACGACCGAAGAGAAGGAAAGGAAATGCCTTGAGTTGGTGAAAAATTTGGAGAAACAGCAAATTGTTTTCACTAAACAGTCTTCAATTCAAGATGCTGCAACTGAAACTAGTCTTGTGCTGTCACACAGAATTGTAAAACAGAAAAAGCCATTTTCTGATGGCGAGTTCATCAAGGAATTTTTGCTAGGTGCAGCAAACATTATGTGTTCAGAATAAAAAACCAGATTTGACAACATTACTTTATCAATCAGAACTGTGGTCAGACGTGTTGACCAGATCAGTGACAATTTGATGCATAAACTTCAAGATGCAAGTAAAAAATGTTTGTGGTACTCTCTTGCATTGGATGAGAGTACCTATGTACATGATACTGCCCAATTATTGACATTTATTGGAATAAACACTTCTTTCAAACTCAATGAAGAGTTACTGAGTGTTGAGTCACTCAGAGACACAACCACAGGCCATGATATATTTGTCAAAGATCTACACAGGAGCTTAGAGAGTTAAGACGGAGCTATACAGAGAACACCAGACAGGAGAGACACAGGCACTATATTTAGCTTGACAACAGGACACACTCGTGTCAACTAAGAGGTCATTGAGTGCTTATGAGCGAGGGTTTCCCAAGAGTATAGGGAACTCACCTCTCGATGAGTAACTGGAGAATACCAGTTACTTTAGTTAACTGACCAAGCGTGCTGGGACTCTACGCACGCAAACTCGCCAGCGCACGGAGGACTGAATGTCCGTGGTTCAACGCGCAACCAGAAGCGTGGTCAGACTGGGACAAGGACAGATAGAGAACAGACGTGTTCGCTAGGAACCTTATATAGTTTATCAGCAATAGTGTTAGCTAGGCTTTAGATTCCAATTAGTTAATAGTATCATTATTTTCACCTCTTCAATGCATCTGTGAAACATACCATGTTGTTGATTATCCATGAAGTATTCCGCTCGCAGAGCTTGTGTGTAAATAGCTCTAAATAAAAATGTATCCTTTTGTAAACCACACGAGTTATTGATTCGTGTCGTGCAAAAGTAGGGAGTCCTGAATTACCTGTCGCAAGTAGGTTGCTGACAGGCAGGACCCATTTGGTGTCAGAAGTTTCTGAACCAACGTCTATAAAGACTCTAAAATTTATTTTGTGGTGTTAAAATTACCCAAACGTGAATTATTTATTATATAATGTTTGAAATAGATTGTGTTTCGAAAATGAACACCAAAATACTTTAAAAAGTAACATTTGTGGAGCTTGAGCCACAATTAAAAGAAAATAATTTAGAAATTGTGTAATTCTGTGAAAAGTGATAGCAAATGTTGATGAATTTGGTTAAATGAATATATGTACAAATATGTTGCAAAGTTATCCAGCACACCATCGTACATTTCATTTTGTGTGATACAGCCATCAATGTCAACATTCATCACATTTAAGAGTATATTAGCTACTAAACGGAATCTATAGAGCGTAGTTATACCAACCAGAAGGAAAGTGAAGACAAGACGACAGTGACACTCATATGACGAAGCATCTTACAAATCATGACAATCATTGATACTATCATACCATTCATTCATTAACATCATTATCATTATGCAAATCACATTTGTTATTGATCAGCCGCATGAAAGATGAACATGTATTTGTAGTATATACATGTTTTCTAAAGTATTGATGCTCTACTAAACAGAAGCATCAGTTCTCCAATCAAGTCAATCATTTTTGTGTACGGAAGTCAGCGGTGGAACATCCCAAGTGCCAAGTTTTTCCAACCGATTAGATGAGTATATTTTCGAATAATTTTGATACTGACCATTTTAACGATGCATCTTTATTTTCAGTGACAATGTAAATAACTAACATATAACTGTACAACTATTGTGTGAAATTGAAATATTATTATTGTGAAATAACATAGAATCACAAAATGGCATCGTTAAATGACTGCATCCAGGCAGGCAAAGCACTAGGCCATACTGGACAGGAATTAGAGAAATGGGTTGATCAAAGATATAAAGAAGAAATTGCGCAAGCAGAGAGAAAAGCCGCTATAGATAGAGATGAAAGAGCATTAGAAAGACAACATCAAAAAGAGATGAAAGAAGCAGAAAAGCTACCAAACAAAAGCAGATTGAGGTAGAGTCTCAGACGAAACAGAAGCAGATTGAGGTAGAGTCACAGACAAAATTAAAGATGAAAGAGTTAGAGGTAGAGTCAAACATTCAAATAGCCTCTAGTAAACAAAAGAGCCAGGAGGAGCAAAATAAATTTTCCAAATATAAAGGCCTTATCAAGCCATACAGCGTAGGCGATTCCATTTCTGCATGGACTGAGAATATAGAGTTTCAACTTAAGACTCAGAAAATACCTTTGGCAGATTGGGCAATGATCTACATGAGAAATCTCAGTGGTGAGCCATTAAAAGTGATAGAATCAATACCTACAGAACTAGGAGTGACTATCAATACATCCACGATAGAATCATGCAACACTTCTTACTTGACGCTCCAGGGTATCAGATTCAATACTCACAATTAAAACCCAAACCTACTGAAACCTTCCTAGATTACGTCTCTAACGTGCAAAGTACATTTAACAAATGGCTTAAAGCGGCAAAAGTGGGGAAAAACTTCGATAAACTGCAAGATCTAATGGTAATGGACAATAATATCCACGGTCCCTACCCCGTTTGCAAAGTTCCTCCAACAGGCAGACATAGAAGTCCATTCAAGAGCTAGAAAAACGTGGGTCTGCTTACTTTTCTGCAAATCGTGATATCTTTAAAACCACCATCCATGATACTGAGATCACTGCCTTTGTGAAAAACGAACCTAATAGATCGTATAGGCAAAAAGAGTATCGTAAGAAAGACCAGCCCTATCAAAAACCTCCACGTTGTGGATATTGCAATTTACATCATCCCACTTATTCTATGTGCGATAAGAACCCAGCATATCCATCTCATTTAGAAACAGTCATAAAGAAGCAAGAGAATAGAAGAAACTCGTTCAAACGTGCTATCAAATGTTATTTTTGTTCGAGCTATGGACACTATTCTGCAAAGTGTCTGGGCAGACAAAGGATGAAGGCAAACAATGCTATGCTCATCGATACGTCATCTGACGATGATAGTGTGATAGACTCTGAACTTGAGAATGTGCTACCAGAGAATGTGTGTGAAAGTGTGGCAGTAGTTACTGATATACTTGATTTCAATAAATGTGATACATGTAACAGGTTTCATGCGGATGGGAAATTAAAATGTGGTCACGTTATTCCATATTCCATCGAAGATACTAGCGCAGCTAATGCCTCCAGAGGTAAATTGAAGTTCTACGATGCACTGGTAAATAACCAACCATGCCATTGTTTACTGGACAGCGGGAGCACTTTACTTGGCCTGAGAAAAGAACTGGTGAAACCAGAAGATTACACGGGTGAATTTGTCAAATGCCGTACTTTCTCCTGGAACAATTGAGAAATACCCACTGGCAAAAGCGCATATAAATACCCCGTTCCTTACCGGCACATTTACGTGCGCAATCCTGCAAGACCCTTGCACGGATCTTATTTTAGGATGTTTAGACTCATTAAAGAAATGTACTGACGATGATATATTAGCCTGGAAGGAAACGAACCTGGCTAATGCTGTAACAAGGTCAGAAACGCAAACACACTACACTGACCTGCAAAACGAGATGTTACAGCTGTTAACACCTTGCGGTGCTACTAACAATAATACTCGACAAGAATTTATCGAGGCACAACGCACCGATCAAACTATCGCACCTTATTTTAAATTGTTAGGTGAGCGAGCGAAAGTGACCAAAAATGCATCTTGGTATTTTAGAATACACAACGGAATTCTCATGCGTTATTACACAAATAATAACCATGAAATTCAGCAAACGGTGTTACCTGTAACATACCGACAAACTGTGCTGAAAATCGCACATGAGTCACCGTTTGCTGGACATTTGGCCTATGACAAAACCAGAGCCAGAATTTTGTCACACTTCTACTGGCCTAAATTCTGTTCTGATATAAAATTTTTCTGTCGTTCATGTACTATTTGTCAACATCTTGTAAGAAAGGGTAAGCATGTGACGGCCGAAGTTCAACGGTCATTATTGGCATCAAGACCATTTGAGTGTGTAGCGGTCGATATTGTTGGACCCCTGAATCAGGTGTCGAACAAGGGAAACCGTTTCATACTGACGCTCGTGGATACATGTACCAGGTGGATCGAAGCAATTCCACTAAAATACATCACCTCCAAAGATGTGGCAAATGTATTTTTGCACTTATTTTGTCGTTTTGGTTTTCCGCGAACGATTTATCGGATCGGGGAACCCAGTTTATTTCGGCTGCTATGCAAGCCTTAACAAAATTGTTAGGAATACAGCAGCATTTCTGTACACCGTACCACCCAATGAGTAACGGCATCATAGAGAAAATTAACGGGGATCTGAAACACATGCTGGCAAAAATAACAGCCGAAAACCCAGCTGAATGGGATACGCTATTACCAGCTGTGCTTTTTGCCCATCGAGAAATTCCGCACTCAAGTACGGGTTTCTCACCTTTCGAACTAGTGTATGGGGCGAACCCTCGTGGACCCCTATCAATATACCATCAGCTAATTACTAGCTTACCAGAAAATCCAACACCGTAACACCATATGAGATGGTAACAGACACACGCGATAGAATCATGAAAGCGTGTGAAATAGCCAAAGCATCTTTGGAGAGGAAAGGACAAATGTACCGCGAGTATGCAAATAAGGGTGCTAAAACAATACACCTAGAACCGAATCAGAAAGTTCTGCTTTTACTACCAGATAAACGTAATTTGTTACTAACATCTTGGCAAGGGCCATTCAACGTCGAACGTAAAATATCAGATGTCGACTATGAAATATCGATAAAGGGAAAATTAAAGATATTTCATATCAACATGCTGAAACCATATTTCTCACGACAGGAACTACCGACAGACGAACAAAATGCACCCACACCAGTCAATCGGACGACAGACGTACACAACACAACTACACTAGGTAGGGCGACACACGACAGCGACATCGCAAATACACTTAGCCAGGTAACAGCACACGCAGCTAATACCACAACAGCACTTAACCAGACAGATGACGACGGAATAGAATTACCAGTCCCTACTGTAGACACGACTGGGACCATCGACAGCATACGGATAGAAACCAAACTTACGAACGAGCAACGACGACAGATGATAGATTTAGTGACAGAATACAAGGACATTTTCTCCGACATCCCAGGAAAGACAGACAGAATAGAGCATTCCATCATTCTGACTGATAACACCCCTATCAAATGTCGACCTTATTCCATCCCTCTAAATTATAGGGCAAATCTCGACAAAGAAATACTATCTCTTGAGTCGAGTGGAATAATTCAAAGATCACAATCAGAATATTCCTTTCCTATCGTTCTTGTCACCAAAAAGGACTCAACAATTCGCCTCTGTGTCAATTTTCGACGTTTAAACAGAGTGACAAAGATCGATGCTGAGCCAATTCCAGCATGCGAAGATTTGATCCTGGATATGTCTACATCTCGTATATTTTCCAAACTCGACCTCACTCGAGGTTACTGGCAAGTTCCGATGGAAGAAAATTCAATTCCTTTGACAGCTTTTTCTACACCTCTAGGACTCTATGAGTGGCGCTTTCTCCCTTTTGGCCTTCGTAATGCTCCTGCCACTTTTGTACGTCTTACTAGAGATCTTCTCCACGGGGTGCCCAATACATCTACATATATAGATGACATATGTGTTCATACTGAAGACTGGACGTCACACCTACTGAAACTTCGACATGTCTTCGACAGGCTTGCGATTATTCGGTCTTACCGTCAAACCAACTAAGGTAGAGTTGGGCATGGAGGAAATTGACTTCCTAGGCCATACCATCTGTAGAGGCCAACTCAGAACAGACGAGAAAATAGTCATGAAAATTCTGAATTTGACTATGCCAACGACCAAGAAACAGGTCCGAAGTCTACTTGGTCTTGTAAACTACTATAGTAAATTTATTCCCAATCTGGCGGAAATCACCAGTGTTTTTTCAATATTTTGAAAGCTTCGGCTAAATTAAATGTGCAAGATGCAAAGTTAATTGGCGCATTATCAAAATTGAAATATTTATTCAGTGTACCACCTATTTTGCGTTTACCTAATCAAAATCTTACCTATTTTCTCCGCACAGACGCAAGTGCGATTTCCATATCTGGTATATTAGGCCAGTTATACGACGGGAGGTTCCACCCTGTGATGTATGTAAGCCGTAAAATCAGCCCTGCTGAATCAAGATACTCAGCTTCTGAATTGGAGGGCCTCAGCGTAATCTATTGTGTGAGAAAACTGCATAGGTTTTTGGCAGGTACAGAGTTTGTAATCCAGTCCGACAACTCTCCCCTGGCGGTAATGCAGTCTGGCATCCCTCAAAACAACAGGATCTACAGATGGTCCTTAATATTGGCAAACTATGCCTTTACAATCCAACATTTGAAGGGATCATTGAACTCTTTGGCAGACATTTTAAGTAGACCTTCAAATATAGAGATACCTGAAGTACAGGAGAAGAGCGAAGATTTATCACCAGAAACAGTGACACTGTAGTTATGAATGAAATCAGTGCCGTGTGTGATAAAAACTTACACTTTGAAGTGCGTTAATATCGCCAGTCGACTAAACTGTGGAAGATAAATAGTGCCATTATGAGTAAATGAACAGGCACATTAGTGATATTTCTACAGCGCTAACACGTAGATAAGCAATAATTACATCGAGAGTGTTAGACGTGAACCTACAGAAACTAGTAGGGAACTTTATATATAACCACTATCCTGAAAGGAGAGCATATAAGACTGTGGTGAATTGAACTATGTTATTACACTAGTCTACAAGGAACAGTGCTCGAACATTACACCGTACAGGACGACGTTAGTGTAGTTATATATAATTGTGATATGTATAGTACATTGGTTTTTTTTAAAACAGTGCGCATAACCTCATTGTGTATATTTATAATTGAAGTGCAAATGTTCAATTAAATATATGACATTATTTATGTTAGTTCATAGGTATAAGTCACTAACATTTACTTAAAAACCTCATTTAGATTAACACCTACGTTAGAAATGCAATTATTAGACATTACTTTATCACATCACCATGTAAACATAATCATTTATATATTAATTTGCTTAAAATATCATTTCTAAACTAACCCAATCATTGCAAAATTAATATCATTTCATTTACCAATAATACTATAAGGTAACTAACCCACTTTGCTTAAATAGTAATTAATTAATTAGGTTATTTCCCTTAGGTTAATTTAGGACAGCACACGAAATTACTATAACTTATTTAGATTGGTTAGTTTCATATGATCGGTAACAAACCATCATCATAAACGTGTATAATATTTTGTATAGATATGACGCGTGCAGAGACATAGCACAGTCATGTGGCGTGAACACTTGTACGATTCAGCCAATTATTTATTGTAAATATGTCAACCCCCACCCCCAAGTGGTGCAGACCGGGCAACCATGACCGCGAGGTCATGGGCTAACGGGGCTATGGCTCGCCATAGGGGATGGACTCCCTGTGGTCAGATTAGTGTCCTTAAACCTGCGACTGGCCTAGCAAGCCGGCAGGGGATCTTCATACTGCTCGTAGAAAAACCAAGAAGTACTGATAGAGCTTTGAAGCCAACACGACCTATATATAACAAACACATTCTATAAACATAAAGATTCGCAAGTATACACCTGGTATAAATGGAACAATCTAGATACTAAAAGCCAAATTGATTTTATATTAACAAGAAATAACAGAAAGAGAAATATATTAGATGCAAGAGCAGTGCCCAATTTCAGTATAAACACAGATCATAAAGCAGTCGTTGCCACAATAAGAACCATTAGAAGAAGAAGACAAAGAGCAGGAAAATACATGCCATGCGAATCAGTAAACTTAAAAAACCTTAAAGACGAGGCAGTAAGGGAAAATTATGAGAAAGAACTAACTGAACTCTTTGTAAAATTACCTACGGAAAGAAAAACAGTGGAAGAAGAATGGGAGATATTCAAATCAAGCATTTTAAATACTGCAAAAATAACATGCGGAACCACGAAAAAACGCAAAACACGGATAAAGAAAATAACAAGTTGGTGGAACGCAGAAGTAAAGAAAGCGGTAAAAGAAAAAAAGGAAAAATATAAAAAGTGGTTGAAGAGCAAACAGGAATGTGATTACAGAGAATACAGAATAGCGAGAAGACATGTGAGTAGAATAGTAAAGAGGGAAAAACAAAAAGACTGGGAAGAGTATGGAGAAACCCTAAATAAAAACTACAAGGAGGCAACCAGAAACTTCTACAAAAAGATAAGTGCAATGCGAACCAGAGGAGAACCCTTTGACCCAACTGAAATAATTAACAGCGAAAATGGAGAACCAATAAGTGAACAAAAACAGATCCTAATAAGATGGAAGCAGTATTTCGAACAACTTCTCAACATCCCATCAGATGTCACAGGAATTCAAGAGACCTACACAGATGTCACCGAGGAACTAGAACCAGACATACTAAAAGAAGAAATTATAGAAGCCATCAGATTAGCCCCATTAAACAAATCACCAGGACAGGATGAAATACCAAATGAACTAATTAAAGCAGCAAGGGAAGTAGGAACAGCTTGGCTACATAGACTATTCAACCATGTTTGGGTAGAACAACAGACACCACGAGACTGGGGAAATGCCATAATTATCCCAATTTGGAAAAACAAAGGCAGCAAAAGAGATTGCACACAATACAGAGGCATTTCACTGTTGAGTCATACTGGGAAAATATTTTGCAAAATTCTTGAAAAAAGATTACGAACTACTTTAGAACCCCAGCTAAGCGAAACGCAGCTTGGATTTAGGAAAAACAAAGGATGCACAGACGCCATTTTTGCTCTTAGACAACTTATAGAAAAATCAATTGAATTCAATGAAACACTCTACTTAGCCTTTGTCGACCAAGAAAAGGCATTTGATAGGGTAGATAGAAACAAGCTGTGGGAAATCCTTAAACAATATGGAGTGAGTACACATCTAACAAACCTATGCAGAAGTTTATACAACAACAGTGAATGCATAGTGAGAGCAACTGGAGAACACTCAGAACCCTTCACCATAAGATCTGGAGTACGACAAGGTTGTGTCCTGTCCCCTCTCTTGTTCATAACATATATAGACAACATATGTAAAGAAACCAGCCAAGCAGAGACAGCAAGAATACCGCATGACGAGAACACAGAAGAAGAACCATCTGCAAATCTAACCATTAGAGAACTCCTGTTTGCAGACGACCAAGCACTAATAGCAAAATCAGAAGCTGAATTACAAGACCACATGAATAGTCTAAACGAAATGTGTAGGGAACATAACATGAAAATTAGCACAAGCAAAACAGAGGTAATGACTATAACTAAAGAAGAACAAACAGCAACAATTCACCTAAACGAACATCCCTTGAAACAAGTAAAGAGCTTCAAGTACCTAGGAAGTATAATATCATCAAATGGCAGATCAGAAGACGAGATCGAAAATAGGTGCAATAAGGCAAATCAACTCATTGGACAAATGGCACCAATACTAAAGAACAAACATGTATCAATAACTACTAAGAAAGCACTTTACAACACAATCTTCCTACCAACTCTGTGCTACCAATGCCAAACCTGGACAATGACAGAAAAAGAGAAAAGAAAAATCACAACAACAGAAATGAGGTTTCTGAGAAGAATACTCAACGTATCAAGAAGAGATAAGATCAGAAATGAAGAAATCAGGACTAAAGTAGGGGTTAAAGCTGCTCTATATTTATTAGATCAAATGGTTTGGCCATGCAAGTAGGCTACCAGTCAACAGCATGCCACAACAAGCAATGATGTACAGACCAGATGGAAACAGAGGAAGAGGCCGACCACTGTAAACGTTGGACTGAGGGAATAACAGAATCCATGGGAATGTCGATATACGAAGCCCATAACCGGGCACTCTCACGAAGTTTATACTTCACCTCGACACCGCAAGGTACAAGAGGAACATGATGAGATGAGATGAGATGTAATGTTCATTTATGTATTATTATGAACTATATTTTAAAGACGAATGAATGTTTTAACATAAGTATGGTATGAAAGTATGGAACGAAAGATGTATAATAGGAGAGGAGTGAATGAAGACAAAGTAAACATTGATTGAGAGAGAGAGAAAGAGAGAGAGATTTAGCGGAAATTTTTTCTCCGCGCAAATCGTCTTATTATGACTTGTCTGTGTCAATCTGTGTAACCAATGTGTTGTTCAGTTTTAAGTGTGTAACTGCTATACTTTAGAAATAGTAGTAGTAAATAAGGAAAGTACTTTGAGCATCTTAAAACGAAATTGTGGTCATAAATAAAAGTAACCGACATTTGTAGCCAAAATAATCCGATTTACGGCGCTCGAAGGAATACATACATATAGAATAGAAACGCATACACATGTTAGCAAGTTAATTACATTGTAGTTTGATGAATAACACGCAAACAAACAGGAAAACAAACACATAAAAGTTGCAGTCACCATTTATTTCTAAGAACGGTAACTCAAAACAGGGGACACAATAATTTCTTTAAAAAACCTGAGTGTAACATTGAAGATATTTCTTCACAAACGGAAGTTTGAAGGTGAAGAGTAGAACATAGAGCATACGAGTTGGTGCTGATATTATAGGGGAATGTAACAGTACAGGTACAGGGACACTTATAACACGAGTCCTGATGGTATCTTCTAAAAAGCTTTATTTAACATAATAGGCCAATGAATAATACACAGAATACAAGGTATGATGTTCTCTTCTCCGGACCTTAGCTGTAACTAACCTACCCAAAAAACCCTACGTCACAACTTGAGCATCCTTAGTAACGTTCTTATAGGATGCTCAACCGTGCCCAAACCTTGCACATCAAACCTATTAACAGAGATGGTACTCACTCTGTTATACCTCCATTTCTTTAAAAAGACTTTTCTTCAAAAGTCTTAACCCCTAACCCCCTTATTCTAACATCCTTTCCCTCATCAAATCCTTAACCCCCACTATTCTTTCTCTAAGCCATCCCAAAGTAACTCTACCTTAAGTAACTACTTTCACTTCTACTAATTCTCCACTTGTCTCTTATCATTGTCCCATATAGCAAATCGCTATGAAGTTATACTTCTTCTTCGTTTCTGACTCTTCATGGTTTCATTACAAAAATATAGGTCATAAGAATGGTTCATAAAAATCGTTAGTATACACTTGGCATTATGAAACTTCTCATTCTTTCTCAACATTAACAACACAACACAGTATAGACAGAAAAGATGGGGTTAGGAATAGAAAAAGAAGGGGTGCGCACCCAAGAACAGTAGTTAATCACATTTACCTCCCTTGCAAACGTAAAAACTTTTATAAAAGTTTTTCCAAAACACATGTTATGATTTATGAAGCTAAATCTCTGTTTGTTATAAATTAAGTCGATCCAAAATTTCTTCTATATACTCAATATTTATACTGCCATCTACCCGCACGACCATATTTCAGCTATTTCACGTCCAATCATGAAACCCATAACAATGTTCATATTCCATGAACATATTAATTAACGCTGTTTATCACAGCTCCTATATTTTACCCCCTCCTGATAAGTATCCCCGTCTATTCAACCACATGTTCTGTTATTCACAGCCCCCTTAATACCTACTCTCCATCAACCAACCTTTTATATTTGTTTAACTATCATAGCCTCTTTAGACGTTAATCACGTGTATAATATGGCATCCAATCCATATACCTTTAATCCACGCTGACTTAATGCAGCTCCTATTTTAACTTCCCAGAACCCTCTTATTTGTGTAGGAACCCCGTCACTTAAGTATGGCATATGTTTCCAACACTTTATAGCCACTATATTATTAACCTCTCTATCCTAAAATATTAACGCTGATTAACACAGCGGCCTTCTTACTCATGAACTTCTTATTCATAAAGAGAATGTGTCTCTCTTCTAGTCCTCAGTAGTTTATTAACTCTTTTCTGAACGAAGGGTTTTAAATAAAGCCCTATGTATTGCTTTTATTCTAGACAGAACCATAAGTGTTTGTGAAATAAACTTAAACTTAAACAATTTTCAACATATTTGTAAACAAGGTAATTACTATTCAACACACAAGACAATTCAACTTAAATCATGAGTTAAGCAAAATAAAATCACAACAGGATATCATACCCCCCCAAGTTTTTAAATATCATTTTTCTTTCCCCTCTTATCAAATAAAGGCAATCAACTCATTCAAGGAAAAACATATTTCAAATTAATATAACATACATCCTATCCATTGTTAGTCACTTTTACGGACTAACAATAACTTATTTATCTATTAAGAAAACTCAACAAATCAAATCATAAAATCAATTAGCAATAATTATAATAATAAAAAAATAGTCCACAGTCGAATTTACATCCATATTACCTATCTTAATACCTAAATATATAGTGTCATGTCTACTCCTCAAGACAACTCATTATAAGTATCAATAAAACCATTTTCTATAACAAACGTGTAATACACAGCTAATGTCAACTATCACTTTCCTTTTTAAATCACCAAATTTACATCCTGCTATCTGCAGCATTTTCTATCAATTTATCTACCATGTTTCCACTTCCTCAGCAACTCCAGATTTCTCTGAATAAGTGCTATCTCCACATCAATGTCTTCTTCCTCTCGTAAAGAAATATCTCTATTTGATTCTGACTTTTCATCCATTCCTTCTTCTTCATCTGTATGTCTATTGCTAGCAGCCGCTAATTTCTTCCTGTCTATATCCAATCTAATTTGTCTATATATTACAGACAGCATACAAATCAAAAGGTCCATTATGGGCCCTATCACTCAAGACCTCCTCATCATCTAACATAACCAAATCTCTCCCATACCTCACTCAGAATTCCCTATTAATCTCGCCGAAAAACTTCAGCTACCCAGTAATGTCCATTTATTATGGGCATTTCACCAAAAACCTTCACTTCCAATTTATGCCGTTATCAACAGCAATAAAATGCCGCCACTGAACTCATGTCTGTGACCTTCTAACCCCTCACTACTTGTAATCAACGTTATTCATTTTCAGTCCACATATCACGGACCCCCCAAAAGCAGATGGCATTTTATCTCCACACTGACAATGTTCATTTCTCATTAACACACTTACACCCCTTTACTATTGTACTGATATCCACAGTATATAATTATTCTTCGGAGTAAAACATGGGATTCAATTCATGTTTTACTAATTGTCTTCACGCTGCCTGGCGCAGCACTTATTATAAGTGTTACCCATATCTACTAAAGACCAGTAATTTCCATTACATCAGGGCACTAAATACAGCACACCCCAATTCATCTACTCAGTAAGGGAAATTGTAACTAATCTAGTTGTTTCCCTTGGATTTGTACCAAGAATTATTAAACATTACCGTTTACTACGGTATCTCCACAATGCTACACCCAACAAAATATTTTTCTATTTACTATAGACCTCACCAATACATCTATCTACTGTACCAACAATTAATTCTACTTTTAAGTCTCTCTACCCTGACGTAACCAACATTTCACTCTCCTGCATCAGTACTTTCCAACATCTCACCACAACAACTCTAAACTATCCTCCACTCTCTCCCAGCGTTCACTTACCGCGATGATAGTCAAACCAGTCACACTTATCGGAACACAGTCTATAGTGCTCTATTTATAATACTCCGATATTCATTTGGCTAATCACATTCTTTCATTTCTCTATATCAGGCATTCTTCTCGTATTCGCACGGCGCTCGTATTTATACTTCTCATATACATTGACCATTATGTACAAACAAACTCGTTCTCATCTCACCATTATTCTCGGTATCACTGACAACCTGACGTGCCTATACTATAACTTCTACCACAAACAATTTAGACACCAATTCAACATTCTAACAATTACTCACCACAGCCTAAGCGTATCGATCACTTCCAAACGCCTCGTACATGCATACTCTACTAATCACCTGACATCGTTCTATCCATACACTTCTTTCTTCAGCATGACGCATCACACATGTTTGTCCACACTTTTACTCACGCACGAACGACCCATAACCAGAAGAATCACTTCAATATTCAACATGACTCTCGCTATTCGACTGCTTTCTTACTTCATTCTCAATCATTCAGTCCCTTTCTACAACTCAAAGCCTACCTTGCTCAAACAACACATTAGCTCTAACAAATATCTCTTTTACACACTAACCATAACTATCAACGATCTTTCACAACAATTTTTACTAACCTCGTACCCATCATTCCATACTTCTCCAGACAACAACTTTCTCAGATTTAGTCATCAAGAACTCGCATTCTTCAAGCATGATCTTCTACAATCTTCTACTATTAATACTCTCGCTCTCAGCTAGCTATTTTACACAAAATACTCAATTCCTCTTCAATCTACATCTCCTCATCAGACACACTCAGTTCACCTGCTAATGTCACTATATCTGATTCTCAAACCAACAAGTGAAATTATCTCAGACATCACGTCACAACTCTGAGTCAAACCATCTCAAACAATGCGTCAAGTCTAGTACGAGCATTCATAATTAGTTTCTCTCTCTCTGTGCAAATTCTGTGCTGAGTCTACCCTACCCTAATCACAGCAGTTATACATCACTCAACTTGACCAACCCACTCCTTCCGGCCATTCCGGACAAGGGATATTTCATTTTCCGCATCTACTCTCCCCTTACCACAACTAAATACAAGATATTCTTTATAATGTATCCACGTAGAATATTCCAGGACTCACCAGCCGTAACTTTAAATTTATCTATCATTTGCTCTATGCACAACTACACTATTGCCTGCCCTGCACCATATATTGTGATGCTACACCAAAAATATTCCTATTTTAGACAGAACATATGTATATGCTCAAATCGCAATTCACCTCGTAAGCCAAAACAATGCCACATGCCATTCCTCACCCTCGGAATTCTAACAGCCATAAAGCGCATCTAAGCCAAATATTTCATTGTTTCCTAGTGCTAGTGTGTGTCTCTTTTCAACTATCTCATCTTCAGTATCCGTAACTGTTAGTCTGTCATTAAAGAACTCAGGTCTTAAGGTCATATATTCTCTGATTTTTCTTAAGTCACTTTCCGTAGTCGAATAAATTTGTCTATTACTATTCTTCTTCTTAAGTGCTTTCTTTCTGTTTCCTTTATTTGCGTCGGTTTGCTCAGTATTGTTTGTGTAATACACATATCTCTTATATTTTCCCATCTCGTCTTCAGAAGACTCACTGATGATGGTTCCCTCATCAGGGTTATTATAGTTTACTGCAGACACGTCGATCACATTCCCATAGTCGGCTTTAGAACGTCTGACTTTCTTCCTATCTACACCTCTATTCCTCATGCTCCGGTTCGGGACAACTCCCATATCTTTACCTGAGGAAGTTGACATACCAGTCGTCGTACCTCTATTAACTATCATATTATTCGTATTTCTTTCCCTAATACTTTTCCTCACCTGTCTTTTGACATCGTTGGTTTTCGTCTGTCTACCTTCCTTTATTTCAATTGTGTTTCCTTTTTCATGAGGAGTTTTTATAATTTCTACCAACTCAGTTTGACTTGCTTTTGTTATCTTGTTGGCTGGTTGTTTCTGGGTTTTCTTTTCTACTGTATCAACCTGTGTCTGTGTGTTCCGTTCTACCACCTCAATCACCTGCATCTGAGTCTCTTGGTCTATTTTCTTTACTAATACCGTGGTCTTCATTTTCTGTCTAACAGTCAAATTCGCAACTACCTTAGGATCAGTTGAATCTCTACTTACTTTTTCTACTCTGTTTATCGACCCTGACTTCAAATACTGTCTCCGTCTTTGTTCAAACCAATCGTCCCATCTTTTTCTAGCAGTTACTCTATAAGAAGGCCAACTGCGTTGTTTACCGGAAAGGTCTCTCTCAGGCCCCTCTCTGTATCTTCGTCTATTATAACTGCTTCTGGACTTAGTCACATCTGGCTCAACATAACTGTCTCTATATACCTCGTTATGTTGTCTTCTATTTTTATTGGACTACTGTCTGTCTCTTATTATTCTTTACTATTTCATTGCACTCTACTTTACATCTATAAGGCTCTTGTCTAGTCGTTCTTCTCTGTAATGTTTCCACAAAATTCTCTACTTCACTAACTGCCACTTTTAACTCTCCCAACCATGCACTGATACGTTTTAATTCTGTATGCAGGTAGTTCATCCTCATTTCTCTATAATCTATCCCAAGCCAAAATATATTTCTTGGTACCTGTAAGAACACCTCGTCTTGAGCTTTGCTGAAATAATTTTCAATTATGCATGTTTCAATCTCTGTTCTTATTCCTTGTTGCTTTATTGCTGTGTTGAGTCTGCCTATTGCCGTACCTACCCCAGTTAACGCAGCTGTTCTTCTGCCATATTGAAATGTGCTGAAATATCAATTCATATAAGCAAACTCACAGTTATAACAATTTAGTTAATAAATATCACTAGATATATGATCGTATTTAAATTACGTAAAAAAAACGTAAGCAACTGTTTTTTTCCTCCTGTAAATATTGAATATTTGAATTAATCAATCAATTGTATCTAACAGTCAAAAGTCTCATATTGGTTATACCTTAATTAATTACCGTTAGATATATCCCTTGATCCAACAGGAAAGTAGACCACCCAGGTACGTCAGCTGAGAACTATATTTGCCAAGTATGGGCTTCACGTATAAATCAAGCTTCTCGTGTTCTTTTACTCCATCAGCAAGGGACAACTCTGGAGTCTTGTGTTATCTGAAGCTGCCTATGTTTCTCCAAACGACGACGTAATTTGTAGTTACATCATTCCTCGTACATCTCAGGCTTCTCTAGCGGTAGGAATGCTTCCACTTTCACCCATGGTCGGGCACACCAGACTTGAGCCTTCTTTTCACCCTAAACAGGGCCCTTCTAGTCGACTTGAAAACAGCTCTAGCCTGATGAAGCGACTTAATTAGGTCTCCTCTTCAGCAGGTCGGCAACCCAGTTTGCCCAACCACTTCCAAAGAGACCAAAGCAACCAAATCGCATTCTTCCTGACATCTCATTGTAATTTCAAGTTGGCTGGCTGTTTTACTTTTGAGATTTCTTTGATCTAGTAGGTAAGTGACCTTCAATCAGGCAAGGTCAATGAACGGCTGTAATAACGGCAGGTTAAACTTCACAGTATTTTGATGATAATCAAGTTACTTCAGATGGTTATGATGAGAAACAGCCCATTCTACTGACAACCAGGTTACTATGATGGTTACTTGATACGTATGGCTTCAAATCAACCAGCCCGAATAATGCTTCATGTTGATTCTATTTTAAATTGAAACTTTCAAGAAAAGTGGTCCCGGTCTTGATCTTTTGATTCAAAAATGTTGTAAAAGTTTATTTATTCATACCTTCTTGTCGCAGCAAGCTGATAAAAATTTCCCATGAAAGTTCTCTGCTGGGCTATTTTGTTTTTGAGTACTTCTCGTTATGTGTCCGCGACATCCATGTTCAAAATCGAAATCCTGGTGTGCGGCGCCAAATCCGTACTGTAACAGTACAGGTACAGGGACACTTATAACACGAGTCCTGATGGTATCTTCTAAAAAGCTTTATTTAACATAATAGGCCGATGAATAATACACAGAATACAAGGTATGATGTTCTCTTCTCCGGACCTTAGCTGTAACTAACCTACCCAAAAAACCCTACGTCACGACTTGAGCATCCTTAGTAACGTTCTTATAGGATGCTCAACCGTGCCCAAACCTTGCACATCAAACCTATTAACAGAGATGGTACTCACTCTGTTATAGGAACATGAACATTTATGCTCATGTGTTGTTCTCGTAACAGAGACAACTTGTAGCGGGTTGTCATTTTGAGCAATTTGAGGACAGGTCGAGACATAAGTCAATGGGCAGAAGTCAAAGGACATAGGGTCAAACGACGGAAGCCAGGACATAAGTCATAAGACAACGGTTCCGGATCAATACAATTCCCAAGAATATAATAGAGCTATATCCAACTATAATGATGTGATGCACTACTCAATTAGCCGAGTGAATCAATATAACAGTGTGAAAAGGCAGAGAAGAGAATTTGTTCTCTCCCCAGAAGAGATACGTAAACTGATGAGATCTTTGACAAAATTGGACAGCCAATTTTTCAGTGACCAATACGTGTTACATACAGGAGTTAAACGGTTGTAACACTACACACAGAGGAGAGGAGCGTGTCAAAGATCTACACAGGAGCTTAGAGAGTTAAGACGGAGCTATACAGAGAACACCAGACAGGAGAGACACAGGCACTATATTTAGCTTGACAACAGGACACACTCGTGTCAACTAAGAGGTCATTGAGTGCTTATGAGCGAGGGTTTCCCAAGAGTATAGGGAACTCGCCTCTCGACGAGTAACTGGAGAATACCAGTTACTTTAGTTAACTGACCAAGCGTGCTGGGACTCTACGCACGCAAACTCGCCAGCGCACGGAGGACTGAATGTCCGTGGTTCAACACGCAACCAGAAGCGTGGTCAGACTAGGACAAGGACAGATAGAGAACAGACGTGTTCGCTAGGAACCTTATATAGTTTATCAGCAATAGTGTTAGCTAGGCTTTAGATTCTAATTAGTTAATAGTATCATTATTTTCACCTCTTCAATGCATCTGTGAAACATACCATGTTGTTGATTATCCATGAAGTATTCCGCTCGCAGAGCTTGTGTGTAAATAGCTCTAAATAAAAATGTATCCTTTTGTAAACCACACGAGTTATTGATTCGTGTCATGCAAAAGTAGGGAGTCCTGAATTACCTGTCGCAAGTAGGTTGCTGACAATATTCAATGCTGTTACTAACTGTATTGAAAGAACTGGGTTGGTTTGGAACAAGATGGCAAGTGTTACAACTGATGGAGCTCGTGCTTTGACTGGAAAATATGTACGTCTGGTAAAGTTGATAAGTGATAAGATTAAAGCAGAATATCCAGATCACACATTATTACCACTTCACTGTGTGATTCATCAAGAAAGTCTGTGTAAAACTGTTTTGAATATCAAGCATGTTATTGACCCAGTTGTCAGTGTCATCATCCTCATCAGATCAAGAGGACTTAATCACAGACAGTTCAAGTCATTACTTGACGATTTGGAAACTGAACATTCCGATGTCTTGAACCACACCAATGTTCGATGTCTGAGTCTCGGCAAGGTGTTGAGGCGAGTGTGGGAACTCAGAGAAGAAATAGTGATGTTCCTAGAGATGGAGGGCATTGCTTGTGACTTTAATACTAACATTGCCAATAAAGAGTGGCAGTTAGACTTTATGTTTGCCATTGAAATTATGGAAAAGTTAAATGAACTGAATGTCAAACTTCAGGGCAATGGTATGTTTGCACATGAATTGTATGTATATGTAAAATCATTTCAGGCAAAACTCTCACTGTTCTCCAGACAAGCAAGGGAAAAAAGATTTTATCACTTCCCTTTGCCGAAACAAGAAACCAGTTCTGGTGAAATGACTGAAAAATACAAAGCCCAATTAGATGCATTGATTGAAGAATTTGGATGGAGATTCCAAGATTTCAAGAAATTAGAGCCATAGTTCAATATTCTCAGTTCACCTTTTAGTGCAGAAGCTGATACAGCCACAGAGGACATACAGTTAGAGCTGCTTGACGTACAAGCAGATCATGACCTGAAAGAGAAATTCAAGACAGATGGTATGCTGGATTTCTATGGATCTTTATCACAAGAATCATTTTATCATTATTTGGATCAACATACATTTGTGAACAAGCATTCTCTTGCTTGAAGATCAACAAATTTAAGAATAGGTCTTTATTGTCGGACTGCAACTTGCATGCTGTCATGCGAATTTCAACAAGTAAACTTGCTCCAGATTTCAAGAATATTGTCAAAAATTGCGAGCAGTTACATACATTTCATTAGAAATCAACAACTGTTGTGACAATGTAGTCGCTGTGTGTCTAAATTAAGCCATTGATAGATAATAAAGAATATTTGTTGTAATAACATGTTGTAAAATCGTGTTAACAAATTAGTAAAAGTGTTTGTCCATATTGTCAAATATAATGTTTAAGTGTATAAGTAAAATAAAATTGCAATTATTAGTTATTTATACTGCTTAATAACCTATAAATAATTAATAATTACTTATTGTGATAGGTTGCTGTAAACAAAATGGATATATATATATATATATATATATATATGCGGCCCGCCAATAGCTTTACATTTGTAAATGCGGCCCTCCACACGAAAAGTTTGCCCACCCCTGATCTAGTGTGTATGCAGAATCAGACCGAACAGCTCAGGAGCAAAGTCTGCTTCATCACAGTACTGGCCACACAACAGCACCATAGATCAAGTACAAGAAGACCTCACCAAATGATGCGTCTCTCCGGCCAAATGTCGATTTCCTCCAATAGCTCTTGGATAGTCCGGATACCTGGTCACCAATAGTGGATATAGTCCAATACTGACCATGAATCTGACACACACAATATAACTAATAGGTCACTAAAAGTTCTGTGATCTGATAATACTTGTACCGTAAAATAATGTTTACTGTCACTTTGAAACTAAATGTTAGTAGTTAAGGTCATAAGAATTCACCAATTAGAAAACTCAATGTTAATTGGTAATGTTTCACAATAATTCCCCATTTAGAAAACACACTGTTAATTTTCAAGTTTTCTATATACTACTATTGTTCTTGTTACTGGTGGTATTGTAAATGTATGCACTCTACTTTAATAAGAACCACCACCGAGGAATCACCCTGAAATGATCATCAGTTCCTGCTCAGCAGAGGCCAGGTTCTTGCAGACCCTCTGGGTTATGGGCCCAGTGCAAAAGCCGCTGAGTAAAAAAACTTCCTTCAATGATCGAGCCAGAATTTTCTGCTACTTCTTGGAACATATAATGGAACCTGTTGAAGAGAGAACACACCTGGTGAGAGCAACCCAATTCCGACCTTTATTAGGTGAGTGTAGGCCAACGGCCGCACTCAGATATATAACAGAGAACTAAAATCTGTCATAATGCAGAGGAGCTCATCACATTGGTCTGAGTCATGGTAAGACAAGGAAAGACTAAAGGAAAAGTGCAGAAACCCAGTAGACACCCTACCGGAAGATCCTACCACTTTACATTTCCTTTATCCCCCCCAACCATCCTCAATCTTCCTAAACATCATCCCACTACATTGTTCTTAACTCACTGAGTTAATTGATATCTCACACAAGCTAGTTTAAGCAACGCGACAACCTACTGTAGCCGATGCTCCTATAATACGTTCTCACAACGCACATTACTACACTCGATTCCTAAGAATAATCTAATTTAAGGCTATTAAATTAAATACCATATATTTATTCCGGTTTGAAATTGAGACTACTAAATCACACAAAGGAAAAATGTCCGCCGATGTAAATCAACAGAAGACACTGTAGTCTCTCTTCAGAATCAAACCTGGAATATCACACACGTCCTTATTGTTTCACAACATTTGGTCAACTCCCGCCAAAGTTTATCCCGACTGGTTTTAATACTGTGTCTGAATGATGTCACAGGTCTGTCTAGACAGTAGGCGTCTAGAATCTTTTTTTTCTCTTCCGTTTCCGACTGGATGTAAACAACTGGCTAGCTGTCCTGCTTTCATCTGGGGACTTGTCCCGGTACTTCAAAAAGTCTTGCCGGCCTGTAATCTGGAGAATCTTTTGCCCACAACAAAAGATCTTGCCGACTTACATCCAGACAGTCTGTCTCCAACATCAAAGAATGAAGGCTGCTTGTAGACGCATGGCGCGACAGTTGTTCATCGATCGACATCTCCAAGAATTTATGCGACACATATATTCCCTATTTCAGTGGTTACAAGTATTCACTATTTCAGTGGTTATTAGTATTCCCAAGTCCAATAGTTAGATGTACCCTTATGTCTAGTGGTTACAATATTCCCAAGTCCAGTGGTTACAATGATTCCCTATTCCAATGGTTACATGTATTCCCTATTCCAATGGTTACAAGCATTCCCTAGTCCAGTAGTTCAATGTGTCATCTAGTCCAGTGGCTACAGTCATTCACAGTGCTCTTCTGTTGTCTAGCTTCTACAGCAGTTTCTTGTGTGTACAATATTACAGGTCGCAGGCCACCACCAATACAGAATTTACCCAAGCCATTGGAAACACTCATGGCCAGGTTTGTGCATTAGTTAAAGTCCAGTGTAGACCAGTTCTTATATACTGATATAATGATTGTTAATACTGTTACATGCTGATATAATGATAGTTAGTACCGTCACATACTGATATGATTGGTAATACTCTTACACATAGATATGATTTTTAATACAATGTCATTTACACAATGAGATCATGATTGTTAATACTGTTACATACTGATATGATAGTGAATACTGTTACACACTGATATGATTGTTAATACTGTTACATACTGATATGATTGTTAATACTGTTACACGCTGATATAATGATTGTTAATACTGTTGCATATTTATATGAGAAATGTTAAATAAGGAACATATTTTATTCTCACGTTGTGATGTTATTATCCAGATGTTGGTCAGGAAACCCACCAGAACGACCTTCCATGACAGAAGTTGTCAGAATCATGAACACCATGTACCGGGTATGTCAGCCTGTCTTTGTACCCATGGCACATCAGTCTATCACATAGAACAAACACTGCCAGATGACTGATGTGAACATCAGCAATACATATTATACAATGTTGTGAGACAGGCAGGCATGCAGGCAGACATACTCACACATGCATAAAACATACTTACATACCTACTTACATACATTTAAACATATATCATTTACACAAACTCTCACACTTGTACATCCACTCATTAACACACAAATACACCCTCGCGTACACATATACCCACATACAATCAGAAACACACTAACAAACTTCTCCTCATACATATACTTCTCTCTCTCTCTCTCTCTCTCTCTCTCTCTCTCTCTCTCTCTCTCTCTCTCTCTCTCTCTCTCTCTCTCTCTCTCTCTCTCTCTCTCTCTCTCTCTCTCTCTCTCTCTCTCTATGTCTATGTGTGTGTCTGCCTCTCTCTCTCACACATATATGTTAAATCAGACACAAAACCACACACGCCCTCAACTCATACACTGGCAACTGTCAAAAGCATTCACACAAAAATGGAAAAATAAGATTATATATAATAATACAATAAGATAATATTAACTAAAGCTAATATAAACAGATGAAGTAAACAGCGCAACATTTTTCATATTGTACATTGTTGCCGGCCATTAGGGTATTTCAACTTTAATAGGCAGAAATCCCTACTCAAGAGTTAGCCGACATACACGTACACATAATTGGGAGAAATCCTGAGTTTTCCCAACATAGGGAAATAATTCCGTCCCCACCTCGTTATTATCTAATGCTTATCTATTGTTTAAATCACTCTTGCGTAGAATTTAGATTACTAAAGGATAATCAAGCAAGTATTTGACTTGATTTCAGAAACCCGCCTCACTTTTTCTGCGTCTTGTTTGTGTGTAAGCTGGGTGGAAGTTCATGGTTTTTTATCTCCGGTATGGTAGTATTCCGTGCCTACTGCATTGTACCCTAGGACTCTTGAGGTGAAGTTAACATGAAATCTCTAGTCACATTGTACCCTAGGACTCTGAGGTGAAGTTAACATGAAATCTCTAGTCACATTGTACCTAGGACTCTGAGGTGAAGTTAACATGAAATCTCTAGTCACATTGTACCTAGGACTCTGAGGTGAAGTTAACATGAAATCTCTAGTCACATTGTACCTAGGACTCTGAGGTGAAGTTAACATGAAATCTCTAGTCACATTGTACCTGGGACTCTGAGGTGAAGTTAACATGAAATCTCTAGTCACATTGTACCTAGGACTCTGAGGTGAAGTTAACATGAAATCTCTAGTCACATTGTACCTAGGACTCTGAGGTGAAGTTAACATGAAATCTCTAGTCACATTGTACCTAGGACTCTGAGGTGAAGTTAACATGAAATCTCTAGTCACATTGTACCTGGGACTCTGAGGTGAAGTTAACATGAAATCTCTAGTCACATTGTACCTGGGACTCTGAGGTGAAGTTAACATGAAATCTCTAGTCACATTGTACCTAGGACTCTGAGGTGAAGTTAACATGAAATCTCTAGTCACATTGTACCTAGGACTCTGAGGTGAAGTTAACATGAAATCTCTAGTCACATTGTACCTAGGACTCTGAGGTGAAGTTAACATGAAATCTCTAGTCACATTGTACCTAGGACTCTGAGGTGAAGTTAACATGAAATCTCTAGTCACATTGTACCTATGACTCTGAGGTGAAGTTAACATGAAATCTCTAGTCACATTGTACCTAGGACTCTGAGGTGAAGTTAACATGAAATCTCTAGTCACATTGTACCTAGGACTCTGAGGTGAAGTTAACATGAAATCTCTAGTCACAGTGACTTCATAGGGCTAGATAACGGGGTCGAAGACGAAGGAGTCCTGGATTCTTAGGACCCTTCTAGGGCTAGCGCTGAACTTAGTCCTGGTTAGGTATTGGAGTCGATACCAACAGGTATTTGATGCTCCTCTGGATTCTGCTCTAGATGGCGAATCAGCCTTTCAGTAACCTTCTTCCATCAGTTTCTAGTTTAAGCAGAAACAGCAATCAAGCTCCTTAAATAAAAATAAAGTCACATAAACCTCAGAGTCTTGGTAATTGTCAAGTGTCTGAGGGCTGGTTTTGTGTGTGTCTGTTTAGTGTATCAGAGACGGAATAGAAAAAAGACATGGTTCCTATTTGCTAGGTTTGCAACAGAAAATAATGAGTCTATATAGACTCAATATAAATAATATATCTACAATTATCTTGGAACAGTAATAACATCTGATGGGAGATGCCTTGAAGAGATTAGAACAAGAATCGCCATGGCAAAAGTAGTCTTTAGCAAGATGAAAAACATACTGACCAATAAAAAGATGTCAATTGAAATGAGAAAAAGAGTGTTGAGATGCTACATAGAACCTGTACTTTTATATGGATGTGAAGCTTGGACAATGAGCAGTCAGGCTGAAAAACATCTGATGGCTGTAGAAATGTGGTTTCTGAGGAAAATGCAAAGAATACCATGGACAGCCAGAAAGACCAATGAACAAGTCCTTCAAGAAACAAATGAAGATCGTAAACTGATTAGAGACATTAGACGTAGACAGTCACAAATTTTTGGACATGTTATGAGAAGAAATGATTTGGAGAACTTGGTGACAACTGGTAAGATCGAGGGGAACAGACGAAGGGGAAGACCTAGAAGCAAGTACCTGGATGGCTTGGCCTTGTGGCATGGTCGAGACAGAAACACGGAGCTGATCCATGACTCTGGTGATCGAGTGAGATGGCAGAACATGACCGCCCATGCTTACCGGCATGGCACATGATGGATGGATATCTATATATCTATAGAGCTTGGCTATACATTGTTTATCAAGTTGATCCAAGGTATAACAATGTTGCCAAAAGTGGATACATCTGACAATAATTGGTCAATCAGATTATAACAGGTATACAGATATTGATGTTAAAAAAAAAAAAACTGTACAAAATGTACATGTTTGCAAACTTGGTGTGACTCAGGTGTTAATTACCTGTGCCTATTTTCTTAGTAATAGCATTATAGGGAGGTCTTGAGGCAGCCAGGATGGTTCCCTAGATAGCTAAGAAGAGGCCAACCATAAAACAGCCTCCTCACACATCAAGTATTGGACATAGAGCAATCAATTATCGCCAAGGAGTCGTGGAGTGTACCCCAAAGAATATATGAGTTAGTACATAAGATTAAGGCAGTCAGGCAAGGTGGCTGAGGCATTCAGGAAGTCTTGCTTTAGGATGTCTCAGATATCTCTTTTGAATTTTTTACTCCTCAAATTCAGATTCCCCAACACATGGTTTATGAGTTGTTCTTCTGACATTCAGTGTCACGCTGTTCGGCATGGCATTGGATGAGGGTTAAGTAAATTTATATTTTGATATAAATCACCAGGTAATATTGCCGGCATGTGAGAATTATGTTCCACATATTTCTTCTACCACTCTATTTAGGCAATCATCTGGCTTTTGTTTTCCGACTTTACACGTGGTTGAAATCATTGTTTATGTTCTCCACACTTCCATATATATATACATATCAAAATAATCTTTGTGGTTATAAATAATATATTGGTACCACATGTGTGTAAACTGAGTTTCTCCTATTTTACATCCCACATGTCAGATACACACATAATCGGGAAAAATCCTGAGTTTTCCCTAAATAGGAAAATAATTCCATCCCCACCTTGTTATTATGTGATGCTTATCGATTGTTGAAATCACTCACCCCCAGTCTTGCGCAGAATTTAGGTTACTAAAAGATAATCAAGCAAGGATTAGACTTGATTTCAGAAATCTGTCTCACTCTTTCCATATCTTGTTCGTGTGTGAGCCGGGCAGAAATTCATAGTTTTCTACCTCCAGTCGGTAGATTTCAATGCCTATCGCATTGTACCCTAGGACTCGGAGGTGAAGTTAAAATTATATCTCTAGTAACATTGACTTCACAGGGCTAGATAAAGGGGTCGAAGACTGAGCAGAGCAAAATACCACACCACGTCAATCTATGACATGAGAATAAATGCCATCCCTGCTACTGCTGGGTATTTTTACAGCAGATCATAGCATAATATCATTATTTGCCATTATAACACTATATTTGGTTGAGAATTTAAAGGCATCAGCATTACCGTAGTATGCGTGATTTATCCATAGTGATCTAGACATCACCATGTCACATACATGTTGAAATCAAGTGGTAGTAAAAATAATAATATAAAAGATGAGAATATACATATAATTTTGAATAGTATTTGATGTGACATATCTATGTTTCTGCATTCATATGTACACACACACATAAAACATATACACACATATGCACATACACACACATACACTCTCTCACAGTGAGAGAGACAGTATATGAAAATACAATGGGTGAATAGAAAGAGCAGTGAAGATATCTTGAAAGAAGTTAATTCACAAAGAGAAGTGGTTACTCAGATCAGAAGAATACATGTCACATTCTATTGGCATGTCATGCAATGTAGAGAGAGTACGTTGTGGCAGCAGGAAAGATGGAAAATGGGAGAGACAGGGGAAAACAAGAAGAAGATGCTGGTTAATTTGACGACATGGCATTGAGGAATATGAATATCAAAAATGATTGGCAGTACGCAAGACAGAAGGTTGTGGACAGACACGAACACCAATGCCACATGACAGAAACTACAGGAACAAGTCAGGTTCACTTATAGTATCAGGTATTACGTGTCAAGTCTTACATATAATGTCAACTGTCACATATAGTGTCAAATATTACTTGTTGTGTCAAATATTACTTATTGTGACAAATATTATTTATTGTGTCAAATATTACTTATTGTGTCCAGTATTATGTATAGCATATGTGACATGATCAGTCATAAACATGAACAGATATTATGTGACAGACAGCATGTGTGACGTGATCAGTCATACATGGACAAATATTATGTGACATACAGCATGTGTGACATGATCAGTCATACACATGGACATATATTATGTGACAGACAGCATATGTGACATGATCAGTCATACACATGGACATATGTGACATGATCAGTCATACACATGGACATATGTGACAGCATATGTGACATGATCAGTCATACACATGGACAGATATTATGTGACAGACAGCATATGTGACATGATCAGTCATACACATGGACAGATATTATGTGACAGACAGCATATGTGACATGATCAGTCATAAACATGAACAGATATTATGTGACAGACAGCATGTGTGACGTGATCAGTCATACATGGACAAATATTATGTGACATACAGCATGTGTGACATGATCAGTCATACACATGGACATATATTATGTGACAGACAGCATATGTGACATGATCAGTCATACACATGGACATATGTGACATGATCAGTCATACATGGACAGATATTATGTGATAGACAGCATATGCGACATGATCAGTCATACACATGGACATATGTGACAGACAGCATATGTGACATGATCAGTCATACACATGGACATATGTGACATGATCAGTCATACATGGACAGATATGTGATAGACAGCATATGTGACATGATCAGTCATACACATGGACATATGTGACAGACAGCATATGTGACATGATCAGTCATACACATGGACAGATATTATGTGACAGACAGCATATGTGACATGATCAGTCATACACATGGACAGATATTATGTGACAGACAGCATATGTGACATGATCAGTCATAAACATGAACAGATATTATGTGACAGACAGCATGTGTGACATGATCAGTCATACATGGACAAATATTATGTGACATACAGCATGTGTGACATGATCAGTCATACACATGGACATATATTATGTGACATACAGCATATGTGACATGATCAGTCATACACATAGACAGATATTATGTGACAGACAGCACGTGTGACATGATCAGTCATACATGGACAGATATTATGTGACAGACAGCACGTGTGACATGATCAGTCATACACATGGACATATGTGACAGACAGCATATGTGACATGATCAGTCATACACATGGACATATGTGACAGACAGCATATGTGACATGATCAGTCATACACAGATAGATATTATGTGACAGACAGCATGTGTGACTTGATCAGTCATACACATGGACAGATATTATGTGACAGACAGCATGTGTGACATGATCAGTCATACATGGACAGATATTACGTGACAGACAGCGTATGTGCAGCAAACAGCAGGCAAACTGTGTGTGGCTCTGACATCTAGTGAATGAATAGTTTGCCAGCACACAATGTGGGCCGGAACTTTCTGTGTGACCCTCATGGAATCATGTCTCTGCTGTACCATTATGTGTCTGTACATCAAGTGATTTGTGATTGTGTCTGACATGACCTTTTGTCTGTACATCAAGTGATTTGTGATTCTGTCTGACATGACCTTTTGTCTGTATATCAAGTGATTTGTGATTGTGTCTGACATGACCTTTTGTCTGTATATCAAGTGATTTGTGATTGTGTCTGACATGACCTTTTGTCTGTATATCAGTATATCAAGTGATTTGCAAGACAAAATCACAAATACTGAAGTATTGGAAAAATCAGGTTGTGTGACAGTTTATTCCATGCTCAGTCTTCGAAGACTTAGATGGATAGGACATCTTAGGAGGATGGATGATGGTAGAATACCAAAGGATATCTTTTTTGGTGAATTACAGATGGGTAAGAGATCTCAGGGTCGGCCTCTACTACGATACAAAGATGTGTGTAAGCGGGACATGATTGATACAGGCATTGATAATGCACATTGGGAGCAAGTCGCCGCAGAACGTGTTGCATGGAGGGCAAACATCAGAAATGGAATAAAGACAAAGGAGAAAATTATTGCAGATAAGGCACACACCGAGCGTTTAAGACGTAAGATGGTGCATGATGGTGGAAATGACCACGTGTTCACATGCACCCACTGTGAACGGACATTTACAGCACAAATTGGCCTTATCAGTCACATTCGCTACCGCCATAGGTAAAAGTTATTATGCCTTTTTAAAGCACAAACTATCGTCTGTCAAGACGGCAAGGTGCCAATGTAATGTAATGTGATTGTGTCTGACATGACCTTTTGTCTGTATATCAAGTGATTTGTGATTGTGTCTGACATGACCTTTTGTCTGTATATCAAGTGATTTGTGATTGTGTCTGACATGACCTTTTGTCTGTATATCGAGTGATTTGTGATTGTGTCTGACATGACCTTATTGTATCCAGTTCTTTCATGGTGGTGATGAGCCTCTAGTTATTTCCCGGATGGTTGATGCAGATGAAGACGAGGAGTACAGTAAGTTTTTCTAATTCCTCTCATCATATTTTCAGGGGGATTGTGATGCTAAAGGTATTTGGCAGAGACTGTGGCAGTAGTTAGTAGTGGAATTAGCATTTAGTGGAGCTTGTGATTGTGGTAGTAGTAGTAGTATTAGTAATGGTAGGAAGAGGAACCTCTTCTGCTAGTTGACACATCTACCAAGTGTCAGATGGTGAAGTGGGGGTCTATATTGAGAGGTTAAATATGAATATCCAGTGGAGTGGGTTCTATATTGAGAGGTTAAATATGAATATCCAGTCGAGTGGGTTCTATATTGAGAGGTTAAATATGAATATCCAGTGGAGTGGGTTCTATATTGGGGGGGGGGGGGGGGGGGGTTCTAATTTTAAGGTAGGGGTGGGTTCTATATTTAGAGGGGGGTGGGGTTCTAATTTTGAGGTAGGGGTGGGTTCTATATTTAGAGGTTATTTGTGATTATCAGCTGGATTGGGTTCTATATTTAGAGGTTAGATGTGATTATCTGGTGGAGTTGGTTCTATATTTAGAGGTTAGATATGAATATCCAATGGAATGGGTTCTATATTTAGAGGTGGAAGTGGGTTATGAACCTCTAGGTATTTCCCAGACACATGATGCAGACAAAGACGAGGAGTACAGTAAGTTTTTCTCATTCCTCTCATCATATTTTCAGGGGGAATGTGATGGTAAAGGTATTTGAGATTATATAAAAGAGATCTCCATAACATTTTTGTGGATTTTAAAAAGGCTTATAATAGTGTCCATAGGAATAGTCCATGGAATGCTATGCAGGAATTTGGAATACCAAGGAAGTTAATCAACATGACCAGACTATGGATGGAAGATACTTATAATATGGTAACATATAAAGGCAGGAAATAAGACCCTTTCCAAATAACATCTGGCTTGAAACAGGGTGATGCACTATTGCCGTTCCTTTTCAATCTGGCTCTAGAGAAAGTTGTAAGGAAGGTAAAGGAGGAATGTGATATTGGAGAAACATCCAGACTGCTTGGTTATGCAGATGATGTAGATATTATAGGGGAAAATGAACAAAAGACATTGGAAATATTGACTCACTTAAAGGGAAAAGCTCAACAAGTGGGGCTGGTTATCAACCAAGATAAGACAGAATATATAGTAATTTCAAGAGAAGGAACGGCTAAAAACTCTGGCCACATACAAATAGATAATATGACCATTAAAAGAACGGAAACATTCAAATACCTTGGTACAATCTTCAACTGCTCCAACATAATAAGGGAAGAAATACAAGCTAGAATCAACTCTGGAAATAAGATATACTATACACTACAACATCTGCTAAAATCAAATGCGCTTTCTCGTAACACCAAGATCACAATATACAAAACACTGATTAGACCATTATTGCTGTATGGCTCTGTTACCTGGAGTACAGCTAAAGGAGACGAAGCCTTGTTACAAACCTTTGAGAACAAAGTTTTAAGATGCATCTTTGGGCCCATTAGGGATACACAAAGTGGAGAGTGGAAAAGAAGAAACAACAAAGAGATATATGATCTGTTTAGGTCCCCGCTAATCACTGGTATCATGAAGGCTAATAGACTGCAATGGCTGGGACATATAGAAAGAATGGAAGATAATAGGGAAACAAAATTCGCTTACATTCAGGAAATAAATGACCGTAGACCCAAGGTAGACCAAGAAGATGGTGGAGAGATAATGTACATACAGACCTACAAGCACTTGGAATCAGATCGAAGCCTTGCTTATAATGTGCACATAGACCAGGTGATAACAAAGGCCAAGCGGGGTTTGGCTGCGATGCGGGTGATGGCGGCAGCAAACTGTGAGCAGCGCCATCTATGTCTTCTGTACGAGGGGCTGGTCATGTCTGTTTTGGAGTATGCAATGGCAATCCTGACTCTCAGCCATAAGCAGATAGAAAGGATGGAAAGGATACAGAATGAAGCTATGCGCATTATTCTTGGATGTACAAGAGATACAGCATGCAGGGCGATGCGCTACCTTCTTGATTTTCCAACCATTGAAGAGAGAATACAAGTTTGCAGGGCACGCGCCTACCTCAGAATTAACGCAAACACACAACATCCACTGCATAGTGAAATTAGGAAGATGAAGGGCAGCAGGTTAAAAAGAGGACGGTCGTGGATGGGTCAAGCCGAAGACATTCTTCAAGAGTGTTCAACTGAGGACTTAGAACCTGGCGAGGAGTGGGTGCAAGTGCCAACAGACTTCTGCACATCCTTTTCAGTTTGCATCCAACTAGATAGAAAATGCAGACAAGAAAATCCGGCTGCTGTTGAGGCTGAAGCACAAGCGTTGATTTTCGAGAATTCGCTAGACGGTGACGCGGTCATCTACACAGATGGGTCGGTCGTCCGACATGTGAGAAGCTCATGGGCCTTTACAGCTCGGGCCGGAGGGGAATTGTGAAGGAGGACTCTGGTGCTTTCACTGAAACCACAAGTAGCCTAACTATGGAAGTCATGGCAGTAAGTAAAGCAATAACATGGCTCGAGACACAGACATTCACTAGGGCTTGTTTCCTTAGCGACTCAATGAACATGATCAAGAGGATAGAGGAGGGGTCGATCCGAAGAGAATGGTTGCTGCCTCTGAAGCGGTCTCGGCTGGCAAAGATTAGTTTCATCTTCGTGCCAGGGCATGCGGGAGTACAAGGAAATGAGCGGGCTGACAAGCTCGCAGGTGAGGCTACTGTGAAAGGCGGACGCACCATGGACCAGGCTGACATTCTGAATGCTCTACGAGAAGTGAGACTTTTGCGAGAACCAAGTGATGACTGTGAATCTACAACAATGGCCAGACTGCAGGAGCAGCAAATTAAAAGAGGGGTGGCCAAACAAGAACACTACGCCGGAAGCCAAAGAAGATTGATAAACCAACACAGAACTGGCGTCGTTAGCCGCTACACGCTGCGGGATTTGCTGAGGAGGGGATCCGAGCACTTATGGACTGAATGGTTCGATGTGCAACGAGGATGATCTGTCGACTAACTAACTAACTAACTAACTAACTAACTAACTAACTTGGAATCAGTGACTGGCAAGAGAAGGTCAACCAGAGAGACGAATGGAGACGGCTTGTATCTGCAGCAAAGAACCTCAGTGGCTCGGAATGCTGAAGAAGAAGAAGAAGAAGAAGAAGAAGAAGAAGAAGAAGAAGAAGTGGGTTATACATTTAGAGGTTAGATATATATCCCTTGGAGTCAGTTCTATATTTAGAGGTGGGAATGGGTTCTATATTTAGAGGTTAGATGTATATCCAGTGGAGTCAGTTCTATATTTAGAGGTTAGATGTATATCCAATGGAGTCAGTTCTATATTTAGAGGTGGGAGTGAGTTCTATATTTAGAAGTAAGATCATATATCCCTATTTCCTATTCTAGGGGTTACTTTATAAGTAATCGTCACCGTTGTTACTTTCTTCAGCTGCTCATATTTGCCAGACATAGATATTAGTATTTAGGCATGTGTCCTCATCTCGTTGACTATATCAGGACTGTACCTTAGAATCACTGAGTGCCTTAGCTGGTTACATATTAATATTCAACGTTCACATTCTCCACTATCACACTAAGGATCACAGACTAAGACTTCACTTTATTAACGCAACCAAGACTCTGTATGATTTCCTCTTATCTAATGTCACCACAAAATATCACATCGTTTCAACATATCTGTACATTTACACAATTCATTGTATCATACGATCACTTATAACCACTTGTATACAAGCTCGTAAAAGAGGTAACTAAAATCTGTAAACATTATGGTTTGTGACTAAAGCCATCATCACGAGTCTGACCATGTCCAGCCTCGACCACGGTCACATGCCAACTGATGTTCCAGGGGAAGCTTTACTTGCCGCTCAGCGACTCCTGGTGCTTTTCACGCCGTGTGACAAGTGTTCACAACTGTTCATGGTCCAATACGTGACTAGACTTTCCCTCTCAATTATGTCATGACTGCTGAATTGGGTCATGGCAGGGAAACATGTTGAACAGTATAAAACTGTAACTACATATTTGTGTATATCTCTGGGGGTACATATTGAACAGTATAGAACTGTAACTACATATTTGTGTATATTCCTGGGGGTACATATTGAACAGTATAGAACTGTGACATTTTTGTATATATCCCTGTGGGGACATATTGGGCAGTCTTCCCACGAGAAATAGGACATCATGGATGCACCCTCGCTCGAAACACTGGCACCTCATTGACTATGTCATCATCAAGAGGAAGTGAGAGACAAGACATTGGGGTGACAAAATTCATGCGGGTGCCGAATGTTGGACAGACAATTGTCTCATTATCTCGAAAATAAACATACACATCAAACCACCACGGCGTCTCAAGGGGTAAAAATGCAAAAAAAAACAACTAAATGTCACCCGCTTTAACAGAAAAAAAAATGCATCTGTCGTTTGAAAATATACTGGAAGACCGCCTCAAGACCAGTACTAAAACAAGATGCAGAAACAGAGTGGATAGCCCTAAAGAACATAATTTACAAAACTGCTATGGAAATCCTGGGTCCATCCTATACGCCAACCTCAGAGGCGGACATGCAACATAATGTCTCAGCTTTCTCACATGCCTGTGCCAACTTTGGGCTCAATATCAACTTTGGAGAAGACTGTAGTTATGTACCAGCCAACTCCAGGGAATAATCACACTGTGCCGAATATCAAAGTGAATGGTCATAGACTAAGTGTTGTGGACAAATTCACCTATCTTGGCAGCACTGTGTCACAAGCTGCCACAATTGATGATGAAGTGAATGCAAGAATCTCCAAGGCCAGTGCGGCCTTTGGCAGACTGTCCAAGAATGTATGGAACAGAAATGGAATAAGCCTGCAAACAAAGCTGAAAGTCTACAAAGCAGTTGTATTATCCACACTGCTATATGCTTGTGAAACCTGGACTGTTTATCAGCGACACGCTAGGAAATTAAACCACTTCCACACAGTCTGCCTTAGGAATCTATTGAAGATTAAATGGCAAGACAAGATCCCAGACACTGAAGTTCTAGAAAGAGCATCCATGCCCAGTATCCACACTTTAGTTAGTTAATTAGTCGACAGATCATCCTCATGCACATCGAACCATTCAGTCCATAAGTGCTTGGATCCCCTCTTCAGCAAATCCCGCAGCGTGTAACGGCTAACGACACCAGTTCTGTGTTGGTTTATCAATCTTCTTTGGCTTCCTGCGTAGTGTTCTTGTTTGGCCACACCTCTTTTGTTTGGCCACACTTCTTTTAACTTGCTACTAATGAAGAATCAGATTCGCTGGGCTGGTCACTTAACTCACATGCCAGATCACAGGCCTCCTAAATAAATTTTTTACGGCGAGCTGCGTTGTGGTAAACGCTCCCAAGGCAGCCAGAGGAAATGCTTTAAAGACACTCTGAAAATCTCACTGAAAGCTTTTGAAATTCATCTTGACACCTGGGAGACTGCTGCCAAAGACCAAATTGCCTGGCGTACATCATTACACAAGGATGCAGTCACTTGTGAAGCAACCAGGACTGCAAGAGCTGTGAAGAAAAGGCTGGACAGAAAAACCACTGCAGGAGATCCTCCTCCTGGAATGTCAAGCATTCTTTGCCCACATTGTCAAAGAACTTTTTGAGCCAAAATAGGCCTTATCAGCCATCTTAGAACTCACAGCTCCATACTTTCAACCCCACTGGATGAAATGAATGGTCATCATCATTCTTGATGGACAAACAACAGCTATTCGGCAGTATGGAACTGTGATTACATATTCCTGTAAATCCATGGGGAAATACTTTGTAGAAAATGGCAGCATTTGTCCGGACTTGACTAGCAATAGCTTATGTTCTATTCTTAGATAAATCTATAGGTCACCTGTTGGTCACCCCAACAGTCAGACCAGCTGGAGAATCACGCAGCAGCACCATCAGTGACACGGTTCGCTACTGCCAAGATACACACCCTACTGCTGCTGTTGCTGCCATTCCTGCTGCAATTCAGGTTTGACAGTCACAAATGTGTATATGTTCCATTTTTTTTTTTTTACCTTCAACATTACTATAGAAAATACATTCAACATTGCTATAGAAAATACATTCAACATTGCTATAGAAAATACATTCAGCATTACTATATATCATGAACCCCAGTGGCTCAGTTTAGTTCACTAGTTCTTAGTTCTTAGTTCACTAGGGGACGATCTTGACTGCGAAGTATCATGGCAATAGTTCAGGAATAACTGAACACCAGTGGTACAACTATGCAATAGTTCAGGAATAACTGAACACCAGTGGTACAACTGTGCAATAGTTCAGGAATAACTGAACACCAGTGGTACAACTATGCAATAGTTCAGGTATAACTGAACACCAGTGGTACAACTATGCAATAGTTCAGGAATAACTGAACACCAGTGGTACAACTATGCAATAGTTTATTAAAGATTAACTTCAAATTATATTAAGTCGCCCACCAACCAGTTTTGTCGAGGCTGCCCTGCTGAGTAGTATGTTGAATGACTCCATCGGACTGCACTGTCTCCAACACAGCTTAGACTCAGGTGATTTTTGGTGCACCTCTGGGACTCTGCTTCATTTACTGCACAACTGTTACCACATCAGTGACAGTGTCTTCCTATCACAAGAAATGACTGCCTTTCCCACTCATTGTCAAGTAAACTAAATATCCTTCCTATGATGTGGAGATGGCACTGTTGTAATTTCCCTTGTCTAAAACAAAAGGCTCAAGAGAGCACGCTTTATACTCATTTTAAGCTGGCTCATAAGAATAAATTGATCTTGTTGTTTGTCAATAGTCTTTGTTTGAAAGGTTACAGATATGTCAGCTCTCTTAATTATTCACAATGAGATGTCATTACAACTATATCTGTACCTGTCAAACATGTCTGTTCAGCCTCAATTCACAATGAGATTTCATTACAACTATATCTGTACCTGTCAAACATGTCTGTTCTGCCTCGAAGCCTAACACTGACGTAATCGTCTTTGTCCGAACAAGGTTTTGTCAAGCTATGTTTCCACGCCACTGTTTCCCTATTGGTTTGTCAAGCTATGTTTCTACACCACTGTTTCCCTATTGGTTTGTCAAGCTGTTTCTACGCCACTGTTTCCCTATTGGTTTGTCAAGCTATGTTTCTACACCACTGTTTCCCTATTGGTTTGTCAAGCTATGTTTCTACGCCACTGTTTCCCTATTGGTTTGTCAAGCTATTGTTCTACGCCACTGTTTCCCTATTGGTTTGTCAAGCTATGTTTCTACGCCACTGTTTCCCTATTGGTTTGTCAAGCTATGTTTCTACTGCCACTGTTTCCCTATTGGTTTGTCAAGCTATTGTTCTACGCCACTGTTTCCCTATTGGTTTGTCAAGCTATGTTTCTACGCCACTGTTTCCCTATTGGTTTGTCAAGCTATGTTACTACGCCACTGTTTCCCTATTGGTTTGTCAAGCTATTTTTCTACGCCACTGTTTCCCTATTGGTTTGTCAAGCTATGTTTCTACGCCACTGTTTCCCTATTGGTTTGTCAAGCTATTGTTCTACGCCACTGTTTCCCTATTGGTTTGTCAAGCTATGTTTCTACGCCACTGTTTCCCTATTGGTTTGTCAAGCTATGTTTCTACGCCACTGTTTCTCTATTGGTTTGTCAAGCTATGTTTCTACACCACTGTTTCCCTATTGGTTTGTCAAGCTATGTTACTACGCCATTGTTTCCCTATTGGTTTGTCAAGCTATTGTTCTATACCACTGTTTCCCTTATTGGTTTGTCAAGCTATGTTTCTACACCACTGTTTCCCTATTGGTTTGTCAAGCTATTGTTCTATGCCACTGTTTCCCTATTGGTTTGTCAAGCTATGTTTCTACACCACTGTTTCCCTATTGGTTTGTCAAGCTATTGTTCTACGCCACTGTATCCCTATTGGTTTGTCAAGCTATGTTTCTATGCCACTGTTTCCCTATTGGTTTGTCAAGCTATGTTTCTACGCCACTGTTTGCCTATTGGTTTGTCAAGCTATTGTTCTACGCCACTGTTTCCCTATTGGTTTGTCAAGCTATGTTTCTACACCACTGTTTCCCTATTGGTTTGTCAAGCTATTTTTTCTACGCCACTGTTTCCCTATTGGTTTTTCAAGCTATGTTTCAACACCACTGTTTCCCTATTGGTTTGTCAAGCTATGTTTCTACGCCACTGTTTCATTATTGGTTTGTCAAGCTATGTTTCTACACCACTGTTTCCCTATTGGTTTGTCAAGCTATGTTTCTACGCCACTGTTTCCCTATTGGTTTGTCAAGCTATGTTTCTACGCCACTGTTTCCCTATTGGTTTGTCAAGCTATTGTTCTATGCCACTGTTTCCCTATTGGTTTGTCAAGCTATTGTTCTATGCCACTGTTTCTCTATTGGTTTGTCAAGCTATTGTTCTATGCCACTGTTTCCCTATCGGTTTGTCAAGCTATGTTTCTACGCCACTGTTTCCCTATTGGTTTGTCAAGTTATTGTTCTACACCACTATTTCCCTATTGGTTTGTCAAGCTATTGTTCTATGCCACTGTTTCCCTATTGGTTTGTCAAGCTATTGTTCTATGCCACTGTTTCCCTATTGGTTTGTCAAGCTATTGTTCTATGCCACTGTTTCCCTATTGGTTTGTCAAGCTATGTTTCTACGCCACTGTTTCCCTATTGGTTTGTCAAGCTATGTTACTACGCCACTGTTTCCCTATTGGTTTGTCAAGCTATGTTTCTACGCCACTGTTTCCCTATTGGTTTGTCAAGCTATGTTTCTACGCCACTGTTTCCCTATTGGTTTGTCAAGCTATTGTTCTATGCCACTGTTTCCCTATTGGTTTGTCAAGCTATGTTTCTACGCCACTGTTTCCCTATTGGTTTGTCAAGCTATGTTTCTACGCCACTGTTTCTCTATTGGTTTGTCAAGCTATGTTTCTACACCACTGTTTCCCTATTGGTTTGTCAAGCTATGTTACTACGCCATTGTTTCCCTATTGGTTTGTCAAGCTATTGTTCTATACCACTGTTTCCTTATTGGTTTGTCAAGCTATGTTTCTACACCACTGTTTCCCTATTGGTTTGTCAAGCTATTGTTCTATGCCCACTGTTTCCCTATTGGTTTGTCAAGCTATGTTTCTACACCACTGTTTCCCTATTGGTTTGTCAAGCTATTGTTCTACGCCACTGTATCCCTATTGTTTGTCAAGCTATGTTTTCTATGCCACTGTTTCCCTATTGGTTTGTCAAGCTATGTTTCTACGCCACTGTTTGCCTATTGGTTTGTCAAGCTATTGTTCTACGCCACTGTTTCATTATTGGTTTGTCAAGCTATGTTTCTACACCACTGTTTCCCTATTGGTTTGTCAAGCTATTTTTCTACGCCACTGTTTCCCTATTGGTTTTCAAGCTATGTTTCAACACCACTGTTTCCCTATTGGTTTGTCAAGCTATGTTTCTACGCCACTGTTTCCCTATTGGTTTGTCAAGCTATGTTTCTACACCACTGTTTCCCTATTGGTTTGTCAAGCTATGTTTCTACGCCACTGTTTCCCTATTGGTTTGTCAAGCTATGTTTCTACGCCACTGTTTCCCTATTGGTTTGTCAAGCTATTGTTCTATGCCACTGTTTCCCTATTGGTTTGTCAAGCTATTGTTCTATGCCACTGTTTCTCTATGGTTTGTCAAGCTATTGTTCTATGCCACTGTTTCCCTATCGGTTTGTCAAGCTATGTTTCTACGCCACTGTTTCCCTATTGGTTTGTCAAGTTATTGTTCTACACCACTATTTCCCTATTGGTTTGTCAAGCTATTGTTCTATGCCACTGTTTCCCTATTGGTTTGTCAAGCTATTGTTCTATGCCACTGTTTCCCTATTGGTTTGTCAAGCTATTGTTCTATGCCACTGTTTCCCTATTGGTTTGTCAAGCTATGTTTCTACGCCACTGTTTCCCTATTGGTTTGTCAAGCTATCGTTCTACGCCACTGTTTCCCTATTGGTTTGTCAAGCTATTGTTCTACGCCACTGTTTCCCTATTGGTTTGTCAAGCTATGTTTCTACGCCACTGTTTCCCTATTGGTTTGTCAAGCTATTGTTCTACGCCACTGTTTCCCTAATGATTTGCTGTGGCACGATTGTGCTGGCCTGGCATATACGTTGATTGGGAAACCTTTGTATTGTCTGTTGTTTACTGCCCTTCTGATCTTGTTGTCTATTAACTGTTATCGTATTTTTTTTTTAACGCTCGCTTGCTTTGAACTCAAGCGTAGTCCATACACACTGTTTTTATAGCAGTGATGGATTGATTTTGCATGTGGGTTAGCTTTCCCTCACCATCAGGCGTACCCACTCCGACTTCAGAGGTACTTATAATTTACATGCCAAAGTCTAGAACAACAGGTCAACATTTTAGTCCAGCTGTCCAGTGTAGGGGATGAACCGCTAACCTCGGCATCAGCACACCAGATGTTTAAGACCACGCATTCTTATCCATTCTGCCATGTGGGCCTGCTTATTGTATTTTAACTCCTAATCAACGAACGCTATTCCAAAATCAACATCCGATTGGCTGGTAAAAATAAACCTTTTGCCATAGCGACAATATTCATTGCTTGCGTCATTCAGTAGTCTTTTAGCTTACTATACATCAACCTACAGTCACATTTGTTCAGTGGTTCTCGAATCGTGAACAAATAAACATGGACACAGTTATTGCCTTTCCCACCAGCTGTGAAATTCATGGCAGGATTAGTTAGTTAGTTAGTTAGTTGACAGATCATCCTCATTGCACATCAAAACCATTCATTTCATAAGTGCCCGGATCCCCTCCTCAGTAAATCCTGCAGCGTGTAATGGCGGGATTAGTTTTCTTCAAGCAGCCGTCAAAATGCGGCCAAGATTCATCGTTGATTGTGTTGTGTATATGGTGATAACGTAATGAGTAACAGTTCTGTGAGGGATTGGTGCAGGAAATTCAGAGATGGGCGTAAGATGTGCATGATGAGGGTGGACATGGATGACATTCACGTGTGACAGATGAGCTAACTCAAAAAGTCGACCAAGTCATAGTGAAAAAGCGCCATTTCACAATGTTAGATCTTTCTACAGAATTTCCACAAATTTCTATGACTAGTCTGTTTCGAATTGTCACAGAGAGGTTAGGTTACCACAAATTCTGTTCACGGTGGATACCAAAGCAACTAACTGGTGTTCACAAAGCTCAAAGAATGGGCTTAGCTTTTACTTTCCTTCTGTGCTACTGGGAAGAGGGGATGCATTTCTCGACAGAATAGTGATTGGGGACGAGACATGTGTTCACTTTGTAAATGCAGAGATGAAGGAACAGTCAAAACACTGGATGCATACTCATTCTCCAAACAAGCCCCAAAAATTCAAGCAACCATTTTTGCAATGAAGAATGATGGTTACAGTGTTCTGTGACCACATGGGCATTTTGTTGACAGAATTCATAACACTAGGGACCAAAATAACATCAAAAGTTTATTGTTAAACACTGAAGAAGCTTCGTCAGTCGATCCAAAACAATAGGCAGGGAATGCTCGCCAGTGGAGTCATTATCCTGCACGACAACTTATAGTCCCACACTCGCACAAAGGCTTCACTTGAGAAGTTTAAGTGGGACATTTTCAACCACCCCCCTTACAGCCCGGACCTGGCACCAAGTGATTATCATCTCTTCGGCAAGATGAAGGTCTGACTGGCTACCTAGCTTCGACACCGCCGATGAGCTCATGGATGCAGTCAACAACTGGCTAAGTACCCTGGCGGCGCTGTCCCTTGACCAGGGGTTACAAAAACTCGTGCCACGGTACGACAAGTGCCTGACTGTAGGTGTTGACTCGGTACAACAAGTGCCTGACTGTAGGTGTTGACTCGGTACAACAAGTGCCTGACTGTAGGTGTTGACTCGGTACAACAAGTGCCTGACTGTAGGTGTTGACTCGGTACAACAAGTGCCTGACTGTAGGTGTTGACTCGGTACGACAAGTGCCTGACTGTAGGTGTTGACTCGGTACGACAAGTGACTGACTGTAGGTGTTGACTCGGTACGACAAGTGCCTGACTGTAGGTGTTGACTCGGTACGACAAGTGCCTGACTGTAGGTGTTGACTCGGTACGACAAGTGCCTGACTGTAGGTGTTGACTCAGTACGACAAGTGCCTGACTGTAGGTGTTGACTCGGTACGACAAGTGCCTGACTGTAGGTGTTGACTCGGTACGACAAGTGCCTGACTGTAGGTGTTGACTCAGTACGACAAGTGCCTGACTGTAGGTGTTGACTCGGTACGACAAGTGCCTGACTGTAGGTGTTGACTCGGTACGACAAGTGCCTGACTGTAGGTGTTGACTCAGTACGACAAGTGCCTGACTGTAGGTGTTGACTCGGTACGACAAGTGCCTGACTGTAGGTGTTGACTCGGTACGACAAGTGACTGACTGTAGGTGTTGACTCGGTACGACAAGTGACTGACTGTAGGTGTTGACTATGTGGAGAAGTCATGCAGCGATGTATGTAACATTTTTATGTATGTAGATGTTATTGTCAATTTGTTTGTGTAACCTTTTTATGTATTTAGATGTTATTGTCAATTTGTTTGTGTAACATTTTTATGTATGTAGATGTTATTGTCAATTTGTTTGTGTAACCTTTTTATGTATTTAGATGTTATTGTCAATTTGTTTGTGTAACCTTTTTATGTATTTAGATGTTATTGTCAATTTGTTTGAATTTTCACCAGCCAATCGGCGGTTGATTTTGGAATAGCCCTCACAGACAGTTGTCTGTCATACATTTATACATATTGACTTACGTTAAGGTATGTGACACTATAGAAAATACATTCAGCATTACTACAGAAAATACATTCAGCATAACTGTAGAAAATACATTCAACATAACTAAAGAAAATTAAACCATTGACACCTTGCCGTCTTGACAGACGATAGTTACATTGTGCTTCAAAAAGGCTTAATAACTACAACCCATGGCTTTAGCGAATGTGACTAATAAGGCCAATTTGCGCTGTAAATGTTCGTCTACAGTGGATACATGTGAACACATGGTCATTTCCATTTCACACGCTCGGTGTGTGACCTATCTATATAGATAATACATTCAACATAACTATAGAAAATATATTCAACATTACTAAAGAAAATGCATTCAACATAACTATAGATGATGCATCCACCATTAGTATAGAAAATACATTAAACATTAGTCTAGAAAATATATTCAACATAACTATACAAAATACATTCAACTTAACTATAGAAAGTTCATCCAGAGTGTTTTTTCAGATGTAATTGCGTTGTGCCAAGTATATTTGTGCCCTTAGGCTGACACATCCAACTTCTTTGGGTGTTTGGTGACCTGATTAACCTTCCTCCGAAGGACATTCCACTCTCACTCAGATGTTTTTGCGTTGTGCCAAGTATATTTGTGCCCTTAGGCTGACACATCCAACTTCTTTGGGTGTTTGGTGACCTGATTAACCTTCCTCCGAAGGACATTCCACTCTCACTCAGATGTTTTTGCGTTGTGCCAAGTTTATTTTTGCCCTTAGGCCGACACATCCGACTTCTGTGGGCGTTTATTTACTGGGTTAGCCTTCCCGGGTAGACATTATTCTATAAGATAACCATCAGTCAGTATTCTATAAGATAACCATCAGTCAGTGTTCTATAAGATAACCATCAGTCAGTATTCTATAAGATAACCATCAGTCAGTATTCTATAAGATAACCATCAGTCAGTATTCTATAAGATAACCATCAGTCAGTAATATTCTATAAGATAACCATCAGTCAGTATTCTATAAGATAACCATCAGTCAGTAATATTCTATAAGATAAACATCAGACAGTATTCTATAAGATAAACATCAGTCAGTATTCTATAAGATAAACATCAGTCAGTATTCTATAAGATAACCATCAGTCAGTATTCTATAAGATAACCATCAGTCAGTAATATTCTATAAGATAACCATCAGTCAGTAATATTCTATAAGATAACCATCAGTCAGTAATATTCTATAAGATAACCATCAGTCAGTATTCTATAAGATAACCATCAGTCAGTATTCTATAAGATAACCATCAGTCAGTAATATTCTATAAGATAACCATCAGTCAGTATTCTATAAGATAACCATCAGTCAGTATTCTATAAGATAACCATCAGTCAGTATTCTATAAGATAACCATCAGTCAGTATTCTATAAGATAACCATCAGTCAGTAATATTCTATAAGATAACCATCAGTCAGTATTCTATCAGATAACCATCAGTCAGTATTCTATCAGATAACCATCAGTCAGTATTCTATAAGATAAACATCAGTCAGTATTCTATAAGATAACCATCAGTCCTTAATATTCTATAAGATAACCATCAGTCAGTATTCTATAAGATAACCATCAGTCAGTATTCTATAAGATAACCATCAGTCAGTAATAATCTATAAGATAACCAACAGTCAGTATTCTATATCTATAAAACACAATTTATGTGTGTATGTATGTATGTCTGTTCTTTATGCATTCGCGAACGGTCCATCCGATTGAGATGAAATTTTCTACATGTTTTCTTTTCATTCCTGTGCAACCAACTGTAATAGTTTCTTAGTGTACAATCATCTATTTACTTACTAAAATTTAATTTTAGTAATTACATGACTCAGCATAAGAAAAGATAAAACAAGGGACATAACTTTTAGTAGCATTGCTATATCTTAAGTCCCCTGGCTGTAGATAGATAGATACATAGATAGATAAATAGACAGACAGACAGATCCCCGCCAGGGACTGGGCGAAGCCGGGCCGGGATAGACAGACAGATAGTCGGGAACGGGAATGGGATCTTATATGACTACTTATATGAATTAAATGAGATACTCCCCACCAGGAGCTGGGCGAAGCCGGGCCGGGTCAGACAGACAGACAGATAGATAGATAGATAGATAGATAGATAGATAGATAGATAGATAGATAAATAGATAGATAGATAGATAGATAGATAAATAGATAGATAGATAGATAGATAGATAGATAGATAGATAGATAGATCCCCGCCAGGGCCTGGGCGAAGCAGGGCCGGGTCAGCTAGTAATCTATAAGATAACCATCAGTCAGTAATAATCTATAAGATAACCATCAGCCAGTATTCTGTAAAATAACCATCAGCCAGTATTCTGTAAAATAACCATCAGCCAGTATTATGTAAGATAACCATCATTCAATATTCTATAAGATAACCATCAATCAGTAATCTATAAGATAACCATCAATCAGTATTCTATGAGAACCATCAGCCAGTATTCTTTTAGATAACCATCAATCAGTAGTAATTTATAACGTAACCATCAGCCAGTATTCTGTAAAATAACCGTCAGCCAGTATTCTGTAAGATAACCATCAGCCAGTATTCTGTAAGATAACCATCAATCAGTAATCTATAAGATAACCATCAATCAGTATTCTGTAAGATAACCATCAGCCAGTATTCTTTTAGATAACCATCAATCAGTAGTAATTTATAACGTAACCATCAGCCAGTATTCTGTAAAATAACCGTCAGCCAGTATTCTGTAAGATAACCATCCTTCGGTATTCTATACACCACTGAATGCCTTTCCAATGGACATCTCATAGATACTGAAAATCGTCAGCCTGCACATGTTACACAATCTTTATGTATTCATTGGCACCTTGCCGTCCTGACAGACGATAGTTTGTGCTTCAAAAAGGCATAATAACTTTTATGCATGGCGGTAGCGAATGTGACCGATAAGGCCAATTCGCGCTGTAAATGTTCGTTCACAGTGGGTGCATGTGAACACGTGGTCATTTCCACCATCATGCACCATCTTACGTCTCACACGTTCGGTGTGTGACTTATCTGCAATAATTTTCTCCTTTGTCTTTATTCAATTTCTGATGTTTGCCCTCTATGCAACACGTTCAGCGGCAACTTGCTCCCAGTGTGCATTATCAATGCCTGTATCAATCATGTCCCGCTTACACACATCTTTATATCATAGTAGAGGCCGACCCTGAGATCTCTTACCCATCTGTAATTCACCAAAAAAGATATCCTTTGGTATTCTACCATCATCCATCCTCCTAAGATGTCCTATCCATCTAAGTCTACGAAGACTGAGCATGGAATAAACCGTCACACAACCTGATCTTTCCAATACTTCAGTATTTGTGATTTTGTCTTGCCACTTAATACCAAGAATTCTTCGCAGACACCGCATATGAAAGCTGTTTAAATGTTTCTCTTGGTGTGAGTAAGTTGTCCAGGTTTCACTGCCATAAAGAAGAGTACTAAGGACACAGGCTTGATAGACAAGGACTTTTGTTTTGGCAGTAAGCTTCCTGTTCTCCCAGACTCTTTTTCTTAACCTGTTCATTGTTGTTGCTGCCTTACCAATCCAGGATGTTGATTTCCTGATCTAGGGATAATTTGCTATTTACCACTGATCCTAGATATGTAAAATGGTCTACCATCTCTAGTTCGGCGTCGTCAATAAAGATTGATGGTACCCCATGTGCACCTTGTGACATAATCTGTGTCTTCTTTTTGCTAATTGCTAAACCAAATTCAGAACAAGCATTGGAGAATGCAGATAGTAGACATTGTAATTCTTCCTCAGAGTGGGTCGTAACTGCAGCATCATCTGCAAAAAGCAACTCTCTGATCAGTACCCTCCTAATTTTGGTCTTGGCCTTCAATCTCTGAGCAGTTGTAGAGGCCGCCATCTGAGCGTGAGTGAATGTATATACCACCATCCTGATCATGAAAGGCATATTTCAGTAGAAGTGAAAAGTATATTCCAAAGAGGGTGGGAGCTAGTGCACAACCTTGCTTAACTCCACTCTTGATTTCAAACTCTTCAGAAGTTGCACCATCAAACTTGATTATACCCTTCATGCCTGTGTGGAACGATTCCACAATGGAACGATTCCACAATGGACAGAAGAGTTGGTGGGCTGCCAATCTTCTTTAGTGCCTTGAACAGACCCTCACTGACTGACCAAATCAAATGCCTTTGTGAGGTCGATGAAGGCAATAAACAGTGGTTGATTCTGTTCACTGCATTTTTCTTGCATTTATCGCAATGAGAATATCATATCAATGGTAGACCGGCTGTGTCGGAAGCCTCTCTGTGATTCGGGGTAGACTTGATCTCCTAGGACTTGAAGTCTGCACAGAACAATTCTGGCAAACACTTTTCCAACAATACACAGAAGTGAGATACCCCTATAGTTGTTGCAGTCGCTCCGATCGCCCTTGTTCTTGTACAGTGTTATGATGCTTGAATCTTTGAATTCCAGTGGGACTTGTCCTTCTCGCCAAGCATAGCTCTATTAGCTGGTGGATCTGTAGAGTGAGTGTGTCTTGCCCACTCCTGATAACCTCTATTGGAATCCCATCCTTACCTGGAGCCTTGCCAGATGCAAGTTCATTTATAGCACACTTAACTTCTGTTATTGTGGGAAGTGTGTCCAGGTGGTCAAGCGTTGGTAGAGCCTCTATGGCATTGAGGGCATCATCCGCTAGTTTGATCTCACTTGAGTAAAGCTCCAAATAGTGCTCTACCCATCTGTCCATCTGCTGTTTCTTATCAGTTATGATTTCTCCAGTCAAGGTTTTCAATGGTGCACTTCTTTTGATCATTGGACCACAGGCTTTATTTATTCCTTCATACATGCTTCTGATGTTTCCCTTATCACTTGCGATTTGAATGGACTCGCATAACTTGATCCAATAATCATTTGCACACTGCCTGGCAGCCTTTTGCACATCCTTCCTAGCTTGCCTTAGCTCACTCAGAGTGTTACGCGTTGGTCTTTCCTTGTTCCTTAAAAGAGCTTTCTTTTCATCAATCAAGGGCTGCAGAGTCTGGCTGTTTGCCGCAAACCAGTCCTGCCTCTTATGATCCACAGTGCCATAAACCCCTACGGCAGTTTTATAAAGAGTTTCCTTAAGTTGACCCCACTTTTCACTTACTGTACTTTATGTATATAAGATGCATATATTTTGCTTGGTGTCGACAGGAGGATAAAAAGCCCAGAGGTCAGATGAGTGCTCCTCCATCATTAGCTGCAAGTCGAGAGAGTCTGAATGATCCCAGAAGTTCAAGATCCACCACGCCGGTGGATACTGGTAAACGTTTATCAGCTGACCTGTCAAAGTTCCAGGAACAAGATCTACCAGGCAATCAGACATCAACACAAGCCTCTCCAGGTAATGACTGAATGCTTGTTATGTGCTTCCTGTCTGATTCCGTCTACTGCTTGTTACTAAACCAACCATATTGACACGATCTCTGCAGTCATGTCGTTAGCAGTATGATATTTGTGGGTGCCTATATGATGGATTTAATATATTCTCATGTATATATTATTTTACAAATTAATTCATCTAGCATGTTTTAATGATGTCTGTCATTAGTTTGCTGTAGGCTGATGTCTGTCATTAGTTGGCTGTATACTGGCTAGTCAGTCGTACACACAGTTTAATTAGTTGGCTGTAGGCTGGCTAGTCAATTGTAAACAGTTTAATTAGTTGGCTATAGGTTGGTTAGTCAATTGTACACACAGTTTAATTAGTTGGCTGTAGGCTGGCTAGTCAATTGTAAACAGTTACATTAGATGGCTGGAGGCTGGCTAGTCAGTTGTAAACAGTTACATTAGATGGCTGGAGGCTGGCTAGTCAATTGTAAACAGTTACATTAGATGGCTGGAGGCTGGCTAGTCAATTGTAAACAGTTACATTAGATGGCTGGAGGCTGACTAGTCAATTGTACACACAGTTTAATTAGTTGTCTGTAGGCTGACTAGTCAATTGTACACACAGTTTAATTAGTTGGCTGTAGGCTGACTAGTCAATCGTACACACAGTTTCATTAGTTGTCTGTAGGCTGGCTAGTCAATTGTACACACAGTTTCATTAGTTGTCTGTAGGCTGGCTAGTCAATTGTACACACAGTTTCATTAGTTGTCTGTAGGCTGGCTAGTACTTGTGTACATTCATTGTAGTCTGTCACACAGTTTCTGTTATACCAGCAACTTGTGTACATTCATTGTTGTCTGTCACACAGTTTCTGTTCTACCAGCAACTTAACTTGTGTACATTCATTGTAGTCTGTCACACAGAGTCAGTTCTACCAGCAACTTTACTTGTGTACATTCATTGTAGTCTGTCACACAGTTTCTGTTATACCAGCAACTTGTGTACATTCATTGTTGTCTGTCACACAGTTTCTGTTCTACCAGCAACTTAACTTGTGTACATTCATTCTAGTCTGTCACACAGTTTCTATTCTACCAACAACTTAACTTGTGTACATTCATTGTTGTCTGTCACACAGTTTCTGTTATACCAGCAACTTGTGTACATTTATTGTTGTCTGTCACACAGTTTCTATTCTACCAGCAACTTAACTTGTGTACATTCATTGTAGTCTGTCACACAGAGTCTGTTCTACCAACAACTTGTGTACATTCATTGTTGTCTGGCACACAGTTTCTGTTCTACCAGCAACTTGTGTACATTCATTGTTATCTGTCACACACAGTCTGTTCTACCAGCAACTTGTGTACATTAATTGTTATCTGTCACAGTTTCTGTTATACCAGCAACTTAACTTGTGTACATTCATTGTTATCTGTCACACAGAGTCTGTTCTACCAGCAACTTGTGTACATTCATTGTTATCTGTCACACAGAGTCTGTTCTACCAGCAACTTAACTTGTGTACATTCATTGTTATCTGTCACACAGAGTCTGTTCTACCAGCAACTTGTTTACATTCATTGTTATCTGTCACACAGTTTCTGTTATACCAGCAACTTAACTTGTGTACATTCATTGTTATCTGTCACACAGAGTCTGTTCTACCAGCAACTTGTGTACATTCATTGTAGTCTGTCACACAGTTTCTGTTATACCAGCAACTTAACTTGTGTACATTCATTGTTATCTGTCACACAGAGTCTGTTCTACCAGCAACTTGTGTACATTCATTGTATCTGTCACACAGTTTCTGTTATACCAGCAACTTAACTTGTGTACATTCATTGTTATCTGTCACACAGAGTCTGTTCTACCAGCAACTTGTGTACATTCATTGTTATCTGTCACACAGAGTCTGTTCTACCAGCAACTTGTGTACATTCATTGTTATCTATCACACAGTTTCTGTTATACCAGCAACTTAACTTGTGTACATTCATTGTTATCTGTCACACAGAGTCTGTTCTACCAGCAACTTGTGTACATTCATTGTTATCTGTCACACAGAGTCTGTTCTACCAGCAACCTAACTGGTATACATTCAATGGTTACCTGGCAGTTTTCAAAACTGACTTTGAACAAGCTTTTGGTATTAGTGGGTGACATTACCAGTGGCTATACTAAACATAGCTTTAGTGATAGCTTGCACTGAACTACTACTTTAGTGATAGCTTGCACTGAACTACTACTACTCATTGATAGAAATATGTATTTTGTTTGGCTATGCATGTCTGTGGAATATGTTGCCAGTAATTTGTATAGGCGCGTGTACACATGTATTTTATTCTAGTATATGTGTGTGTACACATGTATTTTATTCTAGTATATGTGTTTGTACACATGTATTTTAATCTAGTGTGCGTGCGTATACGCATGTATTTTAATCTAGTGTATGTTTGCATACACAAGGACATATGTGTATGTCTTTGCTTTACTGTATGAAACCTAATATTTGTCATATAGCTCTGGCATAAAAACAGTGACTGTTGCCTTGCCTGCATCTTGTATTGTGTGTAATATTGACAGTTTCTAACATCTTTCAACAATTCTAGTTTGATCAAAGCGTTGACTAGGTTCTAGGTCTGGTCTACAGGTGGTTACAGATAAACTGTTGTGTGTTTGTTGTTCTGTAGGATATGTTAGTTAGTTAGTTAGTTAGCTAGTTAGTTAGTTAGTTAGTTAGTTAGTAGTTAGTTAGTTAGATAGTTAGTTAGTTAGTTAGTTAGTTAGTAGTTATTTAGTTAGTTAGTTGACAAATCATCCTTATTGCACATCAAACCATTCAGTCCTTAAGTGCTTGAATCCCCTCCTCAGTAAATCCTGCAGCGTGTAGGATAAGTTTCACTAGTCAGTTGTTAACACTCTTGTGCTGTTGTTGTTGTTCTAAAGAACATGTTTACATAAGTTTATCCATGTTTGTTACCATCTCTTATTCATTTTGAGAATGTTATTATATTATATTCTACCTTTCTTGGTAATACCAGAGATACAAACCTACATACATTATCTACACAACATTCAAGAGTATAGGAGGAAATTAGAAGACTGATAGAATATGCTGTCAGCTCACATAGATCCTGATAGTTGCATTGTGACACATAGATCCTGATGGTTGCACTGTGACACATAGAACCTGATGGTTGCACTGTGACATAGATCCTGATGGTTGCACTGTGACATATAGATCCTGATGGTTGCACTGTGACATATAGATCCTGATGATTGCACTGTGACATATAGGTACTGATGGTTGCACTGTGACATATAGATATTGATGGTTGCACTGTGACATATATATATCCTGATGATTGCACTGTGACATATAGATACGGATGACTGCACTCTGACTATATAGATCCTGATGATTGCACTCTGACTATATAGATCCTGATGATTGCACTGTGATATATAGGTACTGATGGTTGCACTCTGACTATATAGATCCTGATGATTGCACTGTGACATATAGGTACTGATGGTTGCATTCTGACATATAGATCCTGATGGTTGCACTGTGACATATAGATCCTTATGGTTGCATTCTGACATATAGATCCTGATGATTCCACTGTGACATATAGGTACTGATGGTTGCATTCTGACATATAGATCCTGATGGTTGCACTGTGACATATAGATACTGATGGTTGCACTCTGACTATATAGATCCTGATGATTGCACTGTGATATATCGGTACTGATGGTTGCACTCTGACTATATAGATCCTGATGATTGCACTGTGACATATAGGTACTGATGATTGCACTGTGACATATAGATCCTGATGGTTGCACTGTGACATATAGATCCTGATGGTTGCATTCTGACATATAGATCCTGATGGTTGCACTGTGACATATAGATCCTGATGATTGCACTGTGACATATAGATCCTGATGATTGCACTGTGACGTATAGATCCTGATGATTGCATTGTGACATATAGATCCTGATGGTTGCATTCTGACATATAGATCCTGATGGTTGCACTGTGGACATATAGATACTGATGGTTGCACTCTGACTATATAGATCCTGATGATTGCACTGTGATATATAGGTACTGATGGTTGCACTCTGACTATATAGATCCTGATGATTGCACTGTGACATATAGGTACTGATGATTGCACTGTGACATATAGATCCTGATGGTTGCACTGTGACATATAGATCCTGATGGTTGCATTCTGACATATAGATCCTGATGGTTGCACTGTGACATATAGATCCTGATGATTGCACTGTGACATATAGATCCTGATGATTGCACTGTGACATATAGATCCTGATGATTGCATTGTGACATATAGATCCTGATGGTTGCATTCTGACATATAGATCCTGATGGTTGCATTCTGACATATAGATCCTGATGGTTGCATTCTGACATATAGATCCTGATGATTGCATTCTGACATATAGATCCTGATGGTTGCACTGTGACATATAGATCCTGATGGTTGCAATGTGACATATAGATCCTAATGGTTGCATTCTGACATATAGATCCTGATGGTTGCATTCTGACATATAGATCCTGATTTTTGCACTGTGATATATAGTTCCTGATGGTTGCACTGTGACATATAGATCCTGATGTTTGCTCTCTTTCATATAGCTCCTGATGTTTGCACTCTTTCATATAGCTCCTGATGGTTGTACACTGACATAAAGATCCTAATCGTTGCATTCTGACTTCTAGATCCTGGTGGTTGCACTGTGACATATAGATACTGGTGGTTGCATTCTGACATATAGATCCTGATGATTGCACTGTGACATATAGATCCTGATGGTTGCATTCTGACATATAGATTCTGATGGTTGTACTCTTTTATATAGATCCTGATGGTTGTACTGTGACATATTGATCCTAATAGTTGCACTCTTTCATATAGATCCTGATGGTTGCATTCTGTAATATAGATCCTGATGATTGCACTGTGACATATAGATCTGGATGGTTACACTGACATATAGATCTGGATGGTTACACTGTGACATATAGATCTGGATGGTTACACTGTGACATATAGATCTGGATGGTTACACTGTGACATATAGATCTGGATGGTTACACTGTGACATATAGATCTGGATGGTTGCACTATGACATATAGATCTGGATGGTTACACTGTGACATATAGATCTGGATGGTTGCACTATGACATATAGATCTGAATGGTTACACTGTGACATATAGATCCTGGTAGTTGTACTCTGACATATTGATCCTAGTAGTTGTACACAAAATTAGACAATTTGAATTATTTGCACAAAGACTGATTGCTGCTCTAATTCAGACAAACACTGATGATTCAAACAACTTAGACAAACACTGATTATTGTACTAATTCACACAAACACTGATTATTGTACTAATTCACACAAACACTGATAATTGTCATAACTCTGACAAATGCTGGTGATGAGACTTTGTCATCCATATACTTCTAGTCTGGTCAGCAATGGTTGGACTGGCCGAAACCACCTTGTAGAAACATACTCTTGGCTGAATGGTTGGATTATAATATATAAAGCCATGATTGAATTGGAAGAAGCCAGCCTTTTGAATCATATTTATGGCTGACTGGTCGATGGATTAGAATTGATAAAGCCATGATTGAATTGACAAACGTCTGCTTGTAGAATCATATTAATGGCGACTGGTTGGTGGATTAGAGTTGATAAAAGTAACTACATACGGCTCGGCTTGCTAGGAACTGAATAAAATCATGGAGAGATGTTTCTATTTCGTGTTTGTCAGTAAAAGGTCATCGGAGGTCAGGGTCACAGGGTACCACCCTAGATAGCATGCAAGTCCCACAGCCAAGGTCACATGTTGGTAAGTTCACATTTCATGTCCTTCATCTACCAGTTATCTTATTGGTACTCAGTAGTCAGGTACTCCTCACTTTACATCATCTACCAGTTATCTTATTGGTACTCAGTAGTCAAGTACTCCTCACTTTACATCATCTACCAGTTATCTTATTGGTACTCAGTAGTCAGGTACTCCTCACTTTACATCATCTACCAGTTATCTCATTGGTACCCAGTCAGATACTCCTCACTTTACATCATCTACCAGTTATCTTATTGGTACTCAGTAGTCAAGTACTCCTCACTTTACATCATCTACCAGTTATCTTATTGGTACTCAGTAGTCAGGTACTCCTCACTTTACATCATCTACCAGTTATCTCATTGGTACCCAGTCAGATACTCCTCACTTTACATCATCTACCAGTTATCTTATTGGTACCCAGTCAGATACTCCTTACTTTACATCATCTACCAGTTATCTCATTGGTACCCAGTCAAGTACTCCTCACTTTACATCATCTACCAGTTATCTTATTGGTACCCAGTCAGATACTCCTTACTTTACATCATCTACCAGTTATCTCACTGGTACCCAGTCAAGTACTCCTCACTTTACATCATCTACCAGTTATCTTATTGGTACCCAGTCAGGTACTCTTTACTTTACATCATCTACCAGTTATCTTATTGGTACCAGTCAGGTACTCCTACTTTACATCATCTACCAGTTATCTTATTGGTACCCAGTCAGGTACTCCTCACTTTACATCATCTACCAGTTATCTTATTGGTACCCAGTCAGATACTCCTCACTTTACATCATCTACCAGTTATCTCATTGGTACCTCAGTCAGGTACTCCTCACTTTACATCATCTACCAGTTATCTCATTGGTACCCAGTCAAGTACTCCTCACTTTACATCATCTACCAGTTATCTTATTGGTACCCAGTCAGATACTCCTTACTTTACATCATCTACCAGTTATCTCATTGGTACCCAGTCAGGTACTCCTCACTTTACATCATCTACCAGTTATCTTATTGGTACCCAGTCAGGTACTCCTCACTTTACATCATCTACCAGTTATCTTATTGGTACCCAGTCAGGATACTCCTCACTTTACATCATCTACCAGTTATCTTATTAGTACCCAGTCAGGTACTCCTCACTTTACATCATCTACCAGTTATCTCATTGGTACCCAGTCAGTACTCCTCACTTTACATCATCTACCAGTTATCTCATTGGTACCTCAGTCAGGTACTCCTCACTTTACATCATCTACCAGTTATCTCATTGGTACCCAGTCAGTACTCCTTCACTTTACATCATCTACCAGTTATCTTATTGGTACCCAGTCAGGTACTCCTCACTTTACATCATCTACCAGTTATCTTATTGGTACCCAGTCAGATACTCCTCACTTTACATCATCTACCAGTTATCTTATTGGTACCCAGTCAGATACTCCTCACTTTACATCATCTACCAGTTATCTCATTGGTACCCAGTCAGAGTACTCCTCACTTTACATCATCTACCAGTTATCTTATTGGTACCCAGTCAGGTACTCCTCACTTTACATCATCTACCAGTTATCTCATTGGTACCCAGTCAGGTACTCCTCACTTTACATCATCTACCAGTTATCTTATTGGTACCCAGTCAGGATACTCCTCACTTTACATCATCTACCAGTTATCTTATTGGTACCCAGTCAGGTACTCCTCACTTTACATCATCTACCAGTTATCTTATTGGTACCCAGTCAGGATACTCCTCACTTTACATCATCTACCAGTTATCTTATTGGTACCCAGTCAGATACTCCTCACTTTACATCATCTACCAGTTATCTCATTGGTACCCAGTCAGTACTCCTCACTTTACATCATCTACCAGTTATCTCATTGGTACCCAGTCAGATACTCCTCACTTTACATCATCTACCAGTTATCTTATTGGTACCCAGTCAGATACTCCTTACTTTACATCATCTACCAGGTATCTTATTGGTACCCAGTCAGATACTCCTTACTTTACATCATCTACCAGTTATCTCATTGGTACCCAGTCAAGTACTCCTCACTTTACATCATCTACCAGTTATCTTATTGGTACCCAGTCAGATACTCCTTACTTTACATCATCTACCAGGTATCTTATTGGTACCCAGTCAGATACTCCTTACTTTACATCATCTACCAGTTATCTTATTGGTACCCGTAATCTCTGCGAGTCACTAATTTTTATATATAATAAATGTCAAACCCAGGGGTTCATTTCCCCCTTACCCTTAAAATCGCTAAAGGTACCTCTTTTAAAAAGCGGGTCCTCTAACGATCGTCTCGTGAGTAATTATAGACCAATTTCCATAGTTATCCTCATTATCAAAACCGCTAGAAAAGCACATCCACAAAACAACACTAGATCACTTAGTTCGCCATAAACGATAGTTGACAGTCAGTCAGGATTTCGGCCAAAATATTCTTGCCATACGGCACTAACAAACATGATAGAAAACTGGCATCAAAATATTAACAACAATACTCTAAGTGGAGCGGTGTTTATAGACTTTAGGAAAGCATTCGATATGATAGATCATACTATTCTAATTAAAAAACTAGAAACAATGAAAGTAAGTTTTAATATAGTGACATTAATAAAATCATTCTTATTAGACAGAAAGCAAGTAGTATCACACAATAAAGTTTTATCTCAAGCCATTACCATTAATATTGGAGTACCTCAGGGGTCTATTCTTGGCCCTCTATTATTTGCCATTTATATAATGATCTTCCATTAAATCTGTCGTCGTCCTGCGATCTATTTGCTGATGACTGCACATTATATACAAACGCTGTTGATCGTAATGTGCTAGAATTATCCTTGCAACAGGAAAATAAATAGTGTAGTTAACTGGAGTCATGCAAACCGCATGCAAATTAACATTACTAAAACAAAGTCTATGTTAATAGGAACCAGGCAAAGACTTCACACTCTAAACTCGCAGAGAACTCTTCAGCTGCACATTGGCAGCACGCCTGTAGAAAGTGTCACCGAGCACAAGACACTGGGTGTTATCATAGATCAAAATCTAACTTTTAACTCACATGTTCATGCTCTAGTTAAACAAATAGCCAAAAAAAGTATACCAACTTGCCAAAATTAAAAATTTCCTTGACGAAAACACAAGAAAGATATTCTATACTTCTCATATACAAACACATATTGATTACTGCTCCACAGTCTGGGATGGATGCTCCAAATCAATAACAAAACGCCTATATTCACTCCAGAAAAGGGCAGTGCGTTTAATTAATGGTGAAAAGCTTACCGACAATTCTAACCTATATAAACGTCTCCGGTTACTGCCACTCCACAAGCGCTGCTTTTTAATAAGACCAAAACTAATTCACAAAATCCTATTTCAAAATGCTCCAAGCTACCTTTGGCCATTGTTTAAATATAACGCTAGACATAGCGATCGACTAAATATACTTCATGTCCCTAAACCTAGGATAGACTTATATAAAACAAGCTTAGCTTACTCTGCCGCTCAGTTGTGGAACAATCTTCCACAAGAAATCAAAGACACCACCAATCATGATACATACATTCGCAACCTGTTTGAACACTACCTTAGTACAGACTACATGCCCCCATAACAAACAACACAAAAAAGACAATAATGGTAACTTATCTCAAACGACAACTAGCCAAAAAACATCCCCTTATGTATGGCACGTTACACCCTCCTTAGTATTTATAATGCCCATGTTAAACACTGCCTCAGTGAGTCATTTGTTATTGATTATTTTTCATGCGTTTTAATGTTCTTTTGTTGTCAAAAGTTGCTTCATAAGTGATGTTGAATGAAAGAATGTATGAGAGGAAATAGAGAAGAAGGGCAGAATGTCAGACGGGCCTGCGTGCCCAATTCTTAACCCTTTGAAAATAAAGACTTATTATTATTATTATATTATTATTATTATCAGTCAAGTACTCCTCACTTTACATCATCTACCAGTTATCTTAGTGGTACCCAGTCAGATACTCCTCACTTTACATCATCTACCAGTTATCTCATTGGTACCCAGTCAGATACTCCTTACTTTACATCATCTACCAGTTATCTCATTGGTACTCAGTCAGGTACTTCTCACTTTACATCATCTACCAGTTATCTCATTGGTACCTAGTCAGATACTCCTTACTTTACATCATCTACCAGTTATCTCATTGGTACTCAATCAGGTACTCCTCACTTTACATCATCTACCAGTTATCTCATTGGTACCCAGTCAGATACTCCTCACTTTACATCATCTACCAGTTATCTTATTAGTACCCAGTCAGGTACTCCTCACTTTACATCATCTACCAGTTATCTCATTGGTACTCAATCAGGTACTCCTCACTTTACATCATCTACCAGTTATCTTATTAGTACCCAGTCAGGTACTCCTCACTTTACATCATCTACCAGTTATCTTATTAGTACCCAGTCAGGTACTCCTCACTTTACATCATCTACCAGTTATCTCATTGGTACTCAATCAGGTACTCCTCACTTTACATCATCTACCAGTTATCTCATTGATACCTAGTCAGATACTCCTCACTTTACATCATCTACCAGTTATCTCATTGGTACCCAGTCAGGTACTCCTCACTTTACATCATCTACCAGTTATCTTATTGGTACCCAGTCAGGTACTCCTCACTTTACATCATCTACCAGTTATCTCATTGGTACCCAGTCAGATACTCCTCACTTTACATCATCTACCAGTTATCTTATTGGTACCTAGTCAGATACTCCTCACTTTACCTCATCTACCAGTTATCTTATTTGTACTCAGTCAGATACTCCTCACTTTACATCATCTACCAGTTATCTCATTGGTACTCAGTCAGGTACTCCTCACTTTACATCATCTACCAGTTATCTTATTTGTACCTAGTCAGATACTCCTCACTTTACATCATCTACCAGTTATCTCATTGGTACCTAGTCAGATACTCCTCACTTTACATCATCTACCAGTTATCTCATTGGTACTCAGTCAGGTACTCCTCACTTTACATCATCTACCAGTTATCTTATTGGTACCCAGTCAGGTACTCCTCACTTTACATCATCTACCAGTTATCTCATTGGTACCCAGTCAGGTACTCCTCACTTTACATCATCTACCAGTTATCTCATTGGTACCCAGTCAGGTACTCCTCACTTTACATCATCTACCAGTTATCTTATTGGTACCCAGTCAGATACTCCTCACTTTACATCATCTACCAGTTATCTCATTGGTACTCAGTCAGGTACTCCTCACTTTACATCATCTACCAGTTATCTCATTGGTACCTAGTCAGATACTCCTCACTTTACATCATCTACCAGTTATCTTATTTGTACCTAGTCAGATACTCCTCACTTTACATCATCTACCAGTTATCTTATTTGTACCTAGTCAGATACTCCTTACTTTACATCATCTACCAGTTATCTTATTGGTACCCAGACAGATACTCCTCACTTTACATCATCTACCAGTTATCTCATTGGTACCTAGTCAGATACTCCTTACTTTACATCATCTACCAGTTATCTTATTGGTACCTAGTCAGATACTCCTTACTTTACATCATCTACCAGTTATCTTATTGGTACCCAGTCAGATACTCCTCACTTTACATCATCTACCAGTTATCTCATTGGTACCTAGTCAGATACTCCTTACTTTACATCATCTACCAGTTTTCTTATTGGTACCTAGTCAGATACTCCTTACTTTACATCATCTACCAGTTTTCTTATTGGTACCCAGTCAGGTACTCATCACTTTACATCATCTACCAGTTATCTTATTGGTACCTAGTCAGATACTCCTCACTTTACATCATCTACCAGTTATCTTATTGGTACCCAGTCAGGTACTCATCACTTTACATCATCTACCAGTTATCTTATTGGTACCTAGTCAGATACTCCTTACTTTACATCATCTACCAGTTATCTTATTTGTACCTAGTCAGATACTCCTTACTTTACATCATCTACCAGTTATCTCATTGGTACCCAGTCAGATACTCCTCACTTTACTTCATCTACCAGTTATCTTATTTGTACCTAGTCAGATACTCCTCACTTTACATCATCTACCAGTTATCTTATTGGTACCCAGTCAGGTACTCATCACTTTACATCATCTACCAGTTATCTTATTGGTACCCAGTCAGGTACTCATCACTTTACATCATCTACCAGTTATCTTATTGGTACCTAGTCAGATACTCCTTACTTTACATCATCTACCAGTTATCTTATTTGTACCTAGTCAGATACTCCTTACTTTACATCATCTACCAGTTATCTTATTGGTACCTAGTCAGATACTCCTCACTTTACATCATCTACCAGTTATCTTATTGGTACCCAGTCAGATACTCCTTACTTTACATCATCTACCAGTTATCTTATTGGTACCTAGTCAGATACTCCTCACTTTACATCATCTACTAGTTATCTTATTGGTACCTAGTCAGATACTCCTTACTTTACATCATCTACCAGTTATCTCATTGGTACCTAGTCAGATACTCCTTACTTTACATCATCTACCAGTTATCTTATTGGTACCTAGTCAGATACTCCTCACTTTACATCATCTACCAGTTATCTTATTGGTACCCAGTCAGGTACTCCTTACTTTACATCATCTACCAGTTATCTTATTGGTACCCAGTCAGATACTCCTCACTTTACATCATCTACCAGTTATCTCATTGGTACCTAGACAGGTACTCCTCACTTAACATCATCTACCAGTTATCTCATTGGTACCTAGTCAGGTACTCCTCACTTTACATCATCTACTAGTTATCTTATTGGTACCTAGTCAGATACTCCTCACTTTACATCATATACTAGGTATCTCATTGGTACCTAGTCAGATACTCCTCACTTTACATTATCTACCAGTTATCTTATTGGTACCTAGTCAGATACTCCTCACTTTACACCCACTACCAGTTATCTTATTGGTACCTAGTCAGATACTCCTGACTTTACACCCACTACCAGTTATCTTATTGGTACCTAGTCAGATACTCCTGACTTTACACCCACTACCAGTTATCTTATTGGTACCTAGTCAGATACTCCTGACTTTACACCCACTACCAGTTATCTTATTGGTACCTAGCCAGGTACTCCTCACTTTACACCCATTACCAGTTATCATATTGGTACCTAGCCAGGTACTCCTCACATGACACCATCTATCCATCAGTGACTACGTCTGTGAATATGAAATTGCATTTGAAGTCAACAGGTGGGGAGCTAGATCATTGGCCCATGGTGCAACAATTAGAATTTCCCAGAATTTGAGATGGGCCCATAAAAGTCGCTTGATGGCATATATGGATGTCAAATGCCTGGTTACCTTTTGCTGAAAAAAGAATAAGGTTAAGTTGAATTTGTATAATTTACTGAAAATCTATCAAGTGTCAGTTGTACAGTTTATCTCTTTATTATTCTCTGTTGACATGCATTTTGTGGTAGAAAACAGTATAGGTCAATTGTACAGTTTTCATCATCTCATATGCAAAGCCAATAAGTGTGGGCGGTCATGTTTTGCCATATTACATAACAGATTCGTGGATCAGCTCTGTGTTCTTGACTTGACCATAGCATGTTATCAAGTCATCCAGATATTTACTTCTCTGTCTTCCCCTTGTTCTTTTCCCCTCAATCTTGCTAGTTGTCACCAAGTTCTCTAGTTTATTTCTTATAACACCCCAAAAATGTTGACTGTCTGCGTCTAATTTCTCCAACAAGTTTATGGTTTTCAGTTGCTTCTTGTAGGACTTGTGCATTGGTTTTTCTGTCCGCCCATGATATTCTTTGCATTTTCCTCAGAAACCACATTTTCACTGCCATTAGATGTTTTTCAGCTTGTCTGCTCATTGTCCACATTTCACATCTATCAAAAAAAAAATGTAGATGTTCTATGTAGCACTTGAATGCTTTTTTTCTCATTGAATTGACATCTTTCTATTAGTTTTCTATCTTGCAAAAGGCTACCTTTGCCATAGCTGTGTTCTAATCTCTTCAAGGCACTTCCCATCAGATGGTATGACTGTTCTGAGATAGTTGGGCTGATTCATTTGTTTAAGAATATTCCCATTTACCCGTATATCACATTGTGGTATTTCTTTCTTCCTATCTAGTCTTCTGTCCCCCAGTGGTGATTCTTCTCATATCATCTACAATTCTAAGAATATTTTTACTGTATAGTGAAAAAAGAGCTGGAGACATTACACATCCCTGTCACTCACCTCTTTTAATAGGCTGATATTGACCTACTTAATTACCAATCTTTATGGCAGTTTGCTATTTCCAGTATATGTTTTTTTTACAAGTCTGAGGTCTTTCCCATCAATTTGTAGATCTGGATACATCTTCAGACATGTTGACATGTCTTATTTTATCGAAAGCCTTTGTGTAGTCAATGAAGCAAAGATATAGGCCTTTGTTTTCTTCTATTGAATGCTCCATTAATGTTCTTAGCATATACACAGCATTTTCTGTGCCCTTGTCTTTTACAAACCCACATTGTTCTTCCCCTATTTTGAGTTGTGTTTTCTTCCTAAGTATTTGCATGATAATTCCTAGCAGAATCTTTGTGTTGTGGCACATTATGCTAATAGTTCAATGTTGATCACATTCCAAGGCTCCTGATTTCTTCGGGATTGCAGTAAATATTCATTCATTCATTCAGTAGCATGTACTTTGCTCCCATAACAACCTTCTGGAAAATCTCTCGATCATAAGCAAGATGTCCTGCGTCCTATACATCCATCTGGAGATCATCCGCCACATCCTGCATCCATCTTCTCTTTGGCCTTCCTCTTCCTCTCTTCCCAGGCATATATCCCTCCATTATTGTTCTCTCCAAACCTTTATGACATTTCAAGTGACCAAAATATTTCAATTTTCTTTGTTTTATTGTCTTTAGTAGCCAACCTTCTTCAATATTCAGCTCTTGAAGTATGGATGCATTTGTTCTGTTCTTTTTTCAAGATATTCTTAGAACTTGTCTATAACATTTATATTCAAATGCATTTATGCGCTAATTCAGCTTGTTTAGTAAGTGTCCAGGTCTCACAGGTGTATGTTGCAATGAGAAAGCTGCATGCTCTTAACTTAAAAATCTAATTTTTGTAGTTCTATCTGTCCCACTTCACAATTTATTCAGTTGTTTTAGTCTTTGAAGAGCAATAGATATTCCTTTTTTAATTTCTTTCATTGTGTCACCATTGTTGGTAATCAATAACCCAAGATAATCAAAATTTTCCACCATCTCCAATTTTCCTCATTAACATATATTTCTTTGGTTTTTCGGGGATTTGAGATTTAAACATTGAGCACAACAAACTACTGGCAAAGCTGATCGTATTCTGGTACGAACCTTTGGCCTTGTCCACGTCAATATGGAAGCACTAGACTTGAGTTTCGCTCTCGTTTGAGCTCGTCAGTAGTGCATATCCTTGACTGGACCCGGAATCAAACCTGGATCACTGGCGTGTAATGCAGGTGTGAATATACAAGCCTTGTTCTTGAGTCTAGTCTGTGTTACTAATATAATAAATACAAGCCTTGTACTTAAGTCTAGTCTGTGTTACTAATATAATAAATATACAAGGCTTGAACTTAAGTCTAGTCTGTGTTACTAATATAATGAATACAAGCCTTGTACTTGAGTCTAGTCTGTGTTACTAATATAATAAATACAAGCCTTGTACTTAAGTCTAGTTTGTGTTACTAATATAATGAATACAAGTCTTGTTCTTGAGTCTAGTCTGTGTTACTAATATAATAAATACAAGCCTTGTACTTAAGTCTAGTCTGTGTTACTAATATAATAAATGCAAGCCGTGTACTTAAGTCTAGTCTGTGTTACTAATATAATAAATACAATCCTTGTACTTGAGCCTAGTCTGTGTTACTAATATAATAAATACAAGCCTTGTACTTGAGCCTAGTCTGTGTTACTAATATAATAAATATACAAGCCTTGTACTTGAGCCTAGTCTGTGTTACTAATATAATAAATACAAGCCTTGTTCTTGAGTCTAGTCTGTGTTACTAATATAATGAATACAAGTCTTGTTCTTGAGTCTAGTCTGTGTTACTAATATAATAAATACAAGCCTTGTTCTTGAGTCTAGTCTGTGTTAGTTAGTTAGTTAGTCTTTCCTCTTGAGCCTAAGGCGGCGCATAGGGCAGAAGTCCTGTCTCTCCATGCCTGGCGGTTCGCTGCTATCTGTTGTAGATCTTGGATATTTACTTGGCCGTTGAATGAGCCTTCTCTAATGATGGTTCTACGCAGGGTCTCTCTTGGTCTTCCCCGTTTTCTTTTCCCTACTGGTGACCATATGAGGGCTTGGTAGGGGAGTCTTGACTTGTCCATTCTGAGTACATGGCCGATGTAGTTCCAACGGCGTCTTCTTATGAAATTGGATACTGTATCTTGCTTAGTCTCTTGTCTTATTTGCGAATTGGTTCTGAAGTCTGTCCAGTGGATGTTTAGAAGTCTTCTAAGACATTTGTTCTCAAAATTGTCTAATTTTTTATCTAAAGCTACCGTTGATTTCCAACTTTCACATCCATACGTTAACACTGGAATCACACAAGAGTTGAAGATTTAAGTTTTGTGTGTTTGCTGAGTGTCTTTGACTTCCAGATGTTTGACAGTTTATTGAAGGCACTAGATGCCAGTGCGATTCTAGATGATATTTCTGGTGTTGAGTCCCCTGTAGATGTCATTTTGCTTCCTAGGTATGTGAAGCTGTTGACTTTTTCAAGAACGTAGCTGTTCAATTTGGTGTCATCTGGACTGTTGGTAAGATCAATAGTCTTTGTTTTTGTGGTGTTAATTTGGAGACCAATTTGCCCTGAAACATTTTGGAGGTGGTTTATTTTCTCTTGGGCATCCGGGTGTGTTGAACTCAAAAGCACTATGTCGTCGGCAAAGTCCAGGTCTTCTAGAATTTTGTCAACCCAATGGATACCCATATTTGTGTTGTTTGTGCATTTGCGCATGACCCAATCGATAGCTATTCCAAAAAGCATCGGTGATAAGACACAACCCTGTTTCACTCCTGTTTCGACTGAGAACCAGTCAGAGTTGCCTGTTTCTGTTCTTACGCAGCAACGTGTTTCTTTGTAGAAAGATTTTATGACGTTGGTATATTTGGTAGGAAAACCATAGATGTTAAGTAGATTCCAAAGTGAAGGACGGTGGATACTGTCGAAGGCTTTTTGAAAGTCGACAAAGTTGGTGATTATTTCGACTGGAATTCTACGGAGTCTTCAATGATTATTCTGAGGGTGAAAATGTGGTCTATGCATGACCGTTTTGGTCTGAAGCCTGCTTGTTCTTCTCTGAGCCTTTCATCTATCGCCTTTTTCAATCTCTCAAGTAACATGCTACAAAAAAGTTTGCCTGGTACTGACAATAGAGTGATACCACGCCAATTATTGCAATCAGACATATCGCCCTTTTTAGGCAGTTTGAAAATTACACCATCTTTCCACTGTTGTGGTGGGGATTCGCTTTGCCAGATTTCATTGATCAACTGTAACAAACATTGTAAGGTGTTCTCATCTGCTGCTTTGAGCATTTCTCCTGAGATTTCATCTTCACCAACAGCTTTGTTGTTCTTCAATTTTTTGATGGCTGCTTTAATCTCTTCCATGGTGAATGACTCACAGGAGGCATCTAGTGGGGGCATAGTAATTTCTCCATCCAGGTTCGGAACAGTGTCAGGCCGCGGTCTATTTAGTATTTCTTTGAAATGTTCCGCCCATCGTTGCTTTTGAAGGTCATCGGATAACAATTGATTGCCTTGTTTGTCTTTGATGGGTATATTTGGTGTAGGCGAGTGATTGCATAGTTGCTTCATGATATGGAATACGGCTCTGTTGTTTCCAGTTCTGGCAGCTGCTTCGGCGTCGGAGGCCAGGCTGTGAATAAAGTTCTGTTTGTCTTTTCGTGCGCTTGATTTCACCTCTTTATCCAACATAGAGTATTTTTGCTTATGGGTTTCATATGTAGATGTGTCTTTCGCAGAAAGAAGTGTTAGTTTTGCTTGTTTTCTTTCTTGTATCTTCGTCCAGGTGTTATCGCTTAGCCACTTCTTCTTCTGTCTTTGTACGTAGCCGACTGTGTTTGTTGCAGCATTTAGCAAGGTATTTTTTAGGAAATTCCAATTTTCTTCAATGTTGTTTTTAATATTCGCATTGCTCGATACACTGTCTGTGTTACTAATATAATAAATACAAGCCTTGTACTTAAGTCTAGTCTGTGTTACTAATATAATAAATATACAAGGCTTGAACTTAAGTCTAGTCTGTGTTACTAATATAATAAATACAAGCCTTGTTCTTGAGTCTAGTCTGTGTTACTAATATAATAAATACAAGCCTTGTACTTAAGTCTAGTCTGTGTTACTAATATAATAAATATACAAGGCTTGAACTTAAGTCTAGTCTGTGTTACTAATATAATAAATACAAGCCTTGTTCTTGAGTCTAGTCTGTGTTACTAATATAATAAATACAAGCCTTGTACTTAAGTCTAGTCTGTGTTACTAATATAATAAATATACAAGGCTTGAACTTAAGTCTAGTCTGTGTTACTAATATAATAAATACAAGCCTTGTTCTTGAGTCTAGTCTGTGTTACTAATATAATAAATACAAGCCTTGTACTTAAGTCTAGTCTGTGTTACTAATATAATAAATATACAAGGCTTGAACTTAAGTCTAGTCTGTGTTACTAATATAATGAATACAAGCCTTGTACTTGAGTCTAGTCTGTGTTACTAATATAATAAATACAAGCCTTGTACTTAAGTCTAGTTTGTGTTACTAATATAATGAATACAAGTCTTGTTCTTGAGTCTAGTCTGTGTTACTAATATAATAAATACAAGCCTTGTACTTAAGTCTAGTCTGTGTTACTAATATAATAAATGCAAGCCGTGTACTTAAGTCTAGTCTGTGTTACTAATATAATAAATACAATCCTTGTACTTGAGCCTAGTCTGTGTTACTAATATAATAAATACAAGCCTTGTACTTAAGTCAAGTCTGTGTTACTAATATAATGAATACACGTCTTGTTCTTGAGTCTAGTTTGTGTTACTAATATAATATATACAAGCCTGTGTACTTAAGTCTAGTCTGTGTTACTAATATAATAAATACAATCCTTGTACTTGAGCCTAGTCTGTGTTACTAATATAATAAATACAATCCTTGTACTTAAGTCTAGTTTGTGTTACTAATATAATGAATACAAACCTTTTTCTTGAGTCTAGTATGTTACTAATGTAATGAATATACAAGCCTTATACTTGGGTCTAGTCTGTATTACTAATACAATAATTACAAGCCTCACACTTGGGTTTAGTCTGCATTACCACTAATATGAATACAAGTGTCACATTGAGCCTAGTCTGTGGTGGTATTTGTTGATTCATCATGCAAGTATATCTCTCTGTAACAGGTACCGGTCATCGCCGCATAGGGTCGGATGAGTACACACGCCTGTCCACAGTTTCCACCCCTTTGTCCATCAGCACAGATGTAGTAGCCAGCAGTAGCAATGTTCATCATAGTAACACCTACCCTAGTCAGTTGTCCCATCTCAGCAAGGTGGACTATGGTAACCATGGTGATGGACCAGCTGTTTCATCACCTTCTAGATCTGTGTCCTACCAACCTCCAGGGCCAGAACCTATAGTCATCTCCCCAAGATCGGCCTCTCTGAGTTCGGACCCACTTGTGCCTGCACTAGCACAAGGTCAACAAGCAGGTATAATGCTGAAGCAAAGATTTCTTAACCAGCTATGAAACAATTGTACAACATGTTTGTATTAAACACATACAAACCACTGGAATGTCTTTCCTAAGCAGCATTCACAAACACTGTTTTCTTGAGCAATTCAACTTTGAGCATATATCTAGTCATTTTCTTGAGCTAGATAACTTTGTGCATACGTCTGATCATTTGCTTGAGCAAGTTAACTTTGTGCATATATCTGGTAATTTACTTGAGCAAGTTAACTTTGTGCATATGTATGGTCATTTGCTTAAGCAAGTTAACTTTTGTGCATACGTTTGGTCCTTTACTTGAGCTAGATAACTTAGTGCATATGTCTGGGCATTTGCTTGAGCAAGTTAACTTTGTGTTGTATGTCTGGTCATTTGCTTGAGCTAGATAACTTTGAGCATATGTCTGGTCATTTGCTTGAGCTAGATAACTTTGAGCATATGTCTGGTCATTTGCTTGAGCAAGTTAGCAAGTCAACTATGAGCATACATCTGGTCATTTGCTTGAGAAAGTTAGTTTTGAGTATATCTGGTCATTTAATGGAGCATGTAAACTTTAAATGTGTCATTTTTTCAACAATCTCTAAACTGTATCTCTAAGTCGCAGTCTTTCTACTGCGTCTCTAATATACAATCCCTCAACTGAGTCTCTCATATAGAATCCTTCAACTGAATCTCTCATATACAATCCTTCAACTGAGTCTCTCATATACAATCCCTCAACTGAGTCTCTCGTACACCATTTAATTAACAACGATCTAATAATTGACAGTCAATCTAGGTTTTGACCTAAATATTCTTGCCATAGTGCTCTAACAAAAATGACCGATAACTGGTATTTTAACATCAACAACGGCAACATTTGTGGAGCGGTGTTTGTAGACTTTAAAAAAGCTTTTGATATGGTAGATCATGATATTTTAATTGGAAAATTTAAACAAATGAAGACAAGTGCCAATATGGTGAACATAATTATGTCATTTCGATGCGACAGACAAGTCGTGTCCTTTAGCAACTGTCTGTCAAGACCCACACAGCTTAACTCTTTACAGGGCAGACGCTTGTCCGTTTTCTAGCCCTGAACGGGCAAGATTTTTTCAGGTTCGGTAAAATTTCGGGTTGCGTTAGTAAAAACATCACAAATAAGGTGTTAGTCAGCCGATTTTAGTTAAATAAACAACACAATGAAGGGAAAAGCATGCAGAATATGTTACTCACGTGATTGTTGTCGGTAATCCATATATGAACACAAATATTTACGAAATACGGCATGTTGCTTGTGATTTTCCGTCATCTATACGGCAATTTACAAACACATTTTCAGAATCATAATCACTTTATTTAAAGTCCGACTCAGACTGCTAATGCAAAGTAACGCTTTGCACTGATATCTAGCTCCGATTAATAGTCAACTTCGTGCCCTTTAATGTCATTTAAATTGAACCTAGCGAAATCTCGGCTATCACTTGAAGAATCGCCAAAATCCGTTTTGAAAAACAGCGTAAAAATCCCGAAAACTATCAAAAATTGTCCGTAAAAGTCCGTTCAAATTCATACTATCGCGTTTAAAAATGGCGGCCATGTTGTCAAGCTGTCGGCGAAAGCGAAAGTAGCCGTCGGAAGTGTCGGAAAGCCGAGAGATCGCGATTTTACAATGCATAATAGTATCGGCCGGAATCGGCCGCTATGATCGTTTTATGGCATCGGCCGGAATTGGCCGCTATGACCTGTAAAGGGTTAATATTGGTGTGCCTCAGGGTTCAATACTAGGTCCGCTGCTTTTTGCAGTTTATATTAACGATCTTCCTTTATATCTCAATACAACTTGTGATCTATTTGCACACGACTGTACTATATATACTAGTCAAGAGAACCGTAGTGAATTAGATAATTCTTTACAAACAGAACTTGATAATCTTACTAGATGGAGCAATGAAAACCGCATGCAAATTAACATCGACAAAACCAAATCCATGCTAATAATGACCAGACAAAAATTACAGACACTAGGACTGGCCCACCTGCCTTGTATATCTCTGCTGGCATGGAGTCAGGACCAGGTGCCTTACCGCTGGATAGTTGCTGGATGGCTTTGTTTACTTCCACTATGGTTGGCAGGTCATAAAGTGTATCATTAGTGGGAACTTGAGGAAGGCAGTTGATGGTTTCATCATCGAAGAAGGAAGTTGCATTTAGGATGTTGTTGAAATGCTCTGCCCAGCGTTGAAGGATTTCTTTCTTATCGATGACCAATATTCCCCCATCTGCACTGAGGAGGGGCACTATGCCTGGTGATGTAGGACCATAGACCGCTTTGAGTGAGTCATAGACATTTTTCATATCGTGTCTGTCAGCAAAGCCTCTGGACCCAGGATTCCCATAGCAGTTAGTTAGTTAGTCTTTCCTCTTGAGCCTAAGGCGGCGCATAGGGCAGAAGTCCTGTCTCTCCATGCCTGGCGGTTCGCTGCTATCTGTTGTAGATCTTGGATATTTACTTGGCCATTGAATGAGCCCATAGCAGTGTTGTAAATTAAGTCCATTAGGGTTCTCCACTCTGTTTCTGCATCCTTTTTAGCTGCAGCATTGGGCTTGAGGTGGTCTTCCAGCATATTTTCTAATGACAGCTACATTTTTTTTCTGTTTAGGCGAGTGACATTTAGTTTTATTTGCATGTTTACCCCTTGAGGACACCGTGGTGGTTTGATGTGTATGTTTGTTTTCGAGATAATGAGACGATGGTCTGTCCAACATTCAACACCACACATGGATTTTGTCACCTGAACGTCTTGCCTGTCACTCCTCCTGACGATGACATAGTCAAAGAGGTGCCAGTGTTTCAAGCGGGGGTGCATCCATGATGTCCTATTTCTCGTGGGAAGACGGAAAATTGTGTTGGTGATCAGGAGATCGAGTTCGGCACAGGTCTGAAGGAGGAGGAGGAGTGCCATTGCTGTTACAATTTCCAACTCTGTACTTTCCAATGATGCCACTCCAAGAGATGGTGTCCTTGCCTACTCTGGCATTGAAGTCCCCAAGGAGTATAAATTTGTCTCCTTTGGGAACAGATGTTAATACGTTGTGCAGGTCCTCATAGAACTTGTTTTTGATGCCATCTTCATTGGTCATGGTTGGTGCGTAGACACCCACGATGGTTGCATGCTTCTTTCCTTTCAGCAAGGGTAACTTAATGGTCATAAGCCTGTCAATTATAGCCTTTGGAAATTAAGCTAGTTTGCCAACCAGGGCTGACATAATGGGAAATCCCACACTGGATTAGCTTCTTTCCTCGCTTTTCCTTCCACTCTAGAAGAATGTGTAGTCGGCACCTACTTCACAGATTTGGTCTTCTTCTGCAAGTCATGTCTCGCTCAAGGCTGCAATGTCGATGTTGTACCTGCCCAGCTCTCTTCCAATCAGTGCTGTTAGTCTCTCTGGGCCCTACATGCATCTCTATCAAGTAGGGTGCATACATTCCAAGTTCTGATTGTCAAGGGAATATGGTTTGCTCTTTTTGCTTTACCTGCTTTTACTTTGTATGTCGACCGCTGTATAGGGTACCCACCAACTACGGCTAGCTGGTTAGGTAATGATGGGGCACCTTTTCTAGCCCCTTCCTCATGCTATGGAGGTGAGCAGTGCTTTCCTATAGAGGGCTTCTCAGTTGCTCAGGGGTCTGCCAAATCCCACTGCTGCTCCGGTCAGTAGAAGACGACCATATGGCCTGAGCCGCCTGTGTGCAGGTCTGCAACTACGGCTGCCAGCATACCCACGCTCGCCACTTCACCGCTCGCCCATCGCCACAGGGATAAGGTGATATATGAAGTTGGATGAAGAATGACTTGCATGATGAATTAGATTAAAGTGAGGAAGAGTTGCACAATTTGTTGGCCTCACTCTCTTGCCTGAGTCCATCTGAGTCCAGTGGCAAGACAAGTCAAGATGACTGGAGATGAATACAGGTGCAGTGGATGACCAGGGCGCTCTATGTGCCTTGTCGTGCTCATTACGTTCCACAACGCTTTGCAGGTATATGCCGTCTTGCCCGTTGAATCAACAATGATTTCTTCCACGCAGTCTGCCGAATCCTGTCTTCACTGCTGGTAGGCATACCCTAGTTCACCGATTGGTTTGACACCGAATCGGATACCCGCGCCTGGTTTAGCTAGCTGTCACAGCTGTTGCCCTGTGGGTGGCCGCTGTCGCATGATTTATTCTGAACCCTTATTCTGGTGCTCACTTATGGAATAACACTCCCCCAGATCGGAAAACTCCAATGAGTCCCTACACATTTAACTGAAAACTCTTTCAGTACTTAATCCATACCGACTATATGCACACACAATTCACCTACTAGTGTAATTGTTCACTATGTGTGTGTGTACGTGAGAGAGAGAGAGAGAGAGAGAGAGAGAGAGAGAGAGAGAGAGAGAGAGAGAGAGAGAGAGAGAGAGAGAGAGAGAGAGAGAGAATGTATGTGCGCGCGCACGTATGCATGTGTGTAGTAGAGAGTGAGTGAGCTAGTAAAGGTGAGGGAATGTGTGTGTGTGCATGCTTGCGTGTATTTGTGAGAGTGAGTGAGGGAGTGTGTGCGTGCATACGTTCATGCATATGTGTATGTGTGAGTGAGTGTGATTGAGAGAGTCAGTGAGCGTGTGTGAGGGATTGAGAGAGAGAGTGTGAGTGAGGGGGTGGGTGAGAGTGTGTGAGTGAATGAGTGATAGAGAGTGTGTGTGTGCAAGTGAAAGAGAGTAAAAGAGAGTGATTGCACAAGGGTGAGAGAGAGTGAATGAAACATTGAGTGATAGCATGAGGGTGTGTATGTACTGTGTGAGTGTGGGAGAGAGTAAGAGAGTGAGAGTGAATGAAGATAGAGAGAGTGAGTGAATGAGGGAAACAGTGAGTGCGAGTGAGCGAGCGAGTGAGACATTCGGAGAGTAGGTAGGGAGGGGGTGGTGTGTGAGAGAGAGAGAGAGAGAAGAGCATGTTGAGCGCATGCGTGTCATGTAACATGCTATTCCAAATTTTTTGTGTATTGTCATCTTTCATATTATCATTTTGAATGCTTCTTGATTTTATCATGTATAATATTAACACATGTACATTACTGTAGAATGAGTGAGAGAGTGAGTGAGTGTGAATGAGAGAGAATGGGTGAGTGTGAATGAGAGAGAGAGTGAGTATGTGTGAGAGTGAATGTGTGTTTGCATGCACGCATGCATGCGCGTGTGAGTGCGTGCACGTGCCTGTCTCTGTGTGTGGGAGCACACGCTACTCAATGTATATGTATAATTTTTCTCCATATTTTACAATTTTGTATATGCCACAATATTTCACCTACTGGTATAATTGTTCGTGTGTGTGTGCGCGTGCGTGCATGCGTGTGTGAGTGCGTGCATGTGTGCATGCGTGCGTGCACGCGCAAGAGAGAGAGAGAGAGAGAGAGTGGGTGTGAGAGAGAGATAATGAGAGAGTGAATTTTCATCTGCGAAAAAGCAACTCTCTGATCAGTACTCTTCTAATTTTAGTCTTGGCCTTCAATCTGTGAGCGTTGTAGAAGCCGTCATCTGAGTGTGAGAGAATGTATATACCACCATCCTGATCACAAGATGTATATTTAAAGAGAAGTGAAAAGTATATTCCAAAGAGGGTGGGAGCAAGTACACAACCTTGCTTAACTCCATTCTTGATTTCAAACTCTTCTGAAGTTGCATCATCAAACTTGATTATACCCTTCGTGCCTGTATGGAACGATTCCACAATGGACAGAAGAGTTGGTGGGCAGCCAATCTTCTTTAGTGCCTTGAACAGACCCTCACGACTGACCAAATCAAATGCCTTTGTGAGGTCGATGAAGGCAATAAACAGTGGCTGATTTCTGTTCACAGCATTTTTCTGGCACTTCTCCATAGCACACACTGGGCTGAATTGTAGAGACCATGTGTTGCCCATGCAGCACGGTTAAATTAGGAGGGTACTGATCAGAGAGTTACTTTTTGCAGATGATGCTGCAGTTACGACCCACTCTGAGGAAAAATTACAATGTCTACTTGGTAGAATACCAAAGGACATCTCTTTTGGTGAATTACAGATGGGTAAGAGATCTCAGGGTCAGCCTCTACTACGGTACAAAAATGTGTGTAAGCAGGACATGATTGATACAGGCATTGATAATGCACATTGGGAGCAAGTCGCCGCTGAATGTGTTGCATGGAGGGCAAACATAAGAAATGGAATAAAGACAAAGGAGAAAATTATTGCAGATAAGTCACACACTGAGCGTGTGAGACGTAAGATGGTGCATGATGGTGGAAATGACCACGTATTCACATGCACCCACTGTGAACAAACATTTACAGCGCGAATTGGCCTTATCAGTCACATTCGCTACCGCCATAGGTAAAAGTTATTATGCCTTTTAAAAGCACAAACTATCATCTGTCAAGGTGCCAGTGTAATGTGTAGTGTAATATATATATATATACTAGACGACCCGGCCCGGCTTCGCCCAGCCCCTGGCGGGGAGCGTCTCATTTAATTCATATTCGGCCCCTGCTCCCGTTCCCGTTCCCAAAAATTAAAAACTGATTTTAAACAAACTATTTCTTTGCTTTATTGACTACACAAAGGCTTTTGATAGAGTTAGACATGTCAACATGGTGGATATGTTTGCAGATCTACAAATTGATGGGAAAGACATTAGACTTATAAAAAACATTTATTGGAAACAACAAGCTGCCATAAGGATTGATAATGAAGTGGGACAATATCAGCCTATTAAGAGAGGTGTTAGGCAGGGGTGTGTAATGTCTCCAAATCTTTTTTCCCTATACAGTGAAAATATTTTCAGAAATGTAGAAGACATAAATGGAATCAGCATTGGAGGACGAAACATAAATAACATTAGATATGCAGATGATACAGTATTGATTGCAGACAATGCACAGGATCTGCAACAATTAGTAGACGCGGTTGTTGTCCACAGTGAGCAGCTGGGGTTGGAATTAAATTGTAAGAAGACACAGGTTATGGTCGTCACTAGGAAGAACGAAGTACCACAATGTAATATACAAGTAAATGGGAATATTCTTCAACAAGTGAATCGGTACAATTATCTCGGAACAGTCATAACATCTGATGGGAGATGCCTTGAAGAGATTAGAACAAGAATCGCCATGGCGAAGGTAGCCTTTAGCAAGATGAAAAATATTCTGACCAATAAAAAGATGTCAATTGAAACGAGAAAGAGAGTGTTGAGGGGATACATAGAGCCTGTTCTTTTGTATGGATGTGAAACTTGGACAATGTGCAGTCAAGCTGAAAAACATCTGATGGCTGCAGAAATGTGGTTTCTGAGGAAAATGCAAAGAATACCATGGACAGATAGAAAAACCAATGACCAAGTACTACAGGAGACAAATGAAAATCGTAGATTGATTAGAGAAATTAGACGTAGACAGTCAAAATTTTTTGGACATGTTATGAGAAGAAATGGACTGGAGAACTTAGTGACAACTGGCAAGATCGAGGGGAACAGACCAAGAGGAAGACCGAGAAGAAAATATCTGGATGGCTTGGCCACATGGCATGGACGAGACAGGAACACTGAGCTGATCCACGACTCTGGTGATCGAGTGAAATGGCGAGTCATGACCGCTCACGCTTTCTGGCATGGCACATGATTGATTGATTGAACTATTTCAGTTGCATCCACGCGAGTGAGAACAACAACTGTTCCTAACTAATTTCTGGTTAATCAGAGAGTGAGTTCCCTTGCAGCAAGATTGCGGAACATTTATTTGTCTGTTTCTAAAACTGGTGCCATTTTTTTTCGTGCTGGAGGAAACATTGTGGATTTTAAACTAAATAACGATACCAGTTGGCTGCGCGGGAATGAGAAGAACATCTGTAGAAAATTTCATCTCAATCGGATGGACCGTTCAGGAACGCATAAAGGACACACAAACAAAGACACATTCTCTTTTATATATATATATATATATATATATATATATATATATATATATATATATATATATATATATATATATATATATATAATAAGGCGATGTATGTATGTATGGATGTATGTGGGTCTGTTCTTTATGCGTTCGCGAACGGTCCATCCGATTAAGATGAAATTTTCTACACGTCTTCTTCTCATTCCAGTGCAACTTTTAGTAGCATTGTTATATCTTAAGTCCCCTGGCTATAGATAGATAAATAGATAGATAGATACATAGATAGATACATAGATAGATACATAGATAGATGCATAGATAGCTGCATAGATAGATAGATGCATAGATAGATGCATAGATACATAGATAGACAGACAGACAGACAGATCCCCGCCAGGGCCTGGGCGAAGCCAGGCCGGGTCAGACAGACAGATAGACAGACAGACAGATCCCCGCCAGGGACTCGGGAAAGCCGGGCCGGGTCAGACAGACAGACAGACAGTCGGGAACGGGAACTTATATGACTACGTATATGAATTAAATGAGATGCTCCCCATCAGGGTCTGGGCGAAGCCGGGCCGGGTCAGACAGACAGACAGGTAGACAGACAGACAGACAGATAGATAGTCGGGAACGGGAGCTTATATGACTACTTATATGAATTAAATGAGATGCTCCCCACCAAGGACTGGGTGAAGCCGGGTCAGACAGACAGATAGACAGACAGACAGATAGTCGGGAACGGGAACGGGATCTTATATGACTACTTATATGAATTAAATGAGATGCTCCCCACCAGGAGCTGGGCGAAGCCGGGCCGGGTCAGACAGACAGACAGATAGATAGATAGATAGATAGATAGATAGATAGATAGATAGATAGATAGATAGATAGATAGATAGATAGATAGATGATAGATAGACTAGATAGATAAATCCCCGCCAGGGCCTGGGCGAAGCCGGGCCGGGTCAGCTAGTATATATATATATATATATATATGTTTGAGTTTAGTCTGCTGCTAAATGAACTCATTGTTGTATCTCATAATGTTAACTTCTCAAACTTACCAGCATTTCCGACAAGAGTGGAGCATGCAGTCTACAATGATCCATACTTCTCGCTGGAACCACATTTACAGGTATGTACATATTATTTTATCACATTTTTTGTTGTCCATTAGCTCCATTGTTATTGAATTTATTTCTATGATTGGTTTTCAGTTCCTGCCCTCTTCTGTCTGTCTGTCTGTCCTGTCCTGCCTGCCTGCCTGCCTGCCTGCCTGCCTGCCTGTCTGTCTGTCTGTCACTACAAGTCAATTGTCCCCTCCAGTCACTACAACAAGCCCATTATCCTCTCCAGTCACTACAAGCCCTTTGTGTCTTCCGGTCACTACAACAAGCCTTTTATCACATCCAGTCACTACAAGTCCATTGTCCCCTCCAGTTACTTCAAGCCCATGGTTTCCTTCAGTCACTGCAACAAGCTCATAGTTTCTTCCAGTCACTACAACAAGCCCATTGTCCCCTCCAGTCACTACAACAAGCCCATTGTCCTCTCCAGTCACTACAACAAGCCCATTGTCCCATCCAGTCACCACAACAAGCCCATTGTCCCCTCCAGTCACTACAACAAGCTCATAGTCCCCTCCAGTCACTACAACAAGCCCATTGTCCCATCTAGTGACTGCAACAAACCCATTATCCCCTATAATCATTGGAGAAAACTGAGAGAATAATCTTCATGAAATCATTGTATTGATATACCACTAGAGTTCAGATTTTCCCCTAGGCTCGGCCGTGACACCTCAATGTCAAGATCGTATGTATTAGGCGACTATAGTGAGCCACTGAGCTGGTGATTCTCTGTAAAGTCTTGGCTGGTGGTTTACTATTATGGTGACACAATATTGGTGGCGGATAATGCAAACGATCTACAACAATTGTTGGACATTGTAGTAATGGAAAGTGCAAAGAAAGGACTCTCCTTGAATATTAAGAAAGCAGTAACAGTGGTGATATCGAAGAAAAGGTGACACCAAAGTATGAAATGGAAATAGAAGGGAACATTTCTAACCAAGTGTATAATTTTGTATACCAAGGGACATTTATAACATCAGACAGAAGGTGCACAACAGAGATTAAGAACAGAAAAGGGCAAGCAAAGCTGCATTTCAGAAACTGAAAGTATCTTATGCAATAAGTCACTATCATTGAATGTAAGAAAGAGTGCGCTGAAGTGCTATATAGATCATGTTTTGCTGTATGGTGGTGAATCTTGGAATGTAAGTGAACAAATTAGGAAGAACTTTGAAGCAACAGAGATGTGGTTCCTAAGACGAATGTTGCGAATTCCTTGGGCTGCCAGAGTAACTAACGACGATTGCCTCAAAGAGGCTACGACGATTGCCTCAAAGAGGCTAATGAAACAAGAACATTATATACAACAATAAGAAAGAGACAAACAGCTTTCTTTGGTGATGTGATGATTAGAGAGGCATTGGACAACATCGTGACAACTGGAAAGATCGAGGGGAAATAAGGCAGAGACCGACCAAGAGAAATGATGCTGGATGGATTGAGACGTGGCATGGAGGAATATCAGCAGCAGAGTTGATCCAGAGCTGAGAGATGTGGAGAGACATGAATGCCCATGCCAGCTGACATGTCACTTGATAATTATGATGATGATTCTCTGTAAAGTAAAGGATTGTGGTAAATTATGGTGGTGATTCTCTGTAAAGTCTAGGTTAGTGGTATATTATGGTGGTGATTCTCTGTAAAGTCTAGGTTAGTGGTATATTATGGTGGTGATTCTCTGTAAAGTCTAGAGCACTACAAGTGCCAACTGCAAAAGCAAGGTGGAAGACTGCAGATACTGCTCTAAACCAGAACCAATGCTTGCTGGCAAAAGGGGACACAGACTTCAGGAGCCCAGCACAAACAGACGATGTGCAAATTGCCTCAGCAACCATGGGGCTAGATACCTTGGTACCCCTGTCTCCAGGTCAACAAGGAAGCAGTAAAAATCACTATCAAGTCAAACCTGCATATAAAGAAAAACTGAAGGACCTGAAGTTGAAATTAAACAATAGTGTGCACTGAAACGAGCAGCTTCAAGAACTGCAAATAGCAGCCATACAGCACATAGCAGCGATACAGCACACCCTAGACGGTGTGAAACTCGTCCAGCAGAGAATAGAATGGGTTTCGCCCCGGATGGTGAAAATTAGGGAGGAAACCGAAGAAACCCTGAAGAAAATTCCAGAAGATAGAGCACAGATTGAACTACTCAAGGAACAGACCAAAAATTAGACAGCCTGAACAGAGGGGACACAAAGAAATTCCCAGACAGAAGACGAAGCAACAGAAGAGCAGAACTTGAAGACAGCACAAAGGCACAGCAACAGACCTTGATATGGGAAGAGAGAGAGATGGAGTCATGCTTCCGACGACTGGTTGAAGCTCAGCCTGAAAGAAGAACACCATGAGATGGGGCGGGAACCTGATAACTCCATGCCGTAGAAGAACCCATGAGATGGGGCGGGAACCTGATAACCCCAAACCTTAAAACACCATGAGATGAGGCGGGAACCTGATAACTCCATGCCGTAGAAGAACCCATGAGATGGGGCGGGAACCTGATAACCCCAAACCTTAAAACACCATGAGATGGGGCGGGAACCTGATAACCCCAAGCCTTAGAAGAACACCATGAGATGGGACAGGAACCTGATAACCCCAAACCTTAGAACACCATGAGATGGAGCAGGAACCTGATAACCCCAAACCTTAAAACACCATGAGATGGAGCAGGAACCTGATAACCCCAAACCTTAGAAGAACACCATGAGATGGGACAGGAACCTGATGATTCCAAGCCTTAGAAGAACACAATGTTCACATTTCTTATTTGACCTATGCTGGTTTAATATAAATTATGAGACCTATGGTGTTATCTGAATGGTTTGATACAAATTCTGTCCGTATTCCATAGTTGTAGGTTCATGTGTATGATAGACATGGCTAATGAAGACACTGTTTTTGGAGTGTCTAGTTCAGTGTTTCCCAACCTTTTTTGTGCTATGCCCCACCCAAGCCTTTCTAAAATTCTTATGCCCCCCCCCCCCCCCCCCCCCCCCACCCACATATACATTATTTTTAATATTCAAAAATTGAAATGTTCACTAAAGAAACTTGAATGATAGGTTTTAGGAAGAAATCACTAGGAAATTATTGAGCAAACACAGTAAGTAAATTTTCAAAACATATAATGGAGAACTACAATATACAAAACACTGATTAGACCAGTTGTGCTGTATGGCTCTGAAACCTGGAGTACAACTAAAGGAGACGAAGGCTTGTTACAAACTTTTGAGAACAGTCTTAAGACGCATCTTTGGGCCCATTAGGGATACACAAAGTGGAGAGTGGAAAAGAAGAAGCAACAAAGACATTTATGATCTGTTTAAGTCCCCGCTAATCACTGGTATCATGAAGGCTAATAGACTGCAATGGCTGGGGCATATAGAAAGAATGGAAGATAATAGGGAAACAAAACTCGCTTACACTCAGGAAATAAATGACCGTAGACCCCGAGGTAGACCAAGAAGACGGTGGAGAGATAATATACATACAGACCTACAAGCACTTGGAATCAGCGACTGGCAAGAGAAGGTCAACCAGAGAGACGAATGGAGACGGCTTGTATCTGCAGCAAAGAACCTCAATGGCTCGGAACGCTGAAGAAGAAACATATAATGGAGAACTGCAATTCAAGTACACGATAATTTTAATGAAAGATTTTTCTATATTATTTTAATTATTAGTAATTATTTATTATTTAACTTTAGTGAGATCCTTGCGCTTGATGCTTGCTGCAAAGAGATTTTATGTCAGGTTCCAATTTAGTTAACTTCAGTCTCAAGTCTCCCCGTTTTGTTATATCCAGCCGATTTCTTCCATTTTCGAATTGTCCCCCCTTAACAATCGAATTGCCCCCCTGTGGGGCGTGGGCCCCACGTTGGGAAACACTGGTCTAGTTGGTCATGCGTCGAAGTACACTTGTTCCTGCAGCGAGGCGCTGTTGCCATTTGGAGGTGACAGGTTCGAATCCTGGTCGGTAACTATAGCTTTCAAATTTTATGTTGTCTAGTGTGCCCTCTAGTCTCTACTTCCTTCTTCTGCTTCTGTGAGCGCTAAATAATACTATGTGTGTTTATGTTGTTGTGTCCAATATATGTTTTTTTATGTCTAGGTTAGTGGTATAATATGGTAGTGATTTATGTAGTCTTGGTTTGTGGTATATTGTAAGTTGTGATTTACGTAAAGCCGGTCTCCCTGGTCTAGGGGTTACACGACTTTCTCTGTAATCCCATAAACTCTCGTGAGTAACATGACGTGAGCGAGAATTGGTAGCGGTTCTCTCCGTGTCGGTAACTTACGGGGTATGTGAGCGGTTCGCTCAGAAAGCAATGGCAAACTACTGAGCATAATCTTGCCAAGAAATCAACAATCAGCTGAAAGATGCTGATGTTGACAGCAATGTCCTGTAAAAGATATGTGAATTAAAAAAAAAAAAAAAAGATTTATGTAAAGTCTTGGTTAGTGGTATGTTATAAGTTGTGATTTCTGTAAAGTCTTAGTTAGTGATATATTATAAGTTGTGATTTCTGTAAAGTCTTAGTTAAGTGGTATATTATAAGTTGTGATTTCTGTAAAATCTTGGTTAGTGGTATATAAGTTGTGATTTCTGTAAAATCTTGATTAGTGGTATATTATAAGTTGTAATTTCTGTAAAGATATGTATGATCTGTGATAATGATAAGTTTGTATACAATTTGATGTGTCATCAGTTTAGACAATACTGTAGTTCTTATGACTACATATGTACTACACATGATTGTGCTATGCGAAGATATGACACTTCTCAGCAGTTTGAAGTATAAACATGTCTGTCTGTTTCAACCATTCCTCTGATATTTGCAGCCCATCACTCCATGCCTGACCAACCAAGAGTCCATGCAGATATTTGAAGAACACATGCGAGTATGTTGTGTTATTTATATATTTCATCAACATTGAAACTCAATTTTTTTCCATGCAGCTACTCACACAGTGTTGGGACACAACCACTCACACAATATAGGACATAGCCACTTACACAATACAGGACATTGCTACTCACACAATAGTGGGACATAGCTACACATACAATATAGGACATAGCTACTCATAGAACAGTTAGATAATATTGGGACATAGCTACTCACACAAAATAGGATATAGCTACTCACACAAAATAGGTCATAGTTCCACAATATTGGGACTCAGCAGCATACACTGTATTAGGACATAGTTCATTCATTCATTCATTCATTCATTCATTCATTCATTCATTCATTTCATTCTTTCATTCACTCATTCATTCATTTGGTTGCATGTCCTCTGCAGAAACACCCTCTCATAAGAGATACTGTACTGGAACTGTGCATCATTTAGTCAACGCCGACCCAATTCTTGAAAAAAAATACTTAAGGGAAAAGATATTGTACCTTTCAAGAAACACAGCCCCACCGGGGAAAAAAAGTCCCAAAGTTTCGGGGGTTTTCAGGGTTTCTTTAACGGCGGCACCTGAAAGGCCATTCTGGGCCGCGGGCAACCTACTAAGTTTTCCCGAGGGTCGATATGTCCCCCTGGGGGAAAAGCGATGCCCTGCAAGGGGCAAAGGAAAATTAAAAATAATGACCCCAGTGCAGCTTGTAACGTTAAACCCTCTATGCGCGAAAAAAGGGAAAAGGGCGACGTTTCGACAATTTGGGAAGTTTTTTCGATTAATTTAAAGGCATTCATCTACTGCGGGGGGGGACTTCAATTCCAAGGCCAAATCAAAGGGGGGAAATTTATCACCAAAAGACAGGGAGAAAAAGATTTGGAGGAACCCCCCCGGCAAACTGTTTTCCCTAACTGTCTGAAAGATGGGGGAAGGTCCCTTTGAATGGGCCCCCTCGACCCCGGCGACTTGACAGCTCATTGACCCTTTGGCCCCTGGGGGGTCCCCCACCATCCACCAAGGTGCCGGTTTGGGGGACACTGGGGATACCACGATAGTGACCAAACCCTTGTGTCCCTCCCCGATCAAGAAAGACGGGGGCCTGGGTTTAAAGAAAAAAACAAGACCAATGCCTTCCCCTACAACCATTGGTCCCGAGCCATAACAAGTCAGAAGAAGGGAAAAAATAAAATTCCTCCCGTAAGGGGACAAGAAAGATGGGGTTCAGCCCCCATGGTGGAGGAGAGGTCGAGAAGGGGGGGGCTGGGAAAGAGGCAGGTTTTGGTTAAAAAGGCGGGAAAAAAAGGCCAGAAAGGTTTAACTTTTTCCACGGGGTTTTTTATTTTGGCAAAAAACCTAAAGGACGGGAGGTCGTTAGCGGACGCCCTTTATTAAAAATCCTGCCCCCCCAAACGGGGAAAAAAGGCCGAAAAAAGGGGACGGGGTTTGCGGGGGAAAGGTGTTTTCCAAAGAAAATCTTTTGGCCCTTTTCTGGCGCCCCCCCAAAAGGGCATGAAGGGTTTGCTCCCCGAAAAACGTAGGGGAAATACCAGACTTTAAAGGCACGACCTCCAGGGAAAAAATCGGATGCGGAAAAAAGGGTAAGGCCCTTTTTCCCGGGCTAAATAAAACAGACTGACCAAAAGACGAGGCCCCCAGTAACCTAGGACCACAAAAAAACCACTCTCTCATTTTTTTGCCCGGGGGGGTGGGGGGGAAAAAAGAGGGAAAAAATTTTTGGACAACCCAAAGTTTGACATTTTTGCGTGCAATGCCCAAGAAATCACCTAAAAAACCGCCCCAAAAAGGCCCAACGGCATCCGATATGGTGCCCTAATGGTAAATTCAGATGATGCCCATGGAAAAAAACTGGCCAGAAATTCAACCCCCAGAAACCCAGAGGGGCCCAGGTCAAAGAAGAATGGTACCACCCTACTTGCTGCCCCCCTCCCAAAAAACCGAAAAAAGACCACCCAAGAAAAAAGGGGCCCTACGAATCATTAAAAATGCGGAATACTTTTGGGGAAAATTTTACTGAGAAAATTGTAGCACACAAAATTTTGTTTTGGACGGAACAGCTCGGCTTGGCTTTCCCGCCCCCCTTTGGAGGGTTTACAAAACGCAAAAAAGAGCCCAAAGGGGTTTGAATGTGGGGGTTTTCCTTTTGCCCCAAGATTTTTTAAAAAAGGTTTTTCAGGTCAAAAAGGGAAGGGGAAAAAAATTTTCGGCCCCCCCCCCCCATAGATTTAGAGGACGCTATAACGGGAGTACTTCGAGCATTTTAGGCAAACCTCCTCAGACGGGAAATGCACCCTCCCCCGGGTACGAGGATAGCTGAAATTTTCTACCCCAAAAGGAAGGTGGGGGGCTAAGATGCGGGGGGGGTTGGTCTTCGGACCCGGGATAAATTTTATGTCCAGGATTCCCCACGGGGTTCCCCACTGTCACCATTTACTTTTCCCAACTTTTGAAATACGGTGCCGATAAACTGAACACAGTTGGATTGGGAGGGGTGGGGGAATTTTCTATCATTCGTTGACGACATCCTCGGTATCGACGGGGCCGAGATAGACAGGGGGGTTTTCCCCAAACTATATGCGGGGCGAACTAGATCAAATTTTCCTCATGGTGTGCTGTTTGCCAAAATGCCCTTGTAAACCCCTTTGCAAAGGCAAGGGTTTTAAGGGTTCTAAACTAAACAACCATATTGTGAAAACAGACCTGCCGGAAAAGAAAGGGATGGGAGCATTCTGAGTAAACCCATTCAATGACATATCTTGGCGTGAGGTTTTGATCGTAGCCTGTCCTTCAAAGATCATGTCGACTATGTCAAAAACGAAGGCTCAAAAAGGTTTTGGGCCCAGGAAAAAAATGAGAGTCATGGCGCCCTGCCAATTTTTCGAGCAAAGACTCCCTATTAATTCTGTTCCAAGGGCTTTGCTTTTACGCATCGAGTATCCCTTGGGCCCTCCTCACTGTCAGCCCTACACAGATTGGAAGACTTGAAAGGTACAAACGAAGCCATGCGCATCATTTTGGGCTGCACGAGAGACACCACTGTGTAGCAATGAGATACCATCCTTGACTTCCCGACAATGGAACACAGGGATCAAGATCTGGAGAGCTCGTGCATACTTAAAAATAGGTGCAGATGAGCAGCACCTCTGCATGACGCTGTATTCAGAGAAATGGTGCAGGGCTAAAGAGGGGCAAATCATGGATGGGGTCGGGGACGAAGATGTCGTCGAACAGGTCTGCAGTCTTACCAGTATCACCCCGGCAAGGAATGGTGCCGGTGCCTCCAGCTTTTAAGTGTACCTTCTCCTGCATTATCACACTCGACAGACGGTGCAGAGAGCAGAACCCTGCGCTGTCCAATGCAGAGTTAACGGCGCTCATCTATGATCCTCAGATAGCCCCGAAGTGCTCATCTATACAGATGGATCTGTTGTAAAGCAGCAGAGAAGTGCTGGGGCATTTACAGAGCCCGTTCAGCGGGCCCAACCGTTCAAGGAATCCAGTGGTGCCCACTCTATGACCACGAGCAGCATGACGATGGAGGTGATGGCAGTTACACAGGCTTTCATATGGCTGGAATCACAGCATTATACCAACGTGTGTGTACTAAGTGATTCAATGAGCATGATTCAGAAGGTCGAAGCTGGATTTGTACGTAGACAGTGGACTGAGTCGCTGCGGAAGTCTGTTGTCCGCAAAGTCACCTTCATCTTCGTCCCGGGACATGCGGGAGTTCGAGGGAAAATGAACGGCTGATAATTGGCTGGCTCTGCACCCCCTGTAGATGGCCAGCCCATGGATCGTGCCGATGTCATTAAACGCCCTTAAAGATAGTGGCGAGAACAGAGGATTTTGACGCCAGTGATTCCACATCGCTTTCCAGGATGACAGACCGGGGAGTAAGATCGGCACAGCCAGACGCGAGAGGTACATCGGTAAAACCAAAGCGCTCGTCAACCAACCAGCACTGGCACTATTAGCCACCGGACGCTGATGCATATGCTGGGGGGAGGATCTGAGCACCTTGGACATGTCCGGAGGTGCAACGAAGATACCCCAACTGATAACTGATAACTGATAACCCTCTCATAACAACCTTCCAGAAGACTTCTCGGTCTTAAGCAAGATGTTCTGCATCCGATAACCCATCAGGAGATAATCCGCCACATCCTGCGCTCATCTTCTCTTTGGCCTTCCTCTTCCTCTCTTCCCAGGCATATACCTCTCCATTATTGTTCTCTCCAAATTTTCATGACGTTTCAAGTGACCAGAATATTTCAATTTTATTTGTTTTATTGTCTTTAGTAGCCAACCTTCTTGAATATTCAGATCATGTCATGTGGATCCATTTGTTTTTTTCTGTATCCAAGATATTCTTAGAACCCATTATATAACATTTATATTCAAAGGCATTTATGCGCTGTTCAGCTTGTTTAGTAAGTGTCCAGGCCTCACTGGCATATGTTGTAATGGGAAAGATGCAAGTTGTTATGAATCTTATTTTTGTAGGACTGTCTGTCCCATGCCACAATTTATTCAGTTGCTTTAGTTTTTGAAGAGCAAAAGATATTCTTCTTTCAATTTCTTTCATTGTGTCACTATTGTTGGTAATCAATGACCCAAGATATTCGAAATGTTCCACCACCTCCAATTTTCTCCATTAACATATATTTTTTTCTTCATATTAGTTTTATCTGTATGCATTATCTTGGGTTTTGCTATGTTAAGATATAAGTTGTGATTTTCACTATTCTTTTGGGTTGAGGTTAATAGTTTTTCTATACCATTCTGTGATGTGGATAGTAATACTGTGTCATCAGCATATTGAATCTCTGGTATTTTATGACCACCGATATTTAGGGCATCATATTGCTCCTTGTTTATGTCATCTCTGACATTTCTCATGATATTTTTGGCGTACAGGTTAAACAGCCTTGGCAGACTCCTTGCTTGATGTCAGACCAATCTGATGTTTCACTATCTATGCTAACTTCTACTTGTTTGTCTAGATAGAGCATTTTTATGAGTTGTACTACATGTGATGGAAAGCCCATTTTCCTCCTGATTTCCCAAAGTTTCTGATGTTGTACACAGTCAAATTCCTTTGAATAATCCAACAACAACAACAACAGCAACAACAAAACTTTATTTTCAAAGGGTTAAGAATAGGGCACGCAGGCCCATCCACAAAACATGAGAATAGGTTTACATTAAATTCTCTACTCTTTATTATTAAATGCATGTTAGTATTTGATCTCTTGTTCCTCTTCATTGTCTAAATCCAGCTTGAACCACATTAATCTCTTCTTCAATTTTTTTAAGAAGTCTTCCCATTATGATTTTTAGTAGAATTTTACTTGCATAGCTGATCAGGGCAACAGATATAGTTGATGCATAATTTCAGGTTTCCCTTGTTTGCTATTGGAATGAAGATAGTTCTCTTCCAATCTACTCAAACATTGTAAGTGGAGGCTGGTCTGGTTCACAAGATCAGTCCCGTGCCTGGCGTTTGTTGTCTCGGATGGCTGTGTGAGGTGCACCCAATCGGGAACTTCCCAGCCAACACAAGTTAGCGAGGCAGGCGTTTCGAGAATGTGACTGCAGCATGAAGCCAAAGTCATGTTTTGAGCGGGCAAAAGAGCAATTTTTGTACGATGGTTTGACGAAGATCTCGATAAGCGCCCACTCTCTCTTGATGAGTAGTGGGCCTGCAGTCAGTAAGCTGGTATAGATTTTCATTCAGTTCTGCCTGGCGTAGCTTGAAGCTTGTCGGTAGGCGTCTAGTGGTTTTGCATGTATCACCGGGTACCGAGAAGGTGCGCTGAGTGATGCTACTCTTAGCCTGTGTGTGCATGAATAGTCCATCTGTGTGATAGATATCTGGTTGATTCTGCCAGTAGTCATATGCTTGTCACAAATATTAAGCCATGCATGTCTAAGTTCACACTGTGTCACGGCGAAACTGCGAATGGCTCATTAAATCATTCGAGGTTTCTTAGATGACACGTTCTTACTTGGATAACTGTGGCAATTCTAGAGCTAATACATGCTTACCAAGCTCCAACCCTCGTGGAAAGAGTGTTTTTATTAATTCAAAACCAATTATCATTGCCCTTCTCTGGGCGCGGCATTCCCAGTGGTGACTCCGGATAACTTTGTGCTGATCGCATGGCCTTATGTGCCAGAGAAGCATCTTTCAAATGTCTGCCCTATGAAATGTTGATGGTATGTGACATGCCTACCATGTTTGTAACGGGTAATGGGGAATTAGGGTTCGATTCCGGAGAGGGAGAATGAGAAACAGCTACCACATCCAAGGAAGGTAGCAGGCGCACAACTTACCCACTACCGGCACAGGGAGACAGTGACGAAAAATAACAATATGGGGACTCTATTGACGCCCCGTAATTGGAATGAGTACACTTTAAACCCTTTAACGAGGATCTAATGGAGGGCAAGTCTGGTGCCAGAAGTTGCTGTAATTCCAGCTCCAATATTGTATTTTAAAGTTGTTGCAGTTAAAAAGCTCCCGTTGTTCCTGCCCTACCGTCTGCCGGCTCTATCCTGTGGATATTCCCGGGTTGCCAGCGCATTTACTTTGAAAAATTGTTCAAAGTAGGCCTCGGCTGCCTGAATAATAAGTGCATGGAATAATGCAATATGATCTCGATTCTATTTTGATGGTTTTCTGAACTGGAGGTAATGATTAACAGGGACAAACGATGGCATTCGTATTGCGGCGTTAGAGGTGAAATTCGAGGATCGTTGCAAGACAAGCTACTGTGAAAGCATTTGTCAAGAATGTTTTCATTAATCAAGAACGAAAGTCAGAGGCGTGAAGATGATCAGATATAATCATAGTTCTGACCATAAACAATGCCGAGTAGCGACCCCAGAGGCACAAAATGGAAAACCGCTTGGCTAGCAAATCCACTACGTGGAAAGATTGAAATACCACAATCTAATATGTAAGTAAATGGGAATATTCTTCAACAAGTGAATAGGTACAATTATCTCGGAACAGTATTAACATCTGATGGGAGATGCCTTGAAGAGATTAGAACAAGAATTGCCTTGGCAAAAGTAACCTTTAGCAAGATGAAAAACATACTGACCAATAAAAAGAATTGAATTGAAAAGAATTGTCGTTTGAAACGAGAAAAAGAGTGTTGAGGTGCTACATAGAGCCTGTTCTTTTGTATGGATGTGAAGCTTGGACAATGAGCAGTCAAGCTGAAAAACATCTGATGGCTGTGGAAGTGTGGTTTCTGAAGAAAATGCAAAGAATACCATGGACAGGCAGAAAAACCAATGAACAAGTCCTTCAAGAAACAAATGAAGATCGTAAACTGATTAGAGACATTAGATGTAGACAATCACAATATTTTGGGCATGTTATGAGAAGAAATGATTTGGTGACAACTGGCAAGATCGAATGGAAAAGATCAAGGGGAAGATCAAGAAGTAAATACCTGGATGGCTTGGCCGTGTTGCATAGTTGAGACAGAAACACAGAGCTGATCCACGACTCTGGTGATCGAGTGAGATGGCAAAATATGACCGCCCACGCTTATCGGCATGGCACATGATGGATGGATGGAAAGACCGAACCATGTGGGCGATGACAGGTATAAAAGCGTCTAAGTGACACGAAATGGAATATTGCTTGGCTAACAAATCCATTGCGAGGAAAGTTAGCATTGAAAGCCCATTGAGTGGCATTATCCATGGTGAAAAATGTGTCCTAATGGCATGAAATGGAATATTGCTCGGCTAGTAAATCCATTACGAGGACAGTGGTTATCGAAAGCTCATTGAGTGAGCGTTATCAAAGGTGGAAAAAGCATCCTAGTGGCTTGAAATGGAATATCGCTTAGCTAGCAAATCCATTACGTGGAAAGTCCAAAGCGAAAGCTCACTGTGTGGATGTCATATGCAGACTGCACTCTTCTGGTGTCCGGAGGAACAGCCTATGATGAAGGGGGCTTAATATACAGAAGTGAAGCTAAGCAGCCATGTGTGAGACGTGACGATTCCTTGGGTGAGTCCAGTACCAGAGCGCTATATGTCGGCTCTGCAACTATGGAAGCCTCCTTGGATGGTGGGGGGGGGGGGGGGGGGGGGGGGATGGCTGGGGGATGACGAGGAATGCCCGTGGTCTGCCCCTGCCTTCTCTTGAGGGCCGCCCAGGGTGTCTTCGGCTGTTCTAAGTAGACCAGCTCGGATAGGGATGACATCACAACAGTAAGAGTCGAAAAAGCATCCCAGAGGCACAAATTGGAATATTGCGATCTTGTGGGAGCACGTGTACACCTCGGAGGAGCAAATGGATTACCATGGTCTGGCAAGAATGCAACAGCGTGGAGTGACGAGGGGATCTTTCTGATGCTCGACGCTTAGTGGAAAGGCAAGATGGACATATAATCAGATTGCTACTGGTACTATTGGGCTTGGAACTCTTCGCTGGCTTCTGAGGATGGGGACGGAGCGCTTATGGGAATGCCCCGAATGCTGTGATGTCGGTTCCTAAATCAATCAATCAATCAATCAATTTGAATATTGCTTGACTAGCAAACCCATTTTGTGGAAAGTCCGAACCGAAAGTTCGCTGAGTGGATGTCATCTGCAGACTTATCTCTCCTGGTTTTCATGGGGAACAGCCTTTGGTGAATGAAATGCCTAATATATGAATGTGAGGCTAAGCAGCCATATGCAAGATGTGACGATTCCTTGAGTGAGCCCAGTACCAGAGCGCTATGTGTCGGCTCTGCAATTAGAAAGCCTCCTTGGATGGCAGAGAATGCCCATGGTCTACCCCTGCGTTCCAATGATGGCTGACCAGATTGTCTTTGGCCGTTCTAACTTAACCAGCTGGGATGTAGGTGACACCATAACAGTGAGAGTTGAATGTCCTCTGAAACACCTGCAAAGGTTAACCCGGTCAACAAATGCCTGCAGACGTCAGATGTGTCGGCCAAAAGGTGCAAGTAACACAGCTCTGTTGTAAACAGGCACAACGCAACTACATCTGAAAAAAACAAACACTCTGAATGAACACAGAAGAAGAAAAAGAAACATGATAAGACATAGCTACTCACAGAATAGTAAAAATCACAATTTATATCTTAACATAGCAAAAACAAAGATAATGCATACAGATAAAACTAATATTGAGAAAGAAATATATGTTAATGAGGAAAAATTGGAGGTGGTGGAAAATTTTGAATATCTTGGGTCGTTGATTACCAACAATGGTGACACAATGAATAAATTAAACGACAACTATCAATTGCTCTTCAAAGACTAAAACAACTGAATAAATTATGGAGTGGGACAGACAGAACTACAAAAATTAGATTTTTAAGAGCATGCATCTTTCCCATTGCAACATACGCCTGTGAGACCTGGACACTTACTAAACAAGCTGAACAGTGCATAAATGCCTTTGAATATAAATGTTATAGACGAGTTCTAAGAATATCTCGGGTAAAGAAAAGAACAAGTGCATCCATACTTCAAGAGCTGAATTTTGAAGAAGGCTGGCTATTAAAGACGATAAAACAAAGAAAATTGAAATAGTTTGGTCACTTGAAATGTCACGAAAGTTTAGAGAGAACAATAATGGAGGGGTATATGCGAGGAAGGCCAAAGATAAGATGGGTGCAGGATGTGGCGGATGATCTCCAGATGGGTGTATCGGATGCAGGAAATCTTGCTTATAATCGAGAGGTTTTCCGGAAGGTTGTTATAGGAGCAAGGTTCTGCAAAGGACGTGCTACTGAATGAATGAATGAACTCACAGAATATTGGGATTTAGATCTCACACAATGGTGGGACACAGCCACTCATTATTGGAATATAGCTACTCAAAGATTGTCGCCAACTGGCTGAGGTTAGATCCCAGATGGGCAACCACTCAGCCAAATTCGTTTTCTCCTACTGGGGTTTAGTTCTGGGTGCAGTTTGAGATCCCTTACCTCTGTCAGATGGGACTAATTACCACCCCAGATCCAAGAGAGAAAACCTGGAACTAGTGTCTTTTATGCTGATTTAAGACACCGTCCCTGATACTCAAGAAAACAGCCAAGAAGTGGCTCGTTGAAGATAGAATATATCTATATAGATTTGGCTGTACTTGGTATCACCAGAAGTGAGAAAGGAGGAGTTAAGTTATGCAATGTAATCTGGTTACTTATGACTGCATATGCAAGGTACTTCCCTGACATAAATTCCCCCTTCTGGACAATGTGTTCGAACCCCCACTAAATGATATAATAATGTGTGTACTTGATTACGCTACACAAAAATGTATAAACATTTAGAATTATACGGACAAATTGAGTTTTAAAATACAACAACTGTGTTTATTATTTCTAGTCTTGATGATCATATGATGATGATGATTATATTATGGTATACGTAACTTAAGAGGTCACATAGGTCATGCTTCCCCCAGTGAGACGCTGTTCACTGTCAGATTGAAGGAGTCCAAATTGGTCCCTTCACAAGGCTAAGTCACTTCCTGATATGGGTTGTTGACTGTCCATTGCTCCTAAGAGATTGGAATGAAACGAACGGAGATGGGTAGTATCTACGTCACATCTCAAACACATATGTCTATATATTCATATAAACATACATTCAAGTCATAATATATGATGGTATGATGATATATGATGGCATGTTACATAAACATATATCAGTTCTAAATAAATAAATATATATGTATATATTCATAAAACTATTTAGAACATCTATAGCTCAAAACATACATATTCACATACATTTATGTAATGGAGTGTTTCCCATATAAGTTCACCTCACTTACTCTCTCCCTTTCTGATTCATTCATTCCGTCTTGTCGGAAGGGCTGGTCGCACAGTCCTGTCGAACATTAAAATGCCTTCCCTGAATCTGTCTGGGATATTTAATGTCCTAAGTCATGTCTGTCCTCATGCAGACATCATGCCGACAAGGTGAACTGGTGCCATTCCTCAAACCAAGTGGTTTCACCACAATCTTGGTAGGCACTCAAAGTGTTGGTCCAAATAATCAAGGTTAATTTGACGCTATCAAGAGACTGGTAACTCTCAGGAATTTCTCCTAAGTAGTCAGTCTCCCCAATGTTTAACATCATACAGGATGAATCTAAAATGCATTTCCTGTACATGAATAAGCCACACGCTCATGTAGCTTGGATAATGGATTTCTCCAAATTGTCACATACAACAAATCAGACAACCAAGTAGTGAATGAGAGATGACGATAGTTCTCAGTGAAATCGTAAAGCTAGAACTGGAACATTAAGTACAAAGAAAATCCACCAGTGTAAAGTTTGGGAGAATAAACAGAAACAAGAAACTATACAGGCCTTCAGACTAGCAGACAAACTCAGAATAATGGTATTACCTGGGTTATAGCTAGGAAATCCTGTCATATGACTTTGTATTGAAGTAACAAAACGAGAGGGTAATCTCTCACCAGAAATTAAAATTCCGGCTTCCCTGGTACGCTATTGTGAATGCATCTGAAGTCTTGCTGACCATGCTTGTAGTTTTATTCTCTCAGTTCCTGGCTAGTGTCCAGGTGGGCTAATTAATATGTCCCATATTCATTAACTCCACCTATTTCCCCCATGGACTTGTTATCTCTGCCAATCAAATTGACTAATGATGCCCCGCCATGGCCTGAAACAATGAAACATGCTTAGGCGGTGATGCAGTTGCGTCCTTACATTCCAATCTGTTGTTAACACAAGCCTTCCTGGTTACTGGCAGGAATGTGTCAGCCATGTGTTCCTACTTTGCCCCGTATTGCGGAGAGGTGTTAAGCATCTGGTCCTAATTGCTCCTTTGTGGTGGCAACTACAGACGTTGTCCCGGCTCCACAAAGTCTGGACTTTTAGATAGGTGTTAGGCCTGCATTTCCCCTGAGTAGCACGTCCATGTATCAACGTCGTCTCTAGCCCAGATTTCACACTTTGCCGTCTTTCTCTTCCCTTGTACTGAAAACAATGAGTTTTCAACCTTTGATAGCGCCCGCCGACTACATAGTTCCATAATATTGGGTTATAGCTACTCACACAACATTGGACATAGTTCCATAATATTGTAACATAGCTACTCACACAATTTAGGACATAATTACTCAGACAATACTGGGCCATAGCTACTCACACAATATAGGACATAATTACTCAGAAGTATGGAACATAGCTACACACACACTGTAGGACTAACTACTCACACAATATTGGGAAACAGCTACTCACACAATAGTGTGGTAGAGATAGTTGTACCAATTTGCTTATTTTAAAATATTCCCATTTACCCATATATTACAATGTGGCATTTCTTTCTTCCATGTGATGGCCATAATCTGTGTCTTCTTATAATTTAATTCTGTCCCTAGTTGTTCACTGTGTACAGCAACCGCATCATCTAAATGTTGCAGATCCTGTTCATGTCTGCAATCAATACTGTATCATCCACATTTCTAATGTTATTGATGTTATGTCCCCCAATGGTGATTCCTCTCGTATCTTTTAACTTTCTCAAAAATATGATCACTGTACTGGGAAAAAAGATATGGAGACATTACACATCCCTGCTGCACACATACCTTAATAGGCTGATATTGACCTACTTCACTATCAATCTTTATGGCAGCTTGTTGTTTTCAATATATATTTTTTACAAGTCTATCAATTTGTAGATCTGAAAGCATCTAAAATTGATAGCGTGGAGCAGCGTGATAAAGTTGTATTTTATCTATATTTTCATTCCTTATTTAATTTTCCTTATTTTCTTGTGGAATGAGAGATAAGTTCTAATGTTGACGAGGTGTCTTGTTACAGGTAGTGACAAACCATTAGTAATTGACAGGCAGGTACTGATAAACCATTAGTAACTGACAGGCAGGTAGTGACAAATTATTAGTGATTGTCAGACAGGTAGTGACAAACCATTAGTAATTGACAGGTGGGTAGTGATAAACCATTAGTAATTGACAGACAGGTAATAACAAAACATTAAGTGGTAAGAAGTGAGAAACATTATAATTGAAACACAATAAGTGACAATCCATTAATATTTCACAGGCAGGTGGTGACAAGCCATTAGTTAAGAACAGAGAGATATCTTTCTTGTACGTGTGGTTGCTAAGCAACACAGACTCTATAAATTAGAAATAATTCTGTGCTTGTTTGAGGTTGAAATATTTTTTTCAAATAAGAATTGTTGAATTGAGCCTTTATGATTGAACATTCTGAGCAGCATGTTTTGTTTTTTTGGTTTTTGCTCTCGCTCGCTCAATTTGAACTCAAGACACACTACTTCTAGTAGTACTGGGCTGAATTGTGTGTGTGGATTAGCTTTCCCTATTAACAATGTCCCTCGCCATCAGGCAAACCCACTCCGACTTCAGAGGTACATGTAATTAACATCCCCAAGTCAAGGATGATAGGTCAATATTTTAGTCCAACTTTCCGGTGTAAGGGTTGAACCCCTTACCTCGGCATCAGCACACCGGATGTTTATGAACATGTGTTCTTATCCATTCATCCATGCTGACCTACAAAGCAGCATGTATGTCATTTCATGTTTGTCATTTCAATTTGAAGTGTCTTATTTGTAGTTTCATGTTTATGGTTTCAGTTAGCCCAAGAATACTTGAGAATGCAAGCAGAGATTGCTGTACTAACACAGAGAAAGTAAGATTTTTTTTTTTTCATGATTTTGTTCCAAAACATACCCTGGTGGTGATATAAACTTTTACCACAACACTGTAGTTTTAAAATTACAAATAAAACTTAAAAACACAGGAATAAAGACATCTGGGACACCTTCAATAGATACATCAGCATTGAAACAACCAGACATAAGTCAACTTTATCTGGTCGAAGTCAACAAAATAAATATTGTATGCTAATCTATTTCCCATCTACCCTTGGAGGGTGCCATCCAAACAGACAAAACTGGACTAACGCAGCAGTTTTTGCCCATGATGTCTATGAAGGTTTCCACTCAGGCACTGAAACCGTTGCTGCAGTGATTGATCTTGAGGATGCGTACAACAGAGTACCATTGAATTTCTTAATGTTTCAGCTTCTTGAACTCAAGATAAGTCCATTCCTCCTTAGTTGGATCCTCCTTAGCCACTTAGTTGGATTGCCGCAGCTCTCTTTCAATGGAAAGTAGTTTTTAGAACCAACAGCAATATATCCAGGCCTACCACAGGAATCACCATTATCTCTGGTGCTGTTCAACGACTACACAATGAAAATTACCAGCGAGCAGATCAGAGGACTGGGGAGGACATTGTCATATGCCAACAATTTGTTAGTTTGTAGGCAAGTTAAGGATAGAAATCGAGTGGTTGTGGATCTGCAAACAGAAATAAATCGCATAAGTACTTGGTGTGTGGAATCTGGGGCAATGGTCAAACCAACGAAGGCAGCAGTGACATGGTTCTCTTTGAATAATCATATTGTCAACAATCCAACACCAACAGTAAATCTGTGTTCAGAGACTATGGAAAGAACGCAGGCAATGAATTACCTGGGAATACGTTTTGATCGAAGTCTTTAGTATCATAAGCACATAGGCCAGGTGATAACAAAGGCCAAGCGGGTCTGGCTGCGATGCGGGTGATGGCGGTGGCAAACTGTGAGCAGCGCCATCTGTCTTCTATACGAGGGGCTGGTCATGTCTGTTCTTGAGTATGCAGTGGCGATCCTGACTCTCAGTCGTAAGCAGATAGAAAGGATGGAAAGGATACAGAACGAAGCTATGTGTATTATTCTTGGATGTACAAGAGATATGGCATGCAGGCCGATGCACTACCTTCTTGATTTTCCAACCATTGGGGACAGAATACAAATTTGCAGAGCACGTGCCTACGCCAGAGTCAACACAAACACACAACATCCACTGCACAGTGAAATTTAGAAGGTAAAGAGCAGCAGGTTAAAAAGAGGAAAGTTGTGGATGGGTCAAGCCGATGATATTCTTCAACAGGTGTGTTTTCACTTGAGGACTTAGAACCTGGCGAGGAGTGGGTACAAGTGCCAACAGATTTCTGCACATCCTTTTCAGTTTGCATCCAACTAGGCAAAAAATGTAGACAAGAAAATCCGGCTGCTGTGGAGGCGGAAGTGTTTCTTTGAGAATTCTTTGGAGGGTGATGCTGTCATTTACACACATGGGCCGGTCATTCATCGTGTGAGAAGTTCATGGGCTTTTACGGCTCAGGCTGGAGGGAGAATTGTGAAGGAAGATTCTGGTGCTTTTGCTTTGACCACAAGTCGCCTGACTATGGAAGTCATGGCAGTAAGTAAAGCAATAAGATGGCTCGAGACACAGACGATTTACTAGGGCATGTTTCCTTAGTGACTCAATGAGCATGTTCAGGAGGATAGAGGTCTGGTGGGTCTGAAGAGAGTGGCTGCTGTCTCTGGAGCGGTCTCGGCTGGCAAAGATTAGTTTCATTTTCATGCCAGGACATGCGGGTATATGAGGAAATGAGCGGGCTGACAAGCTTGCAGGTAAGGCTACTGTGGAAGGCGGACGAGCCATGGACAGGCTGACATTCTGAATGCTCTACGAGAAGTATGACTTTTGCGAGAACCAAGTGATGACTGTGAATCTACAACCATGACTGTGAATCTACAAACCACGACTGCGAGAACAGCAAATTAAAAGAGGTGTGGCCAAACAAGAACACTATGTGGGAAGCCAAAGAAGATTAATAAACCAACACAGAACTGGTGTCGTCAGTTGCTACTCACGCAGGGATTTACTGAGGAGGTGATCCGAGCACTTATGGACTGAATGGTTCGATGTGCAATAAGGATCTGTCGATTAACTAATTAACTAACTAAACTGAGTGTTGAGTATCCCAACAGCTTCTGGCTTGTTCCGCTGCAGAGTCCATCAGCTGTGATCCCCTGCTAGCTCCAGCTGTGTTGATGATAGGTACTCCCTTCATCTTGCCCAAAGAAGTATTTTATTCTTGGTTGTTAGCAGACATGTTTCACGTCCCTGAACCAGAGTCCATAGTACAACCTTCATGAATGCTGACTATATCTTGAGTTTCTTTTTTGAAAGACTCTAAGATACCAACATTGTGAGAATTCTCCCCCTTGTTTTGTTTTTCATCTCTGTCCGGACTCTCTTGCGCCTAGTCTAGTTGAGGTATTCTCCCCTGGTCTGGTTTATTGTGCCAAGTCCAATGGAAGTGAATGCTGTGGGGTGTCATTTTCAATGTCATCTCCCACCTGAGATAGGTAATTCAAACTGACAGTAATTTCATCTTATGTGGCCACAAGGAGAGAAACAATAGAATCTTGATTTACATCCATTTCTGTCTCAGTTGAATTTATTTCCACTCCTAGTTCCTCTGAACTGAAGGGAATAAGAGAATCGGATAAGGCCTCGCCTTCGATCTCTTTAATAGTTTTCCTCAGGTCCTCCTCCTCCTCCTCCGGCTGGATCTTTCTACTAGGGGAAGTCTTAGAAAGCTCCTGAGTTTGCTGGGTTACCATGCCAGCTAATCTGCTGTCATTGTGGTGTAAACATTTATCACGTTTGTGACTGTTTACTGTACTCTTGGTGCATTTTCTCTTATTCCGTTTCTTTTTATGAATAAGATGAGGGAGCATCTGCCTTTCAGTGTCCAAGTTTTCATCTTTCTGAGGTGTGGGGATATGTGAAGGAATGCATGCCTCTTAATTGTGACAGTCAGCCTTCTTGGTTTGGCTTGAGTTATTGACTTTTCCTCAACTGAGCTGGTAGACTCCTTCATGTTCAATGTTTCCATTTCCTCTTTCATCAGCTCCTCTAATTCAACTTTTGCTGCATCAATTTCTTAAATTGCTTTTCTAAACTTTTCATAAATTGCTTCCCAGTCTTCCATCTTGACTCTAATATGTTCTTCTAGATCCCCTTCTAATATGCCCACTCTTCTCATAGTCTCTAAGAAATTAGTGCGCTGATCCATGATATATGTTCAGCTTAAACTCAGGCAAGTAATTAATTATTACCCTACACAGAGCAGGTCAGATTTATGCTAGAGCAAGATAGTGACAAAAGGAACTGACACTGCTATAAGAATGATAGTAGTGAATTGTGTGAGAGAGTTAAGCAAAACAGTCTGTCATACACTGAATTAACTAAGCATTAATCACATTATACATGATGAAATCAAATTATAAAGCATGCAATCAACAAATCATCAAGTAAACCATCAATAAATTGATTAACATCACTAATTAATATTATTCTTAATTATTACAATGGAGAATGACTAAGTTAACTCATATGATGCTATCCATTATTAACTTTTTAACAAGTTATTTAAATTCTATAAACTTCCCTAGAAACAAATTCCTAAGTTAATATTTAGCAATGGTAATAGGTGAAGAGTGAAAGAATGGTTTACGAAAATCGTTAGTTTAGGATTTAGTCTCTGATTCTATCGTGGGCGAGAAGTCTGAATTCATATGCCGGATGAGAAGCTCACTATGTCAAAATCTTGCTACGGCCAAACGAGCTAATAAGTTAGAAATAAATTATAACTAACTAATGCTGCTAAGAATGTAAGCGAGAGTGACTTAGGTTCTATCCCCGGGCAAAACCACAATAATACCAGACTAACAGATTTGAAATAGGTTCATTCCTTGAAAGTGAACCAAAGAGCTTTAGGGTTTACTCCCGGATTCTATCGTGGACGAGCAGTCCCACCCTGTCAAAAGTTGACTAAAGTAGATCCCGGGCGACCAACCACTCTGTCAAAAGTCATAATTTCTCCTACTGGTGTTTAGTTCTGGGTGTAGTTTGAGATCCCTTACTTTTTTCAGATGGACTAATTAACCCAGATCCCAGCGAGAAAATGTGGGACTTGTGTTTCTTTTATACTTATTTAAGAAACAGTCCCTGGATACTCAATAAACAGCCAAGAAGTGGCTCATGGAAAAGATAGATGTTGCTGCTCTTGGTATCCTCAGGAGTGAGAAAGAGGAATTAAGATATGCAGGATAAGCTTGTTGCTTAAGGGCTGCATGGACAAGGTACCTGTCTGACTTGTTCCCCTCCTGGACTGTGTGTGCGAACCCCCACTAAATGTTTTACCAATGCATGCACTCACACACAAGCATTTATAGATATTTAGAAATAAATATGAAATAATTATAAGTTTTAACAAAACTACCACTGGTTTAATTCCTTTACATGTGAAACTCATCTTACGAAGATGACACCTAGGTCATGTTCCCCAGTGAGGTGTATTGCACCGTCAGGCTGGAAGGAGTCCCAGTTGGTCCTTTCCCAAGGCTCAGTCACTCCCGTATGTGATTGGGTTGTTGTTGGTTGCTCCTAAGAGAGCTGAGGTTATAGCTTAGGAAATTCTGTCATTGGACTTGGTCTGTAAGTCGGATAGAAGAAGATGTTAATATCTTTCCCCATAAGGTATCCACGGATTATTGTACTTGCGATTTTACAATAAATAATTTGGGACAGTTATACTTCGTTTATTCAATTTAAAGCTTCAATTAACCTCCACGACACCTAACGGCATAAGTGGAAGACAACAACAACACCAACTTCTGAAATAAATGCCCTGGTTGATTTTGATGCCCTGTAAAAGACATCCAACTAACTTACAGGGCCTAATTAGGTGATTATGCTAGTTGCGAATTTCTGATTCAGGGGCGATATTTCATTTGGCAAATAAAATTCACGTTAAACAAAGACATCTATTGGATCCATCGATTCCGACACTCGATTACACCTTCGCTGCCTGAGGGATGCCCCTCCCCTCAGCTTCTGCAGATCCACAGAGCACACTTTATTCACAAGCTTTGAGTTTCTCAGTTCTTTATTTTAGTTCATAACGGTTAATATTTTTGTTTTAAAGTTCGCTTTCACCTAATTAATTTCTGAAGATGAAAAAAAAAATAAATTTCCGCCTGTGGGGAATCGAACCTCAGTCTCTCGCATTACTGGTGGAGATACTTACCACTATGCTACTGAGGACACAATGAAACCTTAACAAAAATGTATAATATTGTCAAACACATGTCCCGATGACATCACGTACGTCACGTGACTAGTCTTCGATTGCGAATAGACAGTTCATTTATTCGCAATTGGATTGCAAATAGACACTTTGATTTAGCTTTCCATCTGAAGAAGATGGAGTCATTGTTTTGAAGTACAGAAATGACTGAAGTGACAATTTTGTAAATTAAAAAAAAAAATATTAGAACCCTATATAGATATATACAAGTATATATATTCTTAAAGAGGATATAGTACAGTTTATTTCTGTGTATGATTGAAGTTGTTTTGTTCATGTTTATGCAAATTTGGTGACCTCATTTGCATTTTGTAAAAACTAAAATATTTCATAACATAATAATATTTTGTAATAAAACATATTTTAAAAATGGTACTCGCCTAAGATTTCCTCATTGAATACCTACACCACTTTAGAATAATTTTAAACACTTATGTTTAGAAAAGCAACAACCATGAAGTTCCTTTTGACATTTGTTGCACATTGACCGGGCTTGCTTCCACCCTCCAGGAATTTTTCTGTCACTGCACACACAACAGTCTTTGTCTTTTCCATCTGGAACGGTACATACCCCTTTAGCTTCAGGGACTTCATTGCTAACTTGTGAGGTACGATATCCCTTACAAAGTGCTTCAATTGCTAATGTGGTGAATTTGTATCTAGCTATCACATTTACAGTCGAATGAGCTTTGTACAAAATGTACGCATTCAGCATCATTCTTGAGAGAATATTGAAAGTTACTTTCTTCCAATACTTCACAGTCCTCCTCTCATCCAGATAACAGTACATCTTGTCATTTTGATCTATCCCACCCATATGTTTGTTGTAATCCAGAACACTTCTTGGCTTCCTAACAGTTTGAAGAGCATCTCCACCTTCATGTTGACCACGTTTCCACAGTGGCACTTCTCCAGTCTCTGCCTTGTACAAAATGGACAGTAGTAGAACAGCATTCTTTTGAGACTTCTTTTCCCTAAAGGCAGTGGCAAGAGTTTCTCCTTGTCTGAAGTTAATTATGTCTCCAGGGTTCATCTTCACTTTCAGTCCTTGTGGTATTTCTTTCCTATTGCGTCTCAGCATCCCAGTGAGGTGTGTCTCAGCATCCCAGTGAGGTGTGTCTCAGCATCCCAGTGAGGTGTGTCTCAGCATCCCAGTGAGGTGTGTCTCAGCGTCCCAGTGAGGTGTGTCTCAGCGTCCCAGTGAGGTGTGTCTCAGCGTCCCAGTGAGGTGTGTCTCAGCGTCCCAGTGAGGTGTGTCTCAGCGTCCCAGTGAGTTGTGTCTCAGCATCCCAGTGAGGTGTGTCTCAGCATCCCAGTGAGATGTGTCTCGGCGTCCCAGTGAGGTGTGCCTTGTTGTCTCTCAGCTCTTTGACAAGAGGCATGCTTGAAAAAAAAGTATCAACAAACAGATGGTATCCTTTATTCAGATAGTGCCCATTCTGAGCAGTCTCATCACAACTCTATGGGCTAATCCACTATCGGCTGCTTGTTGATAATCGGTGATAATATCATGCTTGCCTCTATAGACAAAGAGACCGAGAACATATGCTGAATGAGAATCACATAACATAAAAAGCTTTATTCCCCATTTACGATGATGCTTATTTGGGAGATACTGGATTAGCTGTGTTCTGTTTTTAGTACCAATCAGTCTCATCTATGCAGATCTCTCTATGAGGGGTGTAAAAACGTCGGAACATGGTATTCGCATGTTCAATGAGAGGACTGAACCTTCAACAAGCATCATAATTGGGCTCCCCAGGATTGGCTAAACTAATATTATTCACCATGTGAAAGAATTTGTGAATAAGCTCAAACCTGTCCCTACTCATTAGCTCTGCAAACCAAGAGGTTCTTTGGGATGGTTCAGTTGACCAGTGCGACTTTATCGTAGGCTTTTGAACCAAATCCATATTGAGAATTATGGCTATGAAGGCCCTCATTTCATTCACAGTAACCTCAACCCAACTGTGAGCTACAGACCTTTTCTTGGGGACTTCACTATCAAGAAACTGCCTGGCATATCTGTTTGTTTCTTTCACAAACAATGTAATAAGATTGAGTGTGAGAAACAACTCCAAATACATACTAGGTGGGCTATCATCTGGTGGCATGTGTTTTGGTCCAGACAGCCTACTATGTGGGTGTCATCAAAGGTGGAAAAAGTGTCCTAGTGGCACGTAATGGAATATTGCTTGGATAGCAAATCCATTACTTGGAAAGTCCGAATCGAAAGCTCACTGTGTGGATGTTATCTGCAGATTGCATTCTTCTGGTTTCCGGAGGAACAACCTGTGGTGAACGGGGGTGGCCCAATATACGGAAGTGAGGCTAAGCAGCCATGTGCAGGACGTGACGATTCCTTGGGTGAGCCCAGTACCAGAGCACTATGTGTCGGCTCTGCAATAATGGAAGCCTCCTTGGGTGGCAGGGAATGCCCATGGTCTGCCCCTGCCTTCCCTTGAGGGCTGACCAGTATGTCTTCGGCTGTTCTGAATGGGCCAGCTGGGATGGGGGAATAACACAACAGTGAGAGTCAAACATCTTATGAAACCCCAAGGAAGGTAACCAGGTCAACAAATGCCCGCAGAAGTCGGATGTGTCGGCCTAACGGCGTAAGAACGCAGCTCTGCTGTAAACAGGCACACCGCAATCATGTCCGAAAAAAAAAACTCCGGATGAACAAAGAAGAAGAAGAAGTACTTGCATTTGCGTCTGAAGTTTATAGGCAATGCATCATTTAAATATTCTGTTCTCCCAGAGTTCTTTTAACTCCTCCTCTCTTTGCCTCACGGACTGTAGTTTCATCTCTCAATCAAATTGACCGACTCTTTGCCATGTGTCTGAAACAATGCTTTTTTTCGCTTTCCCTGTGTTCTGGGATTCAAACATGCTTTATCTCCCTTTGGCAAAATTGTGTCAGGACTACTCCTGCCCCTTAAGATCAATAGTCTGTCCGGCTGAAAGTCACAATGTGGTGTTAGGCCTGCATTCTATTTCGACCCCCGTGTGCGGCAACTTCACAAGTTTTCCCTTCTCCGCTAAGTCTTGACTTTTACGACGTGTTATCCTGTGGTGTTCAGCATAAACTGAAGCAGACTTTATATTCCCTACATTCCCTTTTCACTGTGGTAACATGTGATTTTACAATCTTTGGTAGAAAAGCCGACTGGCTTTGTGCATTAGCGCAGGTTTTATAGTTATGACACAAATTTGCGTAGTAGCGTTAATACTAGCAGCGCGGTGACTGTACTTTCTCTTGTTTTCATTCCATTTTAATTTGTCGTTATTCCTTTGTTGGGGACTCAGATTACTTTCTCGTGGGATTAAAGATATATTTTGGTACCGCGGAGGTGTTACGTCATAGTTGCTGGGTGTGTTACACTCTCCATCGATCTCTCTGTTTGAGGCTGGGTATGTTACACTCTCTATCAATCTCTCTGTTTGTCGCTGAGTATTTTACACTATCCATCGATCTCTCTATTTGTGGCTGAGTGTGTTACACTCTCCATTGATCTCTCTGTTTGTGGCTGAGTGTGTTACACTCTCCATTGAATTCTCTGTTTGTGACTGGGTGTGTTACACTCTCCATTGAATTCTCTGTTTGTAACTGGGTGTGTTACACTCTCCACCGATCTCTCTGCCTCTCATGTTTTCTGTTGTCTCTCATCTGCTATGTCTGTCTGTGTATGGGTGTGTGTGTGTGTCTATTTATGTATGTATGTATGTGTATGTCTGTCTGTCTGTGCATGCGCGTGGGTGCGTGTGTGACTCTCTGTGTGTGTGCATGCATGTGGGTGAGTGTGTGTATGTATATGTGTATTAGTGTATGTATATATGTGTATGTTCACATATGTATTTGTGTATGTGTGTGTGTGTGTATGTTTTGTGGTGTGTAAAGGTGTGTGGGTGTTCAAGTGTAAGCATGTCTTGGTGATCTGTCTATATATGTGTGTGTGTGTGTGTGCGTGCACAAGTGCTTGCGCGCACGTGCACGCGCATGCATACAGGAATATATATATGTCATGTCTTACTATTCCATATTATTTGTGTATGCTCATCTTTCATATTTTTATTTTTAGTGCCACTTCATTCCAACATGTACATTATGAACACTCTTGCACTGCTTACTTCATCCTGTCTGTATTAGTGTTAGCTAATATTATCTGATTACATTGCATTAGTATACTTTAAGATATACAATTTATATGTATAACATATCTTTCCATTGTTGTGTGGATGCTCATGATAGTTGTCAATGCATGTATCTGTGTGAAAGTGTGGGAATTTGTGGATATTAGTTTGAGTGATTGTGTGAAGGAGTGTGTGTATGTGTGCATGGTTTTGTGTATGATTGATCATAAATGGGTGTGAGAGAGAGAGAAAGAGTGAATGATTTAGTGAGTTGGTGATTGTGAGTAGGTATAAGGAAGTGTGTGTGTATGATTGTGTGGATGTACGACTGTGTAAGTATTCGTGTATGTGCATATGTAAAAGTGTGTATGTGTCCCTTATGTGTGTGTGGGAAGGAGTGTATGTGTGCCCTTTGCTTTATATATGAATGAGGATATATGGGAGAGAGAGAGAGAGGAGAGAGAGAGAGAGAGAGAGAGAGAGAGAGAGAGAGAGAGAGAGAGAGCTGAAGAGAGAGTATGTATGTATGAGTAAATGTTTGTTAGTGAGTTTGTGATTGTGTATGTGAGAGAGTGTGCATTTGTGTATTATTGATTAGTCGTTAGTTGCGGTTCCAACTTCATGATAAAGGGTCACCCCCATAATGCTGCGTTCCTTTGCCAGTGAATGTCACACAAAATGCTCCTCACTGTCTGTCCCGTGTGAAAAGTGGAACAGACAGCAGTCTCAACAATCCAACAGGCAAGTGCATCCATAAGGCCACTGCCAGAATACCAACACATCACTCCACCACAAAAATTGCAGTTCATCGTCGATAGAAGTGGCAGTCACTAGAAAGGCAGCAGCCACTAGAAAAACAACAGCTTCACACACATTACTGCATAATGCAAAACTAGCTAGTTCAGCAGCTGGCCGGCCACCATTTTCTGAACATGCAGTTCACCATACAAACAACCATGGACTGATGTAAAAGCGCTCAACCTGAAATCCACAGCTCACAGTGCAAGCACTTAACTCATTAGCTGTTTAACATGAGGAAAATCAAGCCATAGCCAGAAGCAAAAACACTCCAGAGGCCTTGACAGCTCAACTGCCTATCTGCCATATTGGACCAAAAGCCTGTGTATTATTGAGTGGGTGCTTAACTGTGAGAGTTTGTGTAAATGATGTATGCACGTGTGTGTGTTTATGTGTGTCTGTCTGCCTGTCGCTTAACATGGTAATATGCATTGTTTATGTTTACAGCATTCATTTGACAGTGTTTTTTTCTATGTGATTGTAACATGCACAATAGATAATTGATGTACGAAAGATGAGTGGTTGGAAGGACAGAATGTAAAACGGGCCTGCGTTCCCAATTTGTGACCTTTTGGAAATAAATTGTGTTCATTGTCTGTGTATATTTATTTAACTACTAATTACTTCTGTTGACAGGCATGAACTTCACAAGGAGAGAGAGCAACAGGAAGAAAGAACATTCAAAAGTGGCCAACTGGCAGACATTGAAGAATACACCAGACTTTCCAGTGAAAATGTCAGTTTGTTCTCAGTCTAGGCTTACTGTGTCAGTAGTATATCAGGAGTTACTTTCTCAGTATTATGTCAGAGGTTACTGTCTCCGTACTATGTCAAGGGTTACTGTCTCAGTATTATGTCAAGAGTTACTGTGTCATTTGTATGTCATTTGGGCAATACTGTCTCAGTATTATGTCAAGGGTTACTGTGTCCGTAGTATGTCAGTCAGAGGTTACTGTGTCAGTATTATGTCAGTCGGAGGTTACTGTGTCAGTATTAGGTCATTCGGAGATTACTGTGTGAGTATTATGTCAGTCAGAGGTTACTGTGTCAGTATTAGGTCAGTCAGAGATTACTGTGTCAGTATTATGTCAGTCAGAGGTTACTGTGTCAGTATTAGGTTAGTCAGAGGTCACTGTGTCAATATTAGGTCGGTCAGAGGTTCCTGTGTCACTAGTAAGTCAGTCAGAGGTTACTGTGTCAGTATTCGGTCAGTCAGAGGTCACTGTGTCAATATTAGGTCAGTCAGAGGTTGCTGTGTCACTAGTAAGTCAGTCAGAGGTTACTGTGTCAGTATTAGGTCAGTCAGAGGTTGCTGTGTCACTAGTAAGTCAGTCAGAGGTTACTGTGTCAGTATTATGTCAGTCAGAGGTTACTGTGTCAGTGTGCCAATTCTATTGGGGTTGGAGTTAGAAATGTACAATGGTATTGTATATCAATCTTAGCTGTTTCTCAGCTGGTGATTCTACCGACCCCTTGGACCCAGAATTATCACATTTGCACATGGCAGTCATCCTATGCTGTTTTTCAAAACAATATTCAGGTCTCTGGTTTTTTTTATTTAAATTTAATTAACTCCAAACAACCCAGCACCCAGCACACAACATACAACATAATTCTTTGTGCAGTACAGATAGATCTACTAGAACAACAAGTAGGACCGAGAAGGAACACAGAAAGTTCTTGGCAGTTTCGTCATAGATGGGGACTTCAGTGTATCTGTGCGTCTGGTTTGATGATACTCATCCCAGGAATCCTCCAGGCTACAGACAAGTTCTGGGGAACTTCAGTGTATCTGTGCGTCTGGTCCGGTATACACACTTCACCTGGTTTGATGATACTCATCCCAGGAATCCTCCAGGCTACAGACAAGTTCTGCACTAAACAGTTGGTTCAGCTTCTTGCTGGCTTTTTGGTTTCACTTCTCCCATTGCTAAGCTGGGGAATGATTAGACTGGATCTTGTACCTTCAGTAGTTCTATGTCGTTTAACAGAATATTTCTTCCTTATCCCGGCTCTTATTTATGAAATAGTCAAGGTCCTAGTTTCAGCCATGGATAATAACTGACATTACAAGTTTGTGTAAGGAGACATGAGGGATTTAGCAATAAGTCTTTTATGATTCCCGTGCCTTGCAGTCACTCCTTGAAGAAAATTCAATATAGTTAGTTTAAGGACTTTCTTGAAAAATCCTTTGTTGGATGTTCAGGATTATCCGAAGTCACGAACATTAGACTTGATGACTGTTGAACTTCCCAAAAGCTTCTTCAAAGTTGAATGTTGATTATTGATACGATTCTGAAGCATCAGGTCTCAAAACATTAGATGTAATGACCATTGAGCTTCTCATAGACTTCATCGAAGTTGAATATTGATTATTGATACGATTCTGAAGCATCAGGTCTCAAAACAGACGTAATGACTATTGAGCTTCCCATAGGCTTCATGGAATATTGATATTCTTCATAGTGTAACCTTCCTGTTGGCTGTATACCCATAACCTTCACAAAGGGGACCTGTGAATATATAGAGAAGCACAGGGTAGTAAGTGTGCAATTCAACCTTAACATGACAGCATCACTTCCCTCCTTTCCCCACCTCGTATCTCAGTTTTATAGAGAAGCACAGGGTAGTAAGTGTGCAATTCAACCTTAACATGACAGCATCACTTCCCTCCTTTCCCCACCTCGTATCTCAGTTTTATAGAGAAGCACAGGGTAGTAAGTGTGCAATTCAACCTTAACATGACAGCATCACTTCCCTCCTTTCCCCACCTCGTATCTCAGTTTTATAGAGAAGCACAGGGTAGTAAGTGTGCAATTCAACCTTAACATGACAGCATCACTTCCCTCCTTTCCCCACCTCGTATCTCAGTTTTATAGAGAAGCACAGGGGTAGTAAGTGTGCAATTCAACCTTAACATGACAGCATCACTTCCCTCCTTTCCCCACCTCGTATCTCAGTTTTATAGAGAAGCACAGGGTAGTAAGTGGTGCAATTCAACCTTAACATGACAGCATCACTTCCCTCCTTCCCCACCTCGTATCTCAGTTTATAGAGAAGCACAGGGTAGTAAGTGTGCAATTCCACCTTACATGACAGCATCACTTCCCTCCTTTCCCACCTCGTATCTCAGTTTTTATAGAGAAGCACAGGGTAGTAAGTGTGCAATTCAACCTTAACATGACAGCATCACTTCCCTCCTTTCCCCACCTCGTATCTCAGTTTTATAGAGAAGCACAGGGTAGTAAGTGTGCAATTCAACCTTAACATGACAGCATCACTTCCCTCCTTTCCCCACCTCGTATCTCAGTTTTATAGAGAAGCACAGGGTAGTAAGTGTGCAATTCAACCTTAACATGACAGCATCACTTCCCTCCTTTCCCCACCTCGTATCTCAGTTTTTAAAATGATAACTTGTATGATTATCATTAGACCCAAAGATTCTGGCTTCCTGGACAAAGCACCTAGCTTGGACCAAAGAAAAGTCCGTTTAGAGTCCCTGATCTGGATTAGGAGATTCAGTTTAGTCTGTCGTCAGGAGTTATAGGCTGTACCCTGGTCTGGAGTCAGGCTCTTGCACCCTTTCAACGTTCAGTACACGTAGGTCTTACCACCCTAGTTTTACCTTTGCATTCTTCATTAGTGTAGGTAATTATGCTTGGGTTTTATTTGCCAATCCCTTGTTGTGGGTTGGTAAAGTACTACCACAATTTTAAGTAATACAAATATTTATCCCGGATCATTTCCTTGATTGTGTAGGAAGTCATAGGATTGCTCTGGTGTACGTAGGTTTATTATATAGATGTAAAGCTCCCAACCTTTCTATATATAAAGGATATCTTGTATCGTAGAGCTATCTGTTATGGAGTGCTCTCCAGTGAATCATTGCGTCACCCCTTCTGGCACATTGATGTTGAATGTGGCAATTCAGCGAACTATGCCGAGTTTAGTTTTATTTTGAAGCTTATGGAATTAGGAAGCTGGTTTCCTATCTTCCCCTTTGTTTAATCCCATTATTACATCCTTCTTTAGTGGTTATTCACTAAGATTATCTCGAGTTTCAGCTACTGAGTATATTATTTGTAAATGGGTCACGGGCATTCTAAGCACAGCTGGTAGTTATATTTTTCACGCTTGCTTACTTCGGGTCAGCTGATAGAAAGTAGACTGTGTTTAGTGTAGTAACTTTCTAACTAAACTATGAGGGTAAGTTAATAAGTAAGTCACAAATGGCTGTAGAAAAATAACTAACGATGATCTCTCATCTCATCTTGTTCCTCTTGTACCTTGCGGTGTTGAGGTGAAGTATAAACAGCACCTGGCCCTGCAGGCAGCAGGGTTAGGATCGGCTAGCCTCTCCCAGGAGGAGTGAAAAGTTAAAATTTGTAACCTGCCAATGACCCACAGACTACACAAGTCAACCCCACCTCCACGTGGTGTAAACTGGGAAACCATGACCGCGAGGTCATGGGCTAACGGGGATATGGCTCGCCATAGGGGATGGACTCCCTGTGGTCAGATTTTTGTCCTAAACCTGCGACTGGCCTAGCAAGCCAACAGGGGATCTTCATACTGCTCGTAGAAAAACTAAGAAGTACAAACGACTGACTAAAGATGATAACAACTTGAAACTAGTTTATTTTTATAGATACACTGTCCCTTTATGTCTCAACATAATTTCCACCAATATTGATGCACTTAACCCATCGTTGTATCAGTCCTCCCAAACTGGCTGCATAGAACTGCGTGTATGAACTGTGTCAGTATTAGATCAGTCAGAGGTTACTGTGTCAGTATTATGTCATTTAGGGGTTACTGTGTCAGCAGTCTGTCATGGAGGGGTTACTGTGTCAGCAGTATGTCATGGAGGGGTTACTGTGTCCGCAGTATGTCATGGAGGGGTTACTGTGTCAGCAGTATGTCATGGAGGGGTTACTGTGTCAGCAGTCTGTCATGGAGGGGTTACTGTGTCAGCAGTATGTCATGTAGGAGTTACTGTGTCAGCAGTATGTCATGGAGGGGTTACTGTGTCCGCAGTATGTCATGGAGGGGTTACTGTGTCAGCAGTATTCATGTAGGAGTTACTGTGTCAGCAGTATGTCATGGAGGGGTTACTGTGTCCGCAGTATGTCATGGAGGGGTTACTGTGTCAGCAGTATGTCATGGAGGGGTTACTGTGTCCGCAGTATGTCATGGAGGGGTTACTGTGTCAGCAGTATGTCATGGAGGGGTTACTGTGTCAGCATTATGTCATGGAGGGGTTACTGTGTCCGCAGTATGTCATGTAGGAGTTACTGTGTCAGCAGTATGTCATATAGGAGTTACTGTGTCAACAGTATGTCATGGAGGGGTTACTGTGTCAGCAGTATGTCCGTGGAGCAGCTGTGGTAACAGAGTCTATGGAAATCTGCTGGCTCAGAATTGGCAGCCGGGCTTCTAGGTCGAGCCATCATTCCATGGTGACCATGGAATGTCGTGTGAGTACAGGAGGCCATGATGCTGATCACACTGATCATATCAGCTGCCACATGCAGACACTATCCATATCAACCAGCACATGCACACACTGACCATATCAACCAGCACATGCACACACTGACCATATCAACCAGCACATGCAGACACTGACCACACTGACCACATCACCCTCACAGGACTGTCACACATAATGTTATCACCGTACACACGACACAATCGACGATGATTCTCTGCCACATTTTGACTTTCGGCTTGAAGAAAATGAATCACACCACGAATGTCACAGCTGGCAGGAAAGGCAATAACAGTATCCATGTTTATTCGTTTGTGATTCGTGAACCACTGAACAAATTTGGCTGTAGGTTGATGTGTAGTGAGCTAAAAGACTACTGAATGATGCAAGAAATGAATTGTGTCACTATGACAACCGGTTTATCTTTACCAGCCAATCGGCGGTCGATTTTGGAATAGCCCTCGTAATGCCAGTCGTGGGATACTGTATCAGTATTGTGTCATTCAGGGGATACTGTATCAGTAGTATGCCAGTCAGGGGATACTGTGCCAGTTATAAGCTGTCAGGGAAAACTGCCATGAATGTAGCTCAGTGACTGCAATTTGATGCCATATGTGCATGTGACTTGTTTCCACATATTATTATATATTTTAATTTTTGTATTTGCAGGAAAGTTTAATGAAGATGCACAGAGATCTGAAAACTCAAGTGGAGCAGTTCCGTAAACAAGCTGGAGCTAAGAGAATTGGCTAGGCCGTCGCTGACTCACACTCTTTTACTGTTTCCAGTTGCTGGTTACAGTTGCTGTTTTACATAGCACTGTTTTTTTAAACCAGAAATAACAGAGGAGACAGGCTTATACAGTTTGTCAGTAACACGTGGTTTCCATTGTGAACCTAAGAAACATAAAAGGTCCTGGAGATTGAAAGAGAAACCAATTTGATTATACAGTGCTGACCTGGGAGCCAAGAAATAGTTCTTCTTATCAGAAATTCCTCTTATAAGAGTTCAAGCATATAGTAATGCATTTACAACGTACAATACAATAGTGTTCTTCACAACAGAAATTCGCCACATCCGAGATCGTCTTAAGCGGTTTGCACTGTATTATGATTGGATATAGATTTACAAACAACTTTCACAATGCCATCACACACCCAGTTGCAGATACCAATTTGGTTCACAATCCATTTGTTATTAACTTACAAATAGAACTAAACAGAACAGCAATAGAACTAAACAGCACAGCAATAGAACTAAACAGCACAGCAATAGAACTAAACAGAACAGCAATAGAACTAAACAGAACAGCAATAGAACTAAACAGAACAGCAATAGAGAACGAACAAACTTTTAAGTGATGGGCACACAGGCCTGTCAAACATTTTGCCCTTCTCTCACTCTCCTCTCATACATTATTTCATTTGAGTATCTCTCTTTAGATTAATTTTAAGCAACAATAATGTATGCATTATAAACACATGGGAAATGTGCAAACAGCATTAGTCTGTGACCAATGAATATTAATTATTATTATGGCAACTGTAATAACATTCGGGAAAATTGACTATACAAGAAGATATGAGAATGATTAGTATACTAGGTGGTGTGAGGTGACATGCAGTTTGTATTCAGATGTGTTCAAATAACTTGCAGTTATGTGTATAAGGGTTGGATGCAGTTGTGTGTACAAGGGTTGGATGCAGTTGTGTGTGTAAGGGTTGGATGCAGTTGTGTGTATAAGGGTTGGATGCAGTTGTGTGTATAAGGGTTGGATGCAGTTGTGTGTACAAGGGTTTGATGCAGTTGTGTGTATAAGGGTTGGATGCAGTTGTGTGTATAAGGGTTGGATGCAGTTGTGTGTACAAGGGTTGGATGCAGTTGTGTGTACAAGGGTTGGATGTGTCTTTGATTGATTGTAGGAGTCAGTTCTACAGCTGAGCTGAGGAGCATGCTAAGTTTGTTTTGTATAGTTTAGTTTAGTTTATTCGTTGGATCAACATCACGGCACATGGTTTAACCCATAAGTGCTCCGTTTTCCTCCTAACTCAAACCTGAGTCTGAAGAAACTCAGCTCAATGCACGAACTCCGTAGCATCGGCGAGGATCCTGAAATACTTAGGGTAGATTTTTAACTCAAAATTTTGCCTGGGCAGTGCCGTTAGCGTACTCTTTTTCGATGTCCAACTGCCAAGGGATTTTTTACATGCGCAACAATACACACGGGCGTCCGATCTCACTACCCAGAGACCAGGGGAAATTTTATTACTGGAAGTCCACGAGAAAAAATCCCGGTCCTCACCGGGGCTTGAACCCGGGACCTCCAACACTCGAGGAGGATACCATACCTCGAGACCACTCAGCCCCCCCCCCCCTTGTTTTGTATAAGTTTATCCTAGGGTTAGGGATACATAGTTTGTTTTGTATAAGTTTATCCTAGGGTTAAGGATACATAGTTTGTTTTGTATAAATTTATCCTAGGGTTAGGGATACATAGTTTGTTCAGTCATCTACGTTGTCTTATATTATATTTAAACAACGGCCAAAGGTAATTTGCTGCTCTTTGAGACATGATTTTGGGAATTAGTTTGGCCTTATTGAAAAGTAAGTGTTTGCTGAATGATAATAGCTGAAGCCATTTATATAGGTTAGAATTGTCAGTTTCATGTTTACTATGATTAAACCGATGGCTCATTTCTGGAGTGAGCAAAGCCACTTGGTGATTGAATTGGAACAACCACCTCAGATTGTGAAGTAATAGTTAATATATGTCTGACTGCAAGAAGTATAGAATATCTTTCTTGTGTTTTCATCAAGGTAATTTTTATTTTAACAAGTTGGCAAACATTTTTGTGGTTTGTTTAATGAGTGCTTGAACAAGAGAATTAAAGATTAGGTTTCAATGAATGATGAGCCACAAGGCTTTGTGTTCAACTACATACACTCTGTACCTTTTGTCTATGTAGATTTGAATGGTTTTCTGTGATATATTTTTGTGTAGTTGTCATTAACATAGTTTGTTTTGCTAACATTTGTTGCATTCAGTTTACGTAACTTCACTTAAGTGCATATTTAAGTGCTTGTAGCAGAGACAACTCCAGTGCATCACAATTGTCAATACTCATACAGTGGTCTGAAATAAATTGCAAGATGACAAATGATATAAGAAAGATCATTTATATAACTGGCAAATAACAGAAGGCCAAGTATAGAACCTTGATTGCTCCAGTATTTACAGTAGTGGTTTGTGACAGAGATTTATTGTGTGATAATACTTGCCCTTGTTTGACAAAGAATGATTTCATTAACATCAAAAGATTAACGCTCACTCTCGTTGTTTCTAGATTGCTAATTATAATAGTATGGTCTATCAAATCAAATTCTTTTCTAGTCTATAAACAGTATTCCACATATATTGTCATTTATATTCCAAGGCCATTTTCTATGACATTAGTTAAGGCCGTATGAAAAGAATATATTGATGGAAACCCTGATTGGCTGTTGACTATATGATTAGTGCAGACTAGTTGCTATAGTGATGCTTTGTGTATGTGTGGACTAGTGGTTTTGATAAAATGTCTCCAGTTACTAAAGAGAACAACGTCCAGTGAGCTTGATTTAAGATGAGAGTGCACTCTTCAAGCTTCGGGGAGAGTGGCTTGCTTCGCTTCGGAGGTCACCTGGATCTTTTCTCCGGGGCATGCCGGTGTGCTGGGGAATGAACAGGCGGACAGATTGGCTGGCTCTGCAAAACTTGGTGGAGTATTGATGCATGACAAGGCAGACGTGGTTGCGGCCTTGTGGGAACACGTGTACACCTCTGAGGAGCAAATGGATCACCATGGTCTGGCAAGAATGAGACAGCGAGGAGTGACGAGGCGATCTGGCCGACACTCAACGCTCAGAAGAAAGGCGAGACAGACAATTAATCAGATTGCTACTGGTACTATTGGTGTTGGAACTCTTCGCTGGCTGCTGAGGATGGGGACGGAGCGCTTATGGGAGTGTCCCGAATGCTGTGATGTCGGTTCCTAAATCAATCAATCAATCAATTATTTAAAGGGTGGCCAAAACCCGCAATCAGTACCCTTTTACAGACACCAGCAATCAGTACCTTTCACAGACACCAGCAATCAGTACCTTTCACAGACACCAACAATCAGTACCTTTCACAGACACCCACCCAAACAGTACCTTTCACAGACACCCGCAATCAGTACCTTTCACAGACACCAACAATCAGTACCTTTCACAGACACCCAATCAGTACCTTTCACAGACACCACAATCAGTACCTTTCACAGACACCAGCAATCAGTACCTTTCACAGACACCAGCAATCAGTACCTTTCACAGACACCAGCAATCAGTACCTTTCACAGACACCAGCAATCAGTACCTTCACAGACACCAGCAATCAGTACCTTTCACAGACACCAACAATCAGTACCTTTCACAGACACCAGCAATCAGTACCTTTCACAGACACCAGCAATCAGTACCTTTCACAGACACCAGCAATCAGTACCTTTCACAGACACCAGCAATCAGTACCTTTCACAGACACCAACAATCAGTACCTTTCACAGACACCAGCAATCAGTACCTTTCACAGACACCAGCAATCAGTACCTTTCACAGACACCAGCAATCAGTACCTTTCACAGACACCAGCAATCAGTACCTTTCACGAGACACCAAACAATCAGTACCTTTCACAGACCACCAGCAATCAGTACCTTTCACAGACCCAGCAAATCAGTACCGTTTCACAGACACCAGCAAATCCGTACCATTTCACAGACACCAGCAATCAGTACCTTTCACAGACACCAACAAATCAAGTACCTTTCACAGGCACGGAACAGCAATCAGTACCGTTCACAGACCCCACAACAATCAGACCTTTGTCACAAGACACCAACATCAGTACCTTTCACGACACCCATCAGTACATTTCACAGACACCAACAATCAGTACCTTTCAACAGGACACCAGCAATCAGTACCTTTCACAGACACCAACAATCAGTACCTTTCACAGACACCAACAATCAGTAACCTTTCACAGACACCAGCAATCAGTACCTTTCACAGACACCAACCATCAGTACCTTTCACAGACACCAACAATCAGTACCTTTCACAGACACCAACAATCAGTACTTTCACAGACACCAGCAATCAGTACCTTTCCCAGACACCAGACAATCAGTACCTTTCACAGACACCAACCATCAGTACCTTTCACAGACACCAGCAATCAGTACCTCTTCACAGACACAGCAATCAGTACCTTTCACCAGACACCAGCAATCAGTACCTTTCCACAGACACCAGCAATCAGTACCTTTCACAGACACCAAGCAATCAGTCCCTTTCACAGACACCAGCAATCAGTACCTTTCACAGACACCAGCAATCAGTACCTTCACAGACACCAGCAATCAGTACCTTTCACAGAACACCAGCAATCAGTACCTTTCACAGACACCAAGCAATCAGTACCTTTCACAGACACCAGCAATCAGTACCTTTCACAGACACCAGCAATCAGTACCTTTCACAGACACCAGCCAATCAGTACCTTTCACCAGACACCAACAATCAGTACCTTTCACAGACACCAGACAATCAGTACCTTTCACAGACACCAGCAATCAGTACCTTTCACAGACACCAAGCAATCAGTACCTTTCACAGACACCAACAATCAGTACCTTTCACAGACACCAGCAATCAGTACCTTTCACAGACACCAGCAATCAGTACCTTTCACAGACACCAACAATCAGTACCTTTCACAGACACCAGCAATCAGTACCTTTCACAGACACCAGCAATCAGTACCTTTCACAGACACCAGCAATCAGTACCTTTCACAGACACCAACAATCAGTACCTTTCACAGACACCAGCAATCAGTACCTTTCACAGACACCAGCAATCAGTACCTTTCACAGACACCAACAATCAGTACCTTTCACAGACACCAACAATCAGTACCTTTCACAGACACCAACAATCAGTACCTTTCACAGACACCAACAATCAGTACCTTTCACAGACACCAGCAATCAGTACCTTTCACAGACACCAAGCAATCAGTACCTTTCACAGACACCAGCAATCAGTACCTTTCACAGACACCAGCAATCAGTACCTTTCACAGACACCAGCAATCAGTACCTTTCACAGACACCAGCAATCAGTACCTTTCACAGACACCAGCAATCAGTACCTTTCACAGACACCAACAATCAGTACCTTTCACAGACACCAGCAATCAGTACCTTTCACAGACACCAGCAATCAGTACCTTTCACAGACACCAGCAATCAGTACCTTTCACAGACACCAACAATCAGTACCTTTCACAGACACCAACAATCAGTACCTTTCACAGACACCAACAATCAGTACCTTTCACAGACACCAGCAATCAGTACCTTTCACAGACACCAACAATCAGTACCTTTCACAGACACCAACAATCAGTACCTTTCACAGACACCAACAATCAGTACCTTTCACAGACACCAGCAATCAGTACCTTTCACAGACACCAGCAATCAGTACCTTTCACAGACACCAACAATCAGTACCTTTCACAGACACCAGCAATCAGTACCTTTCACAGACACCAAGCAATCAGTACCTTTCACAGACACAGCAATCAGTACCTTTCACAGACACCAGCAATCAGTACCTTTCACAGACACCAGCAATCAGTACCTTTCACAGACACCAGCAATCAGTACCTTTCACAGACACCAGCAATCAGTACCTTTCACAGACACCAGCAATCAGTACCTTTCACAGACACCAGCAATCAGTACCTTTCACAGACACCAGCAATCAGTACCTTTCACAGACACCAGCAATCAGTACCTTTCACAGACACCAGCAATCAGTACCTTTCACAGACACCAACAATCAGTAACCTTTCACAGACACCAGCAATCAGTACCTTTCACAGACACCAGCAATCAGTACCTTTCACAGACACCAGCAATCAGTACCTTTCACAGACACCAGCAATCAGTACCTTTCACAGACACCAGCAATCAGTACCTTTCACAGACACCAACAATCAGTACCTTTCACAGACACCAACAATCAGTACCTTTCACAGACACCAAGCAATCAGTACCTTTCACAGACACCAGCAATCAGTACCTTTCACAGACACCAGCAATCAGTACCTTTCACAGACACCAGCAATCAGTACCTTTCACAGACACCAAGCAATCAGTACCTTTCACAGACACCAGCAATCAGTACCTTTCACAGACACCAGCAATCAGTACCTTCACAGACACCAACAATCAGTACCTTTCACAGACACCACAATCAGTACCTTTCACAGACACCAAGCAATCAGTACCTTTCACAGACACCAGCAATCAGTACCTTTCACAGACACCAGCAATCAGTACCTTTCACAGACACCAGCAATCAGTACCTTTCACAGACACCAGCAATCAGTACCTTTCACAGACACCAGCAATCAGTACCTTTCACAGACACCAAGCAATCAGTACCTTTCACAGACACCACAATCAGTACCTTTCACAGACACCACAATCAGTACCTTTCACAGACACCAACAATCAGTACCTTCACAGACACCAGCATCAGTACCTTTCACAGACACCAGCAAATCAGTACCTTTCACAGACACCAACAATCAGTACCTTTTCACAGACACCAGCCAATCAGTACCTTCACAGACACCAGCAATCAGTACCTTTCACAGACACCAGCAATCAGTACCTTTCACAGACACCAGCAATCAGTACCTTTCACAGACACCAGCAATCAGTACCTTTCACAGACACCAGCAATCAGTACCTTTCACAGACACCAGCAATCAGTACCTTTCACAGACACCAGCAATCAGTACCTTTCACAGACACCAACAATCAGTACCTTTCACAGACACCAGCAATCAGTACCTTTCACAGACACCAGCAATCAGTACCTTTCACAGACCCCAGCAATCAGTACCTTTTCACAGACACCAACAATCAGTACCTTTCACAGACACCAACAATCAGTACCTTTCACAGACACCAGCAATCAGTACCTTTCACAGACACCAAGCAATCAGTACCTGTCCACAGACACCAGCAATTCAGTACCTTTCACAGACACAACAATCAGTACCTTTCACAGACACCAACAATCAGTACCTTTCACAGACACCAGCAATCAGTACCTTTCACAGACACCAACAATCAGTACCTTTCACAGACACCAACAATCAGTACCTTTCACAGACACCAACAATCAGTACCTTTCACAGACACCAACAATCAGTACCTTTCACAGACACCAGCAATCAGTACCTTTCACAGACACCAGCAATCAGTACCTTTCACAGACACCAGCAATCAGTACCTTTCACAGACACCAGCAATCAGTACCTTTCACAGACACCAGCAATCAGTACCTTTCACAGACACCAGCAATCAGTACCTTTCACAGACACCAGCAATCAGTACCTTTCACAGACACCAGCAATCAGTACCTTTCACAGACACCAGCAATCAGTACCTTTCACAGACACCAGCAATCAGTACCTTTCACAGACACCAAGCAATCAGTACCTTTCACAGACACCAGCAATCAGTACCTTTCACAGACACCAGCAATCAGTACCTTTCACAGACACCAACAATCAGTACCTTTCACAGACACCAAGCAATCAGTACCTTTCACAGAACACCAGCAATCAGTACCTTTCACAGACACCAAGCAATCAGTACCTTTCACAGACACCAGCAATCAGTACCTTTCACAGACACCAGCAATCAGTACCTTTCACAGACACCAACAATCAGTACCTTTCACAGACACCAGCAATCAGTACCTTTCACAGACACCAGCAATCAGTACCTTTCACAGACACCAGCAATCAGTACCTTTCACAGACACCAAGCAATCAGTACCTTTCACAGACACCAGCAATCAGTACCTTTCACAGACACCAGCAATCAGTACCTTTCACAGACACCAGCAATCAGTACCTTTCACAGACACCAACAATCAGTACCTTTCACAGACACCAGCAATCAGTACCTTTCACAGACACCAGCAATCAGTACCTTTCACAGACACCAACAATCAGTACCTTTCACAGACACCAACAATCAGTACCTTTCACAGGACAACCAGCAATCAGTAACCTTTCACAGACACCAACAATCAGTACCTTTCACAGACACCAACAATCAGTACCTTTCACAGACACCAACAATCAGTACCTTTCACAGACACCAGCAATCAGTACCATTTCACAGACACCAGCAATCAGTACCTTTCACAGACACCAGCAATCAGTACCTTTCACAGACACCAGACAATCAGTAACCTTTCACAGACACCAAGCAATCAGTACCTTTCACAGACACCAGCAATCAGTACCTTTCACAGACACCAGCAATCAGTACCTTTCACAGACACCAGCAATCAGTACCTTCACAGACACCAACAATCAGTACCTTTCACAGACACCAGCAATCAGTACCTTTCACAGACACCAAGCCAATCAGTACCTTTCACAGACACCAGCAATCAGTACCTTTCACAGACACCAGCAATCAGTACCTTTCACAGACACCAGCAATCAGTACCTTTCACAGACACCAGCAATCAGTAACTTTCACAGACACCAACAATCAGTACCTTTCACAGACACCAGCAATCAGTACCTTTCACAGACACCAGCAATCAGTACCTTTCACAGACACCAACAATCAGTACCTTTCACAGACACCAACAATCAGTACCTTTCACAGACACCAGCAATCAGTACCTTTCACAGACACCAACAATCAGTACCTTTCACAGACACCAACAATCAGTACCTTTCACAGACACCAACAATCAGTACCTTTCACAGACGACCAGCAATCAGTACCTTTCACAGGACACCAGCAATCAGTACCTTTCACAGAACACCAACAATCAGTACCTTTCACAGACACCAGCAATCAGTACCTTTCACAGACACCAAGCAATCATACCTTTCACAGACACCAGCATCAGTACCTTTCACAGACACCAAGCAATCAGTACCTTTCAACAGACACCAGCATCAGTACCTTTCACAGACACCAGCAATCAGTACCTTTCACAGACACCAGCAATCAGTACCTTTCACAGACACCAGCAATCAGTACCTTTCACAGACACCAACAATCAGTACCTTTCACAGACACCAAGCAATCAGTACCTTTCACAGACACCAAGCAATCAGTACCTTTCACAGACACCAACAATCAGTACCTTTCTACAGACACAACAATCAGTACCTTTCACAGACACCAACAATCAGTACCTTTCACAGACACCAGCAATCAGTACCTTTCACAGACACCAGCAATCAGTACCTTTCACAGACACCAGCAATCAGTTACCTTTCACAGACACCAACAATCAGTACCTTCACAGACACCAGCAATCAGTACCCTTTCCAGACACCACATCAGTACCTTTCACAGACACCAGCAATCAGTACCTTTCACAGACACCAGCAATCAGTACCTTTCACAGACACCAGCAATCAGTACCTTTCACAGGACACCAAGCAATCAGTACCCTTTCACAGACACCAGCAATCAGTACCTTTCACAGACACCAACAATCAGTACCTTTCACAGACACCAACAATCAGTACCTTTCACAGACCACAACAATCAGTACCTTTCACAGACACCAACAATCAGTACCTTTCACAGACACCAGCAATCAGTACCTTTCACAGACACCAGCAATCAGTACCTTTCACAGACACCAGCAATCAGTACCTTTCACAGACACCAACAATCAGTACCTTTCACAGACACCAGCAATCAGTACCTTTCACAGACACCCAGCAATCAGTACCTTTCACAGACACCAGCAATCAGTACCTTTCACAGACACCAACAATCAGTACCTTTCACAGACACCAGCAATCAGTACCTTTCACAGACACCAGCAATCAGTACCTTTCACAGACACCAGCAATCAGTACCTTTCACAGACACCAAGCAATCAGTACCTTTCACAGACACCAGCAATCAGTACCTTTCACAGACACCAGCAATCAGTACCTTTCACAGACACCAGCAATCAGTACCTTTCACAGACACCAACAATCAGTACCTTTCACAGACACCAGCAATCAGTACCTTTCACAGACACCAGCAATCAGTACCTTTCACAGACACCAGCAATCAGTACCTTTCACAGACACCAGCAATCAGTACCTTTCACAGACACCAGCAATCAGTACCTTTCACAGACACCAACAATCAGTACCTTTCACAGACACCAACAATCAGTACCTTTCACAGACACCAGCAATCAGTACCTTTCACAGACACCAACAATCAGTACCTTTCACAGACACCAACAATCAGTACCTTTCACAGACACCAACAATCAGTACCTTTCACAGACACCAGCAATCAGTACCTTTCACAGACACCAGCAATCAGTACCTTTCACAGACACCAGCAATCAGTACCTTTCACAGACACCAGCAATCAGTACCTTTCACAGACACCAGCAATCAGTACCTTTCACAGACACCAGCAATCAGTACCTTTCACAGACACCAGCAATCAGTACCTTTCACAGACACCAAGCAATCAGTACCTTTCACAGACACCAGCAATCAGTACCTTTCACAGACACCAGCAATCAGTACCTTTCACAGACACCAACAATCAGTACCTTTCACAGACACCAGCAATCAGTACCTTTCACAGACACCAGCAATCAGTACCTTTCACAGACACCAGCAATCAGTACCTTTCACAGACACCAGCAATCAGTACCATTTCACAGACACCAGCAATCAGTACCTTTCACAGACACCAACAATCAGTACCTTTCACAGACACCAGCAATCAGTACCTTTCACAGACACCAGCAATCAGTACCTTTCACAGACACCAGCAATCAGTACCTTTCACAGACACCAGCAATCAGTACCTTTCACAGACACCAGCAATCAGTACCTTTCACAGACACCAGCAATCAGTACCTTTCACAGACACCAGCAATCAGTACCTTCACAGACACCAGCAATCAGTACCTTTCACAGACACCAGCAATCAGTACCTTTCACAGACACCAGCAATCAGTACCTTTCACAGACACCAGCAATCAGTTACCTTTCACAGACACCAGCAATCAGTACCTTTCACAGACACCAACAATCAGTACCTTTCACAGACACCAGCAATCAGTACCTTTCACAGACACCAACAATCAGTACCTTTCACAGACACCAGCAATCAGTACCTTTCACAGACACCAGCAATCAGTACCTTTCACAGACACCAGCAATCAGTACCTTTCACAGACACCAGCAATCAGTACCTTTCACAGACACCAAGCAATCAGTACCTTTCACAGACACCAGCAATCAGTACCTTTCACAGACACCAGCAATCAGTACCTTTCACAGACACCAGCAATCAGTACCTTTCACAGACACCAACAATCAGTACCTTTCACAGACACCAGCAATCAGTACCTTTCACAGACACCAACAATCAGTACCTTCACAGACACCAGCAATCAGTACCTTTCACAGACACCAGCAATCAGTACCTTTCACAGACACCAGCAATCAGTACCTTTCACAGACACCAACAATCAGTACCTTTCACAGACACCAACAATCAGTACCTTTCACAGACACCAGCAATCAGTACCTTTCACAGACACCAGCAATCAGTACCTTTCACAGACACCAGCAATCAGTACCTTTCACAGACACCAGCAATCAGTACCTTTCACAGACACCAGCAATCAGTACCTTTCACAGACACCAGCAATCAGTACCTTTCACAGACACCAGCAATCAGTACCTTTCACAGACACCAGCAATCAGTACCTTTCACAGACACCAGCAATCAGTACCTTTCACAGACACCAGCAATCAGTACCTTTCACAGACACCAGCAATCAGTACCTTTCACAGACACCAGCAATCAGTACCTTTCACAGACACCAGCAATCAGTACCTTTCACAGACACCAGCAATCAGTACCTTTCACAGACACCAGCAATCAGTACCTTTCACAGACACCAGCAATCAGTACCTTTCACAGACACCAGCAATCAGTACCTTTCACAGACACCAGCAATCAGTACCTTTCACAGACACCAGCAATCAGTACCTTTCACAGACACCAGCAATCAGTACCTTTCACAGACACCAGCAATCAGTACCTTTCACAGACACCAGCAATCAGTACCTTTCACAGACACCAGCAATCAGTACCTTTCACAGACACCAGCAATCAGTACCTTTCACAGACACCAGCAATCAGTACCTTTCACAGACACCAGCAATCAGTACCTTTCACAGACACCAGCAATCAGTACCTTTCACAGACACCAGCAATCAGTACCTTTCACAGACACCAGCAATCAGTACCTTTCACAGACACCAGCAATCAGTACCTTTCACAGACACCAGCAATCAGTACCTTTCACAGACACCAGCAATCAGTACCTTTCACAGACACCAGCAATCAGTACCTTTCACAGACACCAGCAATCAGTACCTTTCACAGACACCAGCAATCAGTACCTTTCACAGACACCAAGCAATCAGTACCTTTCACAGACACCAGCAATCAGTACCTTTCACAGACACCAGCAATCAGTACCTTTCACAGACACCAGCAATCAGTACCTTTCACAGACACCAAGCAATCAGTACCTTTCACAGACACCAGCAATCAGTACCTTTCACAGACACCAACAATCAGTACCTTTCACAGACACCAACAATCAGTACCTTTCACAGACCACCAGCAATCAGTACCTTTCACAGACACCAGCAATCAGTACCTTTCACAGACACCAGCAATCAGTACCTTTCACAGACACCAACAATCAGTACCTTTCACAGACACCAGCAATCAGTACCTTTCACAGACACCAGCAATCAGTACCTTTCACAGACACCAACAATCAGTACCTTTCACAGACACCAACAATCAGTACCTTTCACAGACACCAACAATCAGTACCTTTCACAGACACCAACAATCAGTACCTTTCACAGACACCAGCAATCAGTACCTTTCACAGACACCAACAATCAGTACCTTTCACAGACACCAACAATCATTACCTTTCACAGACACCAGCAATCAGTACCTTTCACAGACACCAGCAATCAGTACCTTTCACAGACACCAACAATCAGTACCTTTCACAGACACCAGCAATCAGTACCTTTCACAGACACCAAGCAATCAGTACCTTTCACAGACACCAGCAATCAGTACCTTTCACAGACACCAGCAATCAGTACCTTTCACAGACACCAGCAATCAGTACCTTTCACAGACTACCAGCAATCAGTACCTTTCACAGACACCAGCAATCAGTACCTTTCACAGACACCAGCAATCAGTACCTTTCACAGACACCAGCAATCAGTACCTTTCACAGACACCAGCAATCAGTACCTTTCACAGACACCAACAATCAGTACCTTTCACAGACTCCAACAATCAGTACCTTTCACAGACACCAACAATCAGTACCTTTCACAGACACCAACAATCAGTACCTTTCACAGACACCAACAATCAGTACCTTTCACAGACACCAACAATCAGTACCTTTCACAGACACCAGCCTCTTAAATTACATCACCAAGACCACAGAGGCTGGATATGCGGCAGAGACGTACAAGCTCATCACATTCACGGACGGATACAGGAACGACAAGGGAGAGGTAGGAGCAGGGGTGGTGGTACCCCCTCATCACATTCACGGACGGATACAGGAACGACAAGGGAGAGGTAGAGGCAGGGGTGGTGGTACCCCCTCATCACATTCACGGACGGATACAGGAACGACAAGGGAGAGGTAGAGGCAGGGGTGGTGGTACCCCCTCATCACATTCACGGACGGATACAGGAACGACAAGGGAGAGGTAGAGGCAGGGGTGGTGGTACCCCCTCATCACATTCACGGACGGATACAGGAACGACAAGGGAGAGGTAGAGGCAGGGGTGGTGGGTACCCCCCTCATCACATTCACGGACGGATACAGGAACGACAAGGGAGAGGTAGAGGCAGGGAAGGACAAGCTCATCACATTCACGGACGGATACAGGAACGACAAGGGAGAGGTAGGAGCAGGGGTGGTGGTACCCCCTCATCACATTCACGGACGGATACAGGAACGACAAGGGAGAGGTAGAGGCAGGGGTGGTGGTACCCCCTCATCACATTCACGGACGGATACAGGAACGGCAAGGGAGAGGTAGGAGTAGGGGTGGTGGTACCAGACTGGAATTTGAAGAGACAATACAAAGCGGTACACATCAGACAGCGGTAGGCACGGTCGAACTCATAACCATAATGAAGGGGCTGGAAATTGCACCAGAGAACCCACAGCAAAAACTGTATATTGACAGACTCCCTGTGGTTAGTTCAAAGCCTGGGGAACTTTACTCGAGGAAACAGACCCGACATAACAGAGGAAATATTAGCGACATCACTAACCTCGGAAACATGCGGTCTCAAGTCACTGTTGGTTGGATATTAGCTAACGTGGGTATTACGGGAAACGTGAAGGCAGGCAGAGCAGCGAAACGAGGACTAACCAGTGGCAGTAGAATAAACAAATGAAGAATAACATGAAAGTACCAGCAAACATAAAGCTATGGAGAAGCAGACTGTGAAACTGGAGGACGAAAGAGAAAACCCATTACGCTTAGCCAGCCTGGAAAACAACACCAACAAACATTATTTACTGTCATGTAGCGAGTATAATGCCGGTCTCTCTGGCTGTGGGGTTACAACACTTTCTCTCTGTAATCCCATTTATCACGCAGTCTCGTAGCGGAGCGAGAGCTGAGGCGGTTCGACCCCCGCTCGTGACTTGCGGGATACTGAGCCGGCCGCTCAGAAAGCAATGGCAAACTACTGAGCGTAATCTTGCCAAGAAATCAACATACAGCTGAAAGATGCTGCTGTTGACAGCTAAGTCCTGTAAAAAGGATATGCTAAAAAAAAAAAAAAGCGAGTATAATAATGAATGACGGGAGCTGCAAAAATACTTTGTCAAATCAAATGACATTGAGGGAGTGCTTGCATGTAAGCAAACAAGAGATCCACTTTCGGTCAAGACAGTATCTCTGCCAAGCTAGAACAGACATATCACCCGAAAGTAAAGAAATCAACACAGACGACCAGTAGCAGAACAGAACAATTATGTGTTTTAATGGATCTTTGTGTTTAGATATAAATAATTGTGTCTGTGTGTGTTTTTCCCCCTGCCCCCCTCCTCTTACTTTTGTCTTTTGTTTTTCTTCTCTATTTTCTCATTGGTTGTCTTGGAGTGGCTAGCATGGGTGGGGCTTGGCTTCTCTCGGCGGAATCCGGGGACCTACCAGGAGAACGTACAGCCAATCAGATGACATCAGATCAGAATAGGCCTTGGGATTGCCTTTGAGTTGTCCTCCTTTGCCAATGTCCTTATGAGGACTAAATATAACCGAAACCAGTCCTTATGAGGATTAACTATAACCTAAACCAGTCCTTGTGAAGACAAACACGATTAAACCAGTCTTTGTGAGGACTTTAGTCGACGGATCATCACGGCACATGGGTTGTAACCCATCAGTGCTCCGATGTACTCCTAACTCAAGCCTGAGTCCGGAGAATCCCAGCTCAGTGCGCGAACTTCGTAGCACCGGCGAGCATCCTGAAATACTGTTTTTGATTTTTAATTCAAAATTTTGCCCGGGCAGCGCCGTTTGGGTACTCTTTTTCGATTTTCAACTGCCAGGGGATTTTTTTTTACGTGCACAACAATACACACGGACGTCCGATCTCACTACCCAGAGACCAAGGAAAACTTTGTTACTAGAAGTCCACGTGAAAAATCACGCCCCACCCCACTGGGGCTTGAACCCGGGACCTCCAGCATTTGAGGTTGACATCATACCTCGAGACCACTCAGCCCTTTGTGAGGACTAAAATATAACACAAACGTGTCCTTGTGACGAGTGAAAACTATCAAACCAGTCCTTGTGAGGACTAAAATATAACGCAAACTTGTCCTTATGATGACCAAATATAACTAAAAATCAGTCCTGTGGTGCAACTGATGTTATTTATGCCCCAACTGCTTGTTTATGAATGAGTACGTGGTGCAACTGATGTTATTTATGCCCCAACTGCTTGTTTATGAATGAGCACGTGGTGCATCTGATGTTATTTATGCCCCAACTGCTTGTTTATGAATGAGTACGTGGTGCAACTGATGTTATTTATGCCCCAGCTGCTTGTTTATGAATGAGTACGTGGTGCAACTGATGTTATTTATGCCCCAGCTGCTTGTTTTTGAATGAGTACGTGGTGCAACTGATGTTATTTATGCCCCAGCTGCTTGTTTTTGAATCAGTACGTGGTGCAACTGATGTTATTTATGCCCCAACTGCTTGTTTATGAATGAGTACGTGGTGCAACTGATGTTATGTATGCCCCAACTGCTTGTTTATGAATGAGTACGTGGTGCAACTGATGTTATTTATGCCCCAGCTGCTTGTTTTTGAATGAGTACGTGGTGCAACTGATGTTATTTATGCCCCAACTGCTTGTTTATGAATGAGTACGTGGTGCAACTGATGTTATTTATGCCCCAACTGCTTGTTTATGAATGAGTACGTGGTGCAACTGATGTTATTTATGCCCCAACTGCTTGTTTATGAATGAGTACGTGGTGCAACTGATGTTATTTATGCCCCAACTGCTTGTTTATGAATGAGTACGTGGTGCAACTGATGTTATTTATGCCCCAACTGCTTGTTTATGAATGAGTACGTGGTGCAACTGATGTTATTTATGCCCCAACTGCTTGTTTATGAATGAGTACGTGGTGCAACTGATGTTATTTATGCCCCAACTGCTTGTTTATGAATGAGTACGTGGTGCAACTGATGTTATTTATGCCCCAACTGCTTGTTTATGAATGAGTACGTGGTGCAACTGATGTTATTTATGCCCCAACTGCTTGTTTATGAATGAGTACGTGGTGCAACTGATGTTATTTATGCCCCAACTGCTTGTTTTGAATGAGTACGTGGTGCAACTGATGTTATTTATGCCCCAACTGCTTGTTTATGAATGAGTACGTGGTGCAACTGATGTTATTTATGCCCCAACTGCTTGTTTATGAATGAGTACGTGGTGCAACTGATGTTATTTATGCCCCAACTGCTTGTTTATGAATGAGTACGTGGTGCAACTGATGTTATTTATGCCCCAACTGCTTGTTTATGAATGAGTACGTGGTGCAACTGATGTTATTTATGCCCCAACTGCTTGTTTATGAATGAGTACGTGGTGCAACTGATGTTATTTATGCCCCAACTGCTTGTTTATGAATGAGTACGTGGTGCAACTGATGTTATTTATGCCCCAACTGCTTGTTTATGAATGAGTACGTGGTGCAACTGATGTTATTTATGCCCCAACTGCTTGTTTATGAATGAGTACGTGGTGCAACTGATGTTATTTAAGCCCCAACTGCTTGTTTATGAATGAGTACGTGGTGCAACCGATGTTATTTATGCCCCAACTGCTTGTTTATGAATGAGTACGTGGTGCAACTGATGTTATTTATGCCCCAACTGCTTGTTTTGAATGAGTACGTGGTGCAACTGATGTTATTTATGCCCCAACTGCTTGTTTATGAATGAGTACGTGGTGCAACTGATGTTATTTATGCCCCAACTGCTTGTTTATGAATGAGTACGTGGTGCAACTGATGTTATTTATGCCCCAACTGCTTGTTTATGAATGAGTACGTGGTGCAACTGATGTTATTTATGCCCCAACTGCTTGTTTATGAATGAGTACGTGGTGCAACTGATGTTATTTATGCCCCAACTGCTTGTTTATGAATGAGTACGTGGTGCAACTGATGTTATTTATGCCCCAACTGCTTGTTTATGAATGAGTACGTGGTGCAACTGATGTTATTTATGCCCCAACTGCTTGTTTATGAATGAGTACGTGGTGCAACTGATGTTATTTATGCCCCAACTGCTTGTTTATGAATGAGTACGTGGTGCAACTGATGTTATTTATGCCCCAACTGCTTGTTTATGAATGAGTACGTGGTGCAACTGATGTTATTTATGCCCCAACTGCTTGTTTATGAATGAGTACGTGGTGCAACTGATGTTATTTATGCCCCAACTGCTTGTTTATGAATGAGTACGTGGTGCAACTGATGTTATTTATGCCCCAACTGCTTGTTTATGAATGAGTACGTGGTGCAACTGATGTTATTTATGCCCCAACTGCTTGTTTTTGAATGAGTACGTGGTGCAACTGATGTTATTTATGCCCCAACTGCTTGTTTATGAATGAGTACGTGGTGCAACTGATGTTATTTATGCCCCAACTGCTTGTTTATGAATGAGTACGTGGTGCAACTGATGTTATTTATGCCCCAACTGCTTGTTTATGAATGAGTACGTGGTGCAACTGATGTTATTTATGCCCCAACTGCTTGTTTATGAATGAGTACGTGGTGCAACTGATGTTATTTATGCCCCAACTGCTTGTTTTATGAATGAGTACGTGGTGCAACTGATGTTATTTATGCCCCAACTGCTTGTTTATGAATGAGTACGTGGTGCAACTGATGTTATTTATGCCCCAACTGCTTGTTTATGAATGAGTACGTGGTGCAACTGATGTTATTTATGCCCCAACTGCTTGTTTATGAATGAGTACGTGGTGCAACTGATGTTATTTATGCCCCAACTGCTTGTTTTGAATGAGTACGTGGTGCAACTGATGTTATTTATGCCCCAACTGCTTGTTTATGAATGAGTACGTGGTGCAACTGATGTTATTTATGCCCCAACTGCTTGTTTATGAATGAGTACGTGGTGCAACTGATGTTATTTATGCCCCAACTGCTTGTTTATGAATGAGTACGTGGTGCAACTGATGTTATTTATGCCCCAACTGCTTGTTTATGAATGAGTACGTGGTGCAACTGATGTTATTTATGCCCCAACTGCTTGTTTATGAATGAGTACGTGGTGCAACTGATGTTATTTATGCCCCAACTGCTTGTTTATGAATGAGTACGTGGTGCAACTGATGTTATTTATGCCCCAACTGCTTGTTTATGAATGAGTACGTGGTGCAACTGATGTTATTTATGCCCAACTGCTTGTTTATGAATGAGTACGTGGTGCAACTGATGTTATTTATGCCCCAACTGCTTGTTTATGAATGAGTACGTGGTGCAACTGATGTTATGTATGCCCCAACTGCTTGTTTATGAATGAGTACGTGGTGCAACTGATGTTATTTATGCCCCAACTGCTTGTTTATGAATGAGTACGTGGTGCAACTGATGTTATTTATGCCCCAACTGCTTGTTTATGAATGAGTACGTGGTGCAACTGATGTTATTTATGCCCCAACTGCTTGTTTATGAATGAGTACGTGGTGCAACTGATGTTATTTATGCCCCAACTGCTTGTTTATGAATGAGTACGTGGTGCAACTGATGTTATTTATGCCCCAACTGCTTGTTTATGAATGAGTACGTGGTGCAACTGATGTTATTTATGCCCCAACTGCTTGTTTATGAATGAGTACGTGGTGCAACTGATGTTATTTATGCCCCAACTGCTTGTTTATGAATGAGTACGTGGTGCAACTGATGTTATTTATGCCCCAACTGCTTGTTTTTGAATGAGTACGTGGTGCAACTGATGTTATTTATGCCCCAACTGCTTGTTTATGAATGAGTACGTGGTGCAACTGATGTTATTTATGCCCCAACTGCTTGTTTATGAATGAGTACGTGGTGCAACTGATGTTATTTATGCCCCAACTGCTTGTTTATGAATGAGTACGTGGTGCAACTGATGTTATTTATGCCCCAACTGCTTGTTTATGAATGTCAAAAGACTGGAACGTAACCCCTCCACCGGGAAGAGCAGTCAACCTCGAGGAGACCAAGAGGTGATACGGTGTCCCGAGGTAAGGGCAGGGGAGATGGTGAAATGGGAGATGGGTAACTGGTTCTCTCATGAGACACGGAGGCGTGGACCAGAGGGTTAGCACTCTGGTCACGACAGCATCCCGCCTACATGATAGCCACGAACGCCACTCAACAGGAGAAGCTAATGTAAGCGTGGCGAGTGGCCTGACACGCAAAACACAAAGGACGATTCAAGGTCCCTCCGCGTGGTGTGGAACCACGCGAGGAGAATCGTCAGACGGGAGACAGGACTTGTAGTGTTCAGATCGTAGAATAGTTGATAGGAGTTTTGTGTAACCAAATAGATAGAGAATTAGCATAGGCGTTAGGAAACTAGTGATAGGCAATTCTGTGGCTTTGTGTTGTGGGTTTAATAGCGACTGTCATATAATTGTAACGAGCCAACGGCAATAAAATGTACCATGTATTTTCCTCGCACACGACTTGCAAGGTTCTTGTATGGTGTGGGAGAAGAATCCGATGATGCCTGGCACATGAGTTGTTGACAGGCAAGGTTTAAATGTGGTGTCAGAAGTGGTGCTTGGACGAAAAGTCAAGCTAATCCACTCTTCCACGGCTCCAGACTAGGGTTTAATTTGTGTCAGTGACGGTAATTTGTGCAGACAAGAACAAGTTGCGGGCTAAGTTTGTGCCTATCGTGACGAAATATATTATGTAATTGTGTTTATTAAATGATTATTTAGTTAAATCATGTGTTCTTCAAAGTTGTAAGTATTGATATTTTTATTTTCTTGCATTTATTTATGTACTTACCTATTTATTTATGAATGAGTACCAAAGATGATTCATGGCGGAGCGATACACAGCCAGCCGACATTATCGATATTTGCAAGCTAAAAACAGCGCTGCGCGTCTGACGTAGGAGAATTGACAAGCAGTTTTCCTATGCCATTTGCATCCAGCATTCGAGTGTTTACAAAATCGTCAAGCGGCTGCCCGCCTGAATCTGTACATTATATTATTTATTATTTGTTTATTTAAGTTAGTAATTGAATATATTTATTTATTTAAACATTATTATGATATTTTTATTTATTTAAAAGCAGTTATGGATAGTTTTGTTCGTACTTTTTCTTCGTTTACTGTCACGATGGGACTACTTTCTGGCTATGCAAATTAAACTTGGTTTGCACAACACTTACATAAACTAAACTAGGATAGTGACAAAAGGCATATACGGTTAGAACGAAGACAGGACATTGACATTAAATATTAATTAACCCAAATTCTGTTTGTTCGTGGGCTTGTCATTGTCATTGTCCCAATTTGTCTAGAAGATCATTTCGTTTACTAGCTGTTAATTATTGCTGCTCTGCAAATCAGGGTAAACAACAGCTGAGCTGATAACGCGTGTGTATGTCGGTGTGCCAAACAAGGTGTCCTGATTACAAAACGTGTGTCTATGCCAAAGTGCCAAACAAGGTGACCTGTGTTGCCGGATCGCTGTTCCCTGATTCTCGGGAACATTAAGTTGAGTATATCCAATATTTTTGGCATGCAATGTGATTAATAGTGCATCTCTTTTTCAGCTTGTGATACACTAGCATATTTTTGGTGCTCTGATGTTCAAGAAAATTTTTTTTTTCAGCATATAAACTGAGAGTACAACTGGTAGTGCTCAGCGATTGACAAACATAACATATCAAAGATATATAAGTGCATAAACAGTTCAGTATAGATCAACGCAAGCTAAGTATTCAACATCATGGCTACACTAGCTGATTTCGTAAAAGCAGGTAAAGAAATGCAATATACAGGTAAAGAGCTAGAAGAATATGCTGATAGGAAATTTAAAGAAGCAAAAGATGCTGAGAGAGAGGAACGAGCACGAGAAAAACAACACCAAAAGGAGATTGCAGAACTAGCTGAAATAACAAGACAAAAACAGCTAGAAGATGACAAACAGATTAAGCAAAAAAGAATTAGAGGTTAAACAACAACAGTTAGAACATGATAAGCAGATTAAGCAACAACAGTTAGAACAGGATAAGGAAAATAAACAGAAAGAAATAGAGATTAAACAGAAAGAACTAGAATTAAAGCAAAAGCAACTAGATCAGGAGAAAGAACTAAAACAAAAGACATTAGATCAAGAGAGAGAACTAAAGCAAAAAGAGATAGATGAAATGGCAAGAGTTAAGGAAAAACAAATTCAGGTAGAATCAGAGACACAGTTAAAGATGAAAGGTATGGATGTAGACTCACACGCAGAGATCTCTGCCACTAAACTAAAAAGTCAACAAGAAGAAAATAAGTTCAATAAATACAAAAACATTATCAAACCATATTGTAAAGATGATTCCATATCAGCCTGGACAGAAAACGTCGAGTATCAGTTTAAATATCACAAAGTTCCAATAGAGATGTGGGCTATGATTTATATGAAAAATCTGAGTGGTGAGCCCCTTAAAGTGATAGAAGCTATACCAATTGAGCTTAGATCTAACTATCAATACATCCATGATAGGATTATGCAGCACTTTTTACTTGATGCCCCTGGGTATCAGGTTCAGTTCTCAAATTTAAAACCTAAACCTAGTGAGACTTTTATTGATTACGTCTCAAATGTTCAGAGTGTACTAAATAGGTGGCTTAAAGCAGCTAACATAGGAAAAGACTTTGATAGATTAAAAAATTTAATAGCTATGGATAAAGTTATATCCACTATACCATCTCCTTTTGCTAAATTTTTGCAACAGTCAGACATTGAGAACATCGAGCAGTTTGAAAAGAAAGGCTCAGCATATTTTTCTTCTAACAGAGATATTTTTAAAACTTCAAATGACTCTGAAATAGTTTCCTTTGTGAAAGATCAACCAAAAAACTATCAGAGTAACAGAAAACCTTTTCAGAAACACGACATCAAAGATAGGAAAGTGTCAAAATGTATTTACTGTCAACTTTTGCATGACACTTATTCTATGTGACAAATCGCCGAAGTATCCGGCGAATCTTGAAAATGTTATTAAGAAGCAACAAAGTAAAAGATCTGCATACAGGCGTGCAATCAAATGTTTTTTTGTTCCAGCTATGGCCATTATTCAAATACGTGCCTTGGCCGCCAACGTATGAAAGCCAACAATGCTATTTTGATTGATACATCTTCTGATAGTGGTAGTGAGAATGAGTGTGAGATTGAAAATGACTTACCTGTTAACCAAGCTGAAGATGTGTGTTGTGTAAACGATATGTTAAGCTTTGACAGTTGTGAACGATGTCACCAATTTCATGCAGACGGGAAACTAGAATGTGGACATACAGTACCATTCTCATCCGAGAGTGTGAATGCAGCATTAGCCTCCAGAGGCAGTTTGGTGTTCCACAATGGAATGGTCAATGATAGACCATGCCAATGTTTGCTGGACAGCGGCAGCACCCTTATTGGTCTTCGGAAGGAACTGGTGAGGCCGGGTGATTATACAGGTGACACTGTTAAATGCCGAACCTTTTCGGGTAACATTGAGATTTACCCTTTGGCCAAAGCCCGTATTAATACACCTTTTCTTTCGGGTACCTTTACTTGTGCAATACTTGACAACCCTTGTACTGATTTAATTTTGGGTTGCATACCCCAACTGAAACATTGTACTAGTGATGAAATAGTTGCATGGGAGAAATTAAATGCAGCTAATGCAACAACCAGAGCAGACACGTTGAAACATCAAGACACACTACAAGATGAGAGACTACTGTTGCTTTCTCCAACTAGCACAGATGATACCAACAGACAGAAATTTATAGAACAGCAGAAAGCTGATCCTAGTGTGTCTCCATATTTAAAATTATTGAAAGAAAGAGCCAAAGTGACCAAAAATGCATCATGGTTCTTTAGACTTAATAATGGCATTTTAACTAGATATTATACTACTGGTAACCATGAGATTCAGCAAACGGTGTTACCTGAACAACACCGTCTTACTGTGCTAAAGATTGCACATGAGTCACCGTTTGCTGGTCATCTTGCATACGACAAAACCAGGGCCAGAATTCAGGCTCATTTCTATTGGCCAGGTTTTTGCAATGATATAAAATTATTTTGTCGTTCTTGTAATGTCTGTCAACAATTAGTACGTAAGGGTAAACATCCTACAGCTGAAGTACAACCTTCTACACTGGCTTCTAGGCCATTTGAGAGTGTGGCGGTAGATATTGTTGGACCCCTGAATCAGGTGTCCAGCAAAGGAAATCGCTTCATATTAACAATGGTCGACCTATGTTCAAGGTGGGTTGAGGCAGTAGCTTTGAAATACATCACCTCCAAAGACGTTGCCAATGTATTTCTACACCTGTTCTCACGATTCGGATTCCCACGGACCATTTTATCCGATCGTGGAACTCAATTCATATCGGCTGCAACGCAAGCCCTTACAAAAATGTTAGGGATTAAACAACATTTCACTACAGCATACCATCCAGCCAGCAATGGAATAGTAGAAAAAATTAACGGTGATCTGAAGCATATGCTGGCTAAGGTGACAGCAGAAAACCCAGCTGATTGGGATACACTGTTACCAACAGTGCTGTTCGCCTATCGGGAGATTCCCCATTCAAGCACGGGTTTCTCACCGTTTGAATTAGTATACGGGGCTAACCCACGTGGACCCCTAACCATTTACCATCAGGTAATAACTAATTCTATACAAATTCCCACCTCAAAAACACCTTATGAAATGGTGACAGAAACACGAGACAAAATCATGAAATCGTGTATTATAGCTAAGGCAGCTTTGGAGAGGAAGGGTCAAATCTACCGCCAATATGCAAACAAAGGGGCAAGAACAATTGATCTTGAACCAGTGTGACGGGATGAGTCTAGATCACTATGCAAACACCACCACTACTGCGTTAGTGGAATTACTATTTACATTCTGGATTCAGTAGGCAGCTAAATTACTAATAATGACGTCATATTGGCGATGCAGACATTTGCTGCACTAAAACTACACACTGTACTATTGGGGACAGCACATTTCCACGTCATCATCAAATGATGTCACAAGGGAAATCCCCTGTCTTCAACCCTTATTAATACCAAGTATATGGCCGTCACTCCCTAGCAACGGGAAAACAGCGATATGCTAATAGTACGGCTGCACCGGAAATTGTGACTAACCACTTCCGGCCGGTTCACAATGACTAGGGCTGCTGTGCTAAGCAGACCTTATATGAAGTGAGCTGCCATATCCAGGTGCATCCTTGGTAGATTATACCAAAACCGATCTTTATTG